>CM033469.1:52470078-52884133 GCA_019447015.1 Hymenochirus boettgeri | reverse complement strand
AGATAGATAGATATGTAGATAGATAGATAGATATGTAGATAGAGAGATAGATAGATATGTAGATAGATAGATATGTAGATAGATAGATAGATATGTAGATAGAGAGATAGATATGTAGATAGAGAGATAGATATGTAGATAGAGAGAGAGATATGTAGGCAGGGACCTCCTTACCTCTTGTGGCAAACTCTAGCACTTCTATTAATATAATTGATATATTTATGTACTGAACTATCTATGTATTTATCCCCCTTGAATGACTTTATTCTATTTTATTACTGTACAGCGCTGCGTCCCCAAGTGGCGCTTTATAAATAAACTATACATACATACATACAAACATACATACATAGATATGTAGATAGAGAGATAGATATGTAGATAGATAGATAGATGATACCTATGCAGATCGATAGATAGATATGTAGATAGAGAGATAGATTGATAGATAGATAATAGATGATAGATAGATAAATAGATAGATGATAGATAGGTACATAGATAGATGATAGATATATAGATAGATGATAGATATATAGATAGATGATAGATAGATAGATAGATAGATAGATAGATAGATAGATAGATAGATATGTAGATAGAGAGATCGATATGTAGATAGATAGATAGATAGATAGATAGATATGTAGATAAATAGATAGATATGTAGATAGATAGATATGTAGAAAGATGGAGAGATAGATAGATAAATAGATAGATATGTAGATAGATAGATAGATAGATAGATAGATATGATAGATAGATAGATAATAGATAGATAGATAGATAGATAGATAGATAGATAGATAGATAGATAGATAGATAGATAGATAGATAGATAGAGAGATGGATAAATAGAGAGATATGTAGATAGATAGACAGACGGGTATTTTGGAAGGTTTTTTTTTATTTACAGACTATTAAAAGTAGACTTGGAAAACAAATGGTACTATTATTAAGTGGGAAGCATTATTTGGTTGTACACTCTTGGATCCCTAAGGTTAACCAGAAACAAAATGGCTGTCAATTTGAACTTCTCAGGTGTAAATAATAATACAATTGCATTTATGTCCAGCATAAGAGAAAAACAGTCTGTATATACCAAAGGGCTCCAGGCTTCATTCTTTGCAGTTAGGGACATCATGGTTTTTTTTTCGGGGTCTCGTAACTTAAAAAGCCAAAAAATGCGAAGACGCTATATGTGGAACCTTTTTTTAAGGTGCCCACACACTACAAACTCCTACATGTTCTCCTAATGTTCTCCCAACACCCAAAGAACAGCCAGACCCAATCTTTATTTGCAAGTGACTTACAATCACAAAATGAACGAGCCAGGGAGGAACATTACAGGAATGTTGGAAGGTAAGACCCTCCAGCCAGCTAACACACTAGACATTAGATATCTCCAAAGATGGACTGTCAAATCTATCTAATGTCTTTACAGTGTATGAACCGCATAGGCCAACAAGAATCCGGTAAGAAAATAATAAAGAACTCATGTAATTAAACTTTGTCTTATCGACCAATTAGCTTTTAGCTTTTAAGTTACCAACTGCAGTTTGAAAACAACGATTGGTTCCTATAGCCAACTGACTTTATAAACGCAAAGCAGCTCTTTTTATCCTAAAACAGCTAAATAATATATTAAAAATTAGAGAATTATTCTCATGCATAGATTTTGTTCTGGCCCCTCCCACTGCCATTGTCACTGACTATCCTTCCATCTCTGGCATTGGAAAGCATATGTTAATGAAGGAAGGGGAGGAGCATGATATTGGTCAGTTACTGAAAGAGTAACTGACCAATGAGCATGAGTTTCTGCTTTAAAGGAGAACTGGTTAAAAATATAAACCCAGAAAACACTGATTAATATGATGTACCACATGACTTTGAAAGTGATTCCAATCTGAGATAGACTTTTAAAAATTAGTCCAATCCATGCCCTACATTAGCCCTGCTATAGTAGTTTCTCTTTCCCTTGATGAAGCACACTGAGCATGTCTGTACCAGTGAAAAGGGTGGGAGGGAAGGTGAATAGTAGATACTAGTTTATAAAAAGTGCTCTGGGCCATATTTCGTCATGTAATAGGAGCCGATCAGCCAGCGCAAGCTATTCACCAACTCCAGCTCATCACTACGCACTCACCCACAGCAAGCAAGGAGTTAAAGGCATGCTAGATGGCAGTAAATTGGTTTAGCATGAATTTAAACCCACTGTGAGTGTCTGCGGCTGGCAGTAAATCCCCCCATAAGTTGTTTTCTATTTTGTTCATATAATCAAATAAAAAAGAAACCTACAAAACAAGAAAATTACCCAGGAAAGAGCTTGTTCCTTTGTTATAAGAAGATGAGTTCTGCCACTTTAAATCCAGGGAAGTAGGCCACATTATATCACAGGGAGAGCAGCGTGAGCAGATCAGTCTCCCCTGGTGCACACAGATGACTTGTCTCAGATCTTCCAGTGTACGGCGGGGATCTGACAGCACATGCATGCATTAGTGCTCGGCTTGCATCAGTGTAATATACAGTATAGGATTGGACGGCGTTAAACCGAGTAGCCATCAGCTACCCATCAAGGTTAACACTTTACTAAACCTGGCAACGCCATACTCAAAATAAGTAAGGGCTCTGCAAGGTCAGGAAAAATTACATCAAGCAGATCAGTATAACTTCTATTGTAAACACAACAATCACAGGATATTTGCACATTACTATGACACATTTGCAACCAAGAGATGTTTCCCATACCAGAGGCTGACATCCTTTACAGGAACGGCCGGGGTGGAACGACAATTCTCAGATGACTGACCAATGATTGGGGCCAACCAATAGATTAGAAAGTTTTGAGATGAGATGCTCTTAATCTAAAAGCCAAAAAGCACAATGTCCATGTCTAGCGCTGAGTCTGGTTTTCTTATACACTAAGCTCATTTCCACCTCACTTTGCAAAGGAAATGCCAATCCACAAAGAGGATTCCCAAAACAATAGGGGCAGCGGGGAGAATCAGATAAAAGAATCTCTTTCCGCCGAGAGTTAACTCTCTAATGGGAGGAAATCATAACAAATGCAAATATCCCTTATAGAGTACTTGCTGTTTGGTTGGAAGTTTTTGGGAATTGGGCACATTCCATGGAGAAGTCTCTTCCTTAACCATTTCCCCAACCACGTTCACAGTCTAATGAGAGCAAACGCCACAATCAGAGTTTACAGGAATCCAGAATATTCTAAACTAGGCCGTAAAACCGACCTCCGCATTCTTATTTTCTTTTAACCAATCGAAAAAAAGACAAACAGAAGCGACCTAAACATCAAATCCCGTCCAAATTCCAGAAAGGGTTCTAGGTATCAACAGCTATCTATCTATCTATCTATCTATCTATCTATCTATCTATCTATCTATCTATCTATCTATCTATCTATTATCTATCTATCTATCTATCTATCTATCTATCTATCTATCTATCTATCTATCTATCTATCTATCTATCTATCATATCTATCTATTATCTATCTATCATATCTATCATCTATCTATCTATCTATCTATCTATCTATCTATCTATCATATCTATCTATTATCTATCTATCATATCTATCATCTATCTATCTATCTATCTATCTATCTATCTATCTATCATCTATCTATCTATCTATTATCTATCATCTATCTATCTATCTATCTATCATCTATCTATCATATCTATCTATCTATTATCTATCTATCATATCTATCTATTATCTATCTATCCATCTATCTATCTAATCTATCACTGGCCATATGCTACCAAACTCCCAACATTCCTGCAATGTTCCATTCATTGGTAGACACTAGATAGATTCAACAATAAACTTTAGATTTGACAATAAAACATTGACTCTACCTAATGTCTAAGTGCATACCCAGCACATCTCTCTGTCTCTCTCTCTACCTACCTATTATCTATTTACCAAATCAAGTTCTATCTCTATCCAGGCATCTATAATTAAGCACCTTTTAACAGAAAGCCTGGTATGTGTAGATAAGAGGGAAGGGCAGTTAAAACTGTAAACGGTTAAAAGGGAAACTGTCAGCAGATTCCCATTCTTAATATAACCAAACTTGAGGCTTTTTATCCTGGAAGATTTATGAAGTAATTTTAAAGAGGCCCAAGCAAACATCTGTCAATAAATTGAATGCTGGGCTACAGGATTTATAAGCAAGACAAGAATTTCTCATTAAGTGCACATTAGCAGTGTAGGGATCATAAATACTTACAAGGGCAGGATGGTGGAGCTCTCAAGTTGTCATTAAAACACTATCTAAGAACTAATGAGGAACTGGTGGAAAGATACTAATGAGGCCTGGGGCTCTGCAGTAAGAGGAGAAGAAGATTTTTCAGGCCACAGAGACCCCCCAGCGAAACAGACACTACTTATCTCTCAACTGACTTAATATCATTTAGCACAATGTGTCTAGAAATGCTGGCAAAGCAATTCCAACTCAAAGGCTTCTTAAAGGAACCGTATCAGCCAGTGTCAGGCTAACACATAGGGTCTTCAGCATCGAGGATATCAACGAGGACCTCAAAATGCAATGAATTAAAAGACCAGTTTATATACTGATATGGGAGATGTCTTAAAGGATATCTATACTCTAAAAATGAACTGTTTAAAAATGTAAAGTACCTGGGGCAGGGAGGTTGGATTGATTATTCCTACCTCCCAATATCATTTTGTTAAGGAGCTACAGCACGTACAGTTTTCATTTGCCAGGTTAGTCCTGGACTATTCCTGTATTAAAGATAGTGCTGAAGCCAGGAGGAAGACTGGCAGAATTGGTTTTCTTTGGGCTGGTGCTCCTCACAGAAACAATATTGGGAGGTAGGAATTACCAATCCTGTATCCCTGTCCCAAGTACTTTTAAGTTTAACTGTTTTTTAAATAAAGTTTATACACACGATAGTTATCCTTTAAGTATTTATATTGTGGCGTTATTGCAGGTCTAGGGCGTCTGTAAGAGTACAGTTCTTCCTATTAACAGCTGAGAGTGCTAGGTTAATAATCTGGTCACCTGAACCTACAGATTGATAACACGTCCGAATACCATATTGACCCCATTTCCAACAAGCTGCACTACAGAGGCAGCTCATATTTTAATCAGATTAGCTGGGCAGGAGATACATGGGGGTGTTACCTATCTCTTAATAAATTAAGGGCAATGTCAGGATATCTTTGTTGGGGCAGTTAAACTATATCGACCTTCCCTTTAAATGTTAGAAATGAGATAATATGGCTGTCTAATAAAATGATCTTGGAAATAACTAAAACAGCAAATGAAGCGCAAAGCTCTCATCACAACCCAAATTAAATTCATTCTTATAAATTCTTCTCAGAAAATAACCCCAGCCTCCTCCGGCAACTGCCTAGCGACAGGCACTGGTAGAAAACATCTCCAGGACTTCACAGGGTTAAACGTTCTGCCCGTAGGATGCGAAGATGTGAATCTCCCAGCACATGTACAATTTAGGTTTATTCTAAGGGAACTTTATCATAATCAACCCTTGAAAACAAGCCGTAATAAGAGAGTACACCCACTTACCCATCTGTCAGGCCAGCTGTGATTGTCTATACAAACTCCCTGCTAGGATTCTGTTGTTTCATATTGTATTGTATCTCGCTCTTCGCGTTTTTTAACTGCTGATTACAACAACAGATTTATTAACCGTAATTAAAGAAAACAAATGAAACTCTCGATACTTCTTAAACTACAACAAACAGACATTGGCTTTAGGCGCCCTTCGGAATTTGCATCGTTTTCTTGCGAATATAAGAGGGAAGAAAGTACATTTGTAAGGATTTCCATAGGCAAAGCAGCAATGTCGGAGGCAGCTTACAATTGGCTTAAGCTTCATATGCACGTGCAATTGCGGGGCCCGACCCACCCACCAATGGTGTACGAATGTTCGATATTGTTGAAGATCCGATGCCCGACCAAATGGCTGACCGAGCACCCATAAACTTGGGCAAAAACGAAACGGTCATTCGTACACCATTGTGTGTCGTGGGCTGAGCCCCGCAATCACAGGTGTACCGATCTTAACACTGATGTTAGTATTTCCCCTTTATTTTGCATAGCTCCGCCCCTTACTATGGGAAACATGGGAGTAAGAAATTGCTTCTGGTTTCTTAGGCTTTGTGGACAATGCTATTCATATAGCATGAGACTGCAAGATGCCTTCTGTTATAAGAAGGTGTTTCTCTGCTTCTCTGCTGCGCACTGTTTTTGGGGGGAATGCGATTGCCAAATCACAGTGCAAACACAAGATATCACATGTGAACCACACAGGCTTTTCTCATGCGTTACCATGCACTGTTAGAGTGGCCGCAGTCAAACAGTTTTGTTGGGAATTTTCATTGACTTGAATTGCAGGGCAGGGAGTATATAAGAAAAGTAGCAAAAAAGTGACTTTGTCACTTAGGGGAGGGGTAGGGGTTATTAACTTAACAAATGGGCTGAGCTATAAAAATCTGATGACTGCCTGCAGCAGGAGAAGGGGTGGGGAGCCTTTCACAGCTTTAGCAGGACTAACTAAAAAAGGTGATATTGACTTACAGGGAGGGGCATGAAGTCTTTGACTGAAGCAGTGGGCTGGGATAGAACACCCTGATCTCAGACTATGGAGGAGAGAAAAGGGATTCTTTAACTTTAACTCCTAATAAATATTATATTACACATTAGCACATTATTATACATTAGCAAGGCAGGTTACACTCTTCAAAAAAAAATAAAAAAACCTTGAATGCCAATGCAATGGGTAAATTTAAATGGTATCTATGTAATTGAATAAACATGTCCAGAAATGTCAAGCCTGTGGCCCTGATTGTGTCTACACTATCACTATACACCTCCCATGTCTGCAGCCAAATAATAAATACAATTTATTCTAAAAGGCCCAACTGCTGTTAAACGCATGTTCAAGTCCCAGTGCAGACAATGTCCTTTTACTGAGAGAAGAATCTTCCATCTAGCGCAGAAAGAAAGGACAGCCTTAGGCTAAACTACAGAGCATCCCATGTGAGTAAACCCATCAGGAATTAAGTCACTGAAGAAGAAAATGTAAATGACAAGGTAGTCGCTTCTTAATAAACATGATTCCATTTTCAGTATTTATTATTTAGCAAGATTTTTCCACTAAACCAGGTTCAAGATCTATCCTTTGTCTCATTCTTTTATATTTTATAATATTTTAGTGACTGCCATCTAGAACTGAATGCCTTGTCCGCACAGCTTACAGTCTTACGGATCCCGGTAAGGAAATGACGCAAGGGCTTGTCAAAGAAGGGTTCCAACAATTTGATTGTTCAAGGTTTCCAAATCTAACACCTCTTGGATTCAGTTAAAATTCACATGTTGTCTTCATTTCAAGGTGTCATTGATGGAGGTGCATCAACTATTAGAGATGAGTCGCCGGTTTTGAAACAAATCTGGTTTCGAAGGTTCTCGAAGTATTTGCAGGTTAATGTTCTCTCTACTTCATGCAAATATGCCATAGAGAATAGAATAATCTAACATTCTAATGACACAAATACACCATCAGTGTGAGGAATGCATGAAAGCCAAAATCAAGTTACAAATGATTATATCCCCATAGTCTTCCTGGTAAATCCATTTAAATGTAAGGTCCACCCCCAACAATAAAATACTTACCTGGCTCCCCGGTGTTCCCAAAAAAGATATTCACCATGACGTCCGCTGGTCCAAATTCGGAATGTGGTTGTCTCCTTTCATGACTTTACAAACTTTTCACAAGCCTGTGAAGTCATTGACTGACCGCTAAGACAAGAGGTGTATAGAACAAGTGGGACCAGAAAACTTGATGGTGAATATCTTCCTTAAGTACGCCAGGAAGACCGGTAATTAATACCTAGATTTGGGTGAAAATTTGGCTAGGGGTGGACATGCCCTTTACTTGTTGTAAACATGTATGAAGGCTGAGGCATTGGTTGGTTGAATTTATTAGGATTTCTTCTGCACTTACAGTATACTCCTTGTAGAATGGATACAACCAGGGCTAATTATTCCAAGATTTGGAGCTTGATGCTTAATTAGTAAAAAAAATGTTGATTATATTAAACGAGGGCAAAGACAATATTGTCAAGGATGCCTAATGGATCAGCAAACCCAGATGAGAAAAGTTCTGATGACATTTCCTCCCAATAGAGCAATGACACTGATTGAATTATATACCCACAATACCTTAAGTATTGCCAAATGAAATGTAGATTGTTTTTTACTACAACAAAGCTACAAACAGAGGCCTATATGCTGGCACAATTATATTATATTTAAAGGTATCTCCACCCCCAAAAAAAACTTTTTACATAGTGTAGGGCATTCCATGCCACCCCCAACTGGCGATATACTTTTGCAAAAAAAAGCCTTACAGACATTCATTCCTCCGGTTCTCTGCTACCCAGATGCAGCAGAGAGGGGCAGGACCTCTCTGCTGATTGGCTAGCCGGCAGCCAGTCACAGACACAGCTGCCAGCTATGCAGAGCACATGGGGAATGAAGGTCTGTAAGTATCTTTCTGGGGCTTTTTTTGCAAAAGTAAATTGGCGGCTGGGAGTGGGATGGGATTCCCTACACAATGTAATAAGAAGAATAAGTAGAATAAGAAGCAGCCATAAGGGATCCGGAGGGTCTTCACTTTCTGGGACTTTGAACAGGCACTGCAGGAGAACCATATGGAGCAGAGGAGTGAGGGGAGGATGTTTAAACACTATACAGTGAGGCCAGTAGTGGGTTAAATTTTAATTTTGGGGGTGGATGTGCCCTTTAATACCCTGGCGGTGTCAGTAAACCTTGTGTGTTAATCATTCTCTCAAACGCTCTGCCCGAGATCCCTCTGCATCAGATAAAAAGAAAAACGAAATGTCAAGTGTGGGTTTATAATTCTACATAATTCAGTTTAGGAGCTGATCCTAGTGTGAGTTAAAGGGATGAGCCAGTAAATCTGTGTAAGTTGCAGAGATTTATTTTTAAAGCTTTGTCGGTTTATAAGTAACAGCAGTCCAGGGAGAGGTTTTCAAGCTAATGTTATGGAAATTCTAGAGATGATTTATAACGAATAGGAAAATGGCGCTTTTGAACTCGACTCTAGATGGGTTGGGACTCACATCAATTAAAAAATCCGTTTACTTCTTATCTCAGAGCTGATCAGTTTATTATGCACAGATGTCTATATAGTGAGATTTGATTTGCATTAGCTCTAACCCAATTATTAAGGAACAAACAAATTAAGAACCAATCAGCTACCACACAAAGCGAGGGATAATAGTTCCATGGCAAAAGTACAGACGGCCAACATCCTTTTGGCCGAAAGGCTGATGACATTGCTAACCGCGGAACACAGAAATATCAGTCAGTCGGCCTGAAAAATCTGCTTGTGTGTACCTAGCGATACAATTTTTGGGTTGAAGATTTTATTTCTATTTATTTTTATTGTCAGGTTTTCTTTAATCTTTTCGCACCTCGTAAAGGCCTGGGACGTTGGGAAGTGCACACTTTCAGTAAGCGCCAGATAAACACAATAGTATCCGCTATCTCGGGGTCCATTTCTAAAGCTGCAGTCTTTCTGCTTGAGCGAATACATCCGACTAGTAACCTTGCCTGGGGCTAATGTTGAATATAGTACAGCTGATAGTTCTAAACTAGAATCATGTCTAGCAAAACCTTTCAGTAAACAAAAGTCACATAAAGCTTTGAAGCTTCGACAAAATCTTCTACAGAACTCAGCGCCAATATGCATTGAGGTTTTAAGTGATCTGTGAAAGGTTTATGGACACAAATCTCGACCTCGCAAGGTTTTTAAATCTGAAAGCTCCCTCCAAATGTACTGACCAACCCTTGTTCCCTCGCTGCCTTCTGCCAGTCTTCCGTGCCTTTTCCATGCATTGCATCCGCTCCTCTGATTGGCTAAGGCGCGATGTCTTAGCCAATGACAGGAGCAGATGCCGGTCTAGCCCCCTATCCTTGCTTCCCTGCACAGAAGACAAGCAGAAGGCAGCAAGGGAATGAAGACTGGTAAGTACATTTGGGAACAGCTTTCAGACATATAAACCTCGTGAGGTTGAGGTTTGTGCCCATTTCCTGCCACTTATTAAACTTTTTTTGGGTAGTGGACATACCCATTAAGTTTGGCATAGTATTTTTTTTCCGTTTAATTACTGTTATGGTATACAAAAAGGTTGTCTATATCATTTATTTTTGTATGAATTGTGCAGTGTGTAAGATTTTAGGCTGGGTCCCACTATATGCTTTGCGTTGTGTTGTCCGTTTTGAGTGCATTTAGGAAAATAACAGGAAATACTGTAGGAAAAAAAAAACGGCAAAAACTAAGTTTGTGTTGCGTTCCCATAGACTATTATTAAAGTGCGATTCTGACACACACGTACCAAAGGTCGTGCACACATGCGGATAAAAAACGGACCACATAGTGTCGTACTGGGAACGTATTCTCACAAAATTCCATTATATTTTAAATACATTGCAATTCTCAAAACGCACGCAATGCACATAGTGGGGCCTTACCCTGATTCTGTGGAGGGAAGACCTACTCCCCACCTACTTCCAGGCCTACATCAGAAGTATTGTATCTACCACATCCATTATAACTGGTCAAACCAAATCTTAACACTTGTCTGATTTGGATAGAACAACCTTTTCCCTTGGAACTGGAAGAAGGGGGCGGCACACAAATTAGAATATGCAAATCAACCCTTCACTTTATCACTCAGTAGAGGATTTGGCATTCAGCAAAAAATTATTTTGATGCCTCTTAGTTAATTAACCAACAAAAATGGCTCTGGGTAAAATGAATGTTAATGGCCGAGGCAACTAATGTCAGTCATCCTTCTGCAGCTGATGTTGAATGTGGCACCTTTATCTCCACAGTAATTCTCATGTAACACAAGCACAGAGAATAGTATGCATTATCACTGCAGGGTGGAATTATGGACTTGTATAAAGAGTGACCTATTTACCTGGAGGACAATGTGCAGAGTGAATGGAGACTTGTTCAGGTCTAGCACATAAAATGGCCTTACTAGTCTATTTTGCATTAAAAGGTTGTTAACTGCATTTCTCTAACAACAAGATTCCAAACGCCTGCAGCAATTAACATTCTTTCTTTGTTAAACGAGAACGATGGAAGAACAGAATAATGTGCTCCATCAGCATTACAATGAAGCAGGTAAGATATGGAAGAAGATTCTTCATCTTAGGCTCATCTCCTGCTCCTTTTTTTATTTGGTCCTTGAATAAAAACTCTCAAGCAACCCCTCCTCCATATATTTATCTTCTCTTTCATTATGGCTTCCAACTTCTACACGGGAACATTAAAGCTCACACTAGAATCAAGGCTTGGCCCACCCAAACAGAATTCTGAAGGCTTACATGTGTTTCCACAGCTGCTATTTAGTAGTTCCGCTGCACAAATCCATTCTTTACTGATGAGCCAATGTTATGAAAACTACTGTATCACATATGTAGACATTGGTCAGTTTATACCGTTCTGACATATCAGGGATGCCCTGCAAAGACTTATTTTTACAAGCCATACCTCCAGTTAACTAGGTTCATTTGGACCTAAAGACTAGAGATGGGCTAGAAATCGAACCCGAGTTTGAGCCAAATTTATCGAGTTGAATGGACCCGGATTTCTCGGACTTTCGATAATTATCGAATTCGAAAATCGAACAATCTTTAAATCGTTTATGGGCTAATTATCAAATGTTAGAATCATTTATGAGATAATTATCGAATATTCGAATTGTTAATGGGATAATCATTGAAAATCGATTTTTTTGAAAGGCCTGGATATTCAAACATGTTCCCCCGACCATCTCCCAGGTCACAGAGACATTTACATTAAGTTACCATTGATATTTTAATTGTATTTCATTCGAAATTTTCGAACTATTTGACTCCCATTGACTTTAATGGGTCTGTTTTCGAACGTTCCATATAGTTCAAAAACAGACCGAACTTTCGGAAGTTCAGCCATCGAATCAGTGAATGTCAAAACTAATCTAGATAAGAGAGACGCCTTATATTAAATCCTTGGTACAGGGTTCACATGGCATAGCTACATTAATCAAGGCAACATATTTAGAATAATCTAGTTTAAAAATAATATAAATACACATTGAACTTTTATGCAAAAGTCATTTGAAACACAAGCTCATTTTGTTTTGTTTTTTCTATATTATTTGAGTACAATATTCCATACGGGCTATTTTCTGTCTGTGTGAAAGTCCTTTCACAAGCGATAAACGAAAGTCACATGACTAACAGGAAATCGGTTTGTAAGATTTTCAACACACAGACATTTCTCGTTCTCAGAAACCTGAAATAGTGCAAAAACTCACAGCTTTTCTATTAGAAAACCTCAAAATAGTTTAACATATGAACGAGAAGTAGTGTAGAAAATTAACAAGATCCTTTTCTAAAACATTTTAAAAAGATTTGGGACAGAGGAAAATATTGGCAAACGTGTTTCGGTCGTAGACATCTTCCAGCATGTTTCGTCCTAAAACTAAAATGACACTTAGAGAAGGCGGACAAAAAAATGTACCAAAGAAATTTCAGAAATTACCGGTATCAAATACAGGTGAAATAAGCGGTGACATTTCTGTGCAATTTATGTGATACAGTATTCAGAAACGTTTACATTGCGAACTATTTATTTCACTTGCAGTGTAAATTATTCACTCACTTGGCAAAATAAAACATGTGTTTGAATGTGTTGTAAATGAATACTTCTTTTATTTCTTAATATCGCTATCAGGGGGTGGGGTGATATTTTGTCTCTACATTTCTTTAAATAAAAAAAATATATATAGTTTAAGCAACAAAAGCAATAATATGAAATTTAAACCTTTCAACGCAGAAAACCCATTTGCTTTGTTGCAAGATGCAATTTCCCCTTTTTTTTTTTACGTCTAATGGAATTTTTGAGAAGAAAATTCTAAGCTTGTATAATTTCTTAAATTCATTACTCATTCTCTATTTCTTCTTTAAAAGGCTATGTTGTGTTATGTGTCACTTTTGTCAAGGTTAATTTTGTTTTGTGGCTTTCTGTAATTCCGAGTCGTTAGAACATTGTAGATTATTACCATGTCAGACACATGATCTTTTAAAAAGAAAAAAAAAAATAGTAATTTTAACAAAAGTCTTGACAAAATTATATTTTTGTGGCCTTCATGTACTATTTTGTGTCAAGTACTTAAATGTTATATTCTACTATATATGATACCTTTAAAATTAATTTTGGGAAGAGGTGGGGCCTGCCTGTACCCTGGACAACCCAGTACCCAGCCTTCTTGGTACTACGAAATTTCTACTTGGACAGCGGGACTCGTCCCTTGAAACTGGGCTATCTCACAGGAAACAGAACAGTTTAGGAACTGTAATTTGTCGAGTGAACAATAATGCACCCCTTATTGAAAAATATAAGGTTATCAAAGTTCTACAACCAGGCAAAGGGTTGTGTACATTATTTCCTATAACAAACATATACTTTGGGCTATGACACTGATGAAAAAGTACCAAAGCACTATTTATATGGTTATAATTTACAGGAAATCCACGTATGTATACCCATACAGCTTGAACTCTTTCTATACACATATGGTGTAAATATCATTTACAGCTGAAAACCGTTCTATTACACGCTGATATGAGAGAACATTATATAGAAGGCGTGCATATCTGTCAAAACCATTGCTCAGAAGGCGTACTTATCAGTTTCATTTGATATTTGCAGATGAAAAGGTATATTAATAGATTTCTGGATATTTCTGCTATACACACAATCTGGATGAGTGGTATGGATACAATATCTTCTCCTTGTTATTATCTCAGATTTGAAATCACAATAGAAGGAAAGGGAGGCTTTTCAGGCAATTTAACCTATTATTTTCTATATGTATGTATGTAGACATTAGGTGATTATTGTTAATGTCTCCCTTTAAGTCTATTGGCTTGTCTGAAATAAAGATTTATGCACCCTGTAGGAGTTACCAACGGCAAAGGATATTGAATGGTGCAATTGAACCATCTTTTGTAATTGTGCTTAATTCTTAGATTGTCTTTCAGTTTAATGTATTTTTAATCTTTAGTTTTTAAGTGGAATTGAAGCAGTATATGTAACTTATCTGTGCTATAGATCAGTCAACCTCTATGGACAGCCTCTCCAATGAGGCAGGTTGAAGCACATTACAGAGCAGCACCCTGTAGGGGGGCATCCATTTTGATGCCAGAATTTATTTTTCCCCCTGGTTTCCTTTCATGTGTATAAAGCCCCTCCCAATTCTGGACAAGCCACGCCCCACTTCTGGACAAAGCACAACCCATTTTAAAATTATAAAACCACACCCCTTGCGGCGACAAGGGGGGGGGCAGCATTTGGATTTTTTTTCAGGTGCCAAAAAGTCGGACAGAGAGTTGATTGGAAGAAACAACACGTTATATGACGAGTAGAACACACAATGAAACATTGTTTAATGTGCACCAGTGTATTTGGAATTTTCTGGTGCAGATACTATGGTGCTCACAACTGATGTGCAACAAATTACTGAATTCAAGGATGCAATTAATAAACTGTTTATCACCATATTTAACCCCCCCCATGCCAATCCAATTAGATCGTAAGCTCCATTTTGCATTCTCTTGTTCATGTATAAAAACTCCCTTTGCGTTTCTTTACTAAATTTATAATGCTACACAGATAAAATGCTTGAGATGGTGCCATAAAGATACACAATGTATCTATTCTGACGGTTGTTTAGCCCAGTAAACTGACCAATCTTTATAATGAGCACTCACTATGAAAACATGATCCATGGGTTTTCATATAAAACCAACAGATTTAGAAGCCGGTGATTTTGTTAGCAACTTTTATGAAGACAAGTCAAGACATAAGTCAAGACTCTCGGAGCTTCTAATCTCTGGTATGTGCCAACTGTGCCACTAGAGACAAGAAACTGAAGATCTTTGATCAATATTTTTGACATGAAAAAAAGCAGCAATGAACTTTCTCTCCATGACCAGGAAAATTTGTGCTTTTTACCAGCAATATAAACCAAAGCCACGAATGACACAAATAAATATTCATGATGGTCAACAGAAAGCAAGGGCGAGTTTCTAATCCCGTATGATCATATTTCATGTACAATCTAGATATTTCGGTGATGGAAGATAAAACATTTATAGAGACATTGGATCCTATTAACCAGGAGCCCTACTTTGAACCATGTTGTGTCATCTTATTGTGACCCTAGATGAGTCCTTTAGGGAAATAACTTGTTTAATAACCATCCCCTGGGTACTCTACCCTACAGCTTATATACACTACAGCCAATGGGAAGACGCTCCTCCTTGCAGCGTGACCTCCCATTGGCTACATCACAGACTGCGAAAACAGAGGTAAACTTAGTCGAAGTAATTTCAGCTGTTAGGTACACAAGGCTTAGGACATAGGTTTAGGTCCTCACCCTGGGTACTGATAAGAAGAGGAGCAAGGAGGAGGTGAGTATAATTGTCCTTTAATAGTTATTAAAATTTTACATTTTAGTATAGAAATAATTTACATGTTTTGTTAGCTTAGTATTTAGTAATAGCTCAAGATATATTTAGATTATTTGCTTATGGCACATATGGGATCTGTTTCTGACTCCCACTGACTTGCTTTACTATATATAGAGCCACATAAATGCTGGTAACTGTATATAAACCTGTGATCTCCTCGTAATGCAATCATTTGCCTTCTACTGCTAAACAAATTTTAGTCCACACCGGTCTTGATCTCCCTTGACATCAATAATGAGAAGGAAGTAGAAGGGTTTTATAGGGTGTGATAGCAATATTGTACAAGACAACTTGTTTAGGCTTCCAAGATGCCTGCCAAGAAGTCACCCCAGTCTAATTAAACAGGTAAGTAAAATGAAAATGAACCAATCACTTTTAGAAGATATATTTTTTTGTTACAGGGCAATTTGTTTCTTTACAGGCCTAATAAGAGCCCCGAATAAAACCTTAAGGAATAGCACGGATGAATGCGAGCTATTATGCTTTTATAAGTAACAGAAAACTGATTTCATTCATTGGAGAACTTCACAGATTTTTACAGACTATTCCTCCCTCCCCTTATTTCCTAAAAGAGGCGCACACTCCTTTTGCCAGACACAAAGGGCAACAAAACCTCAATTATAAAATTCATTGGCAAGGTCAACTTAAATTCTGATCTTAGAACTATTATGTGTGTACTTCGCTGTTTGAAAGGAGTTTTCTTTTCTCCGAAGACAACTGGATTCATTGTGAAAACAGAACTCCTTTATTTCTTCCTTTCTAGAAAGCACAAAACCATCTGAAACCGGTAACTTTCACTGGTAACGTTTCATTGGCTGATAAAAGCTTTTCAAGGAAGCATAAAATTCGACTCAATTTGCTAAGCCATTTAAAGCAATTTCACCTTCACAATGTAATCAGTGTCAAAGGTACCAAATGGGTTAAATGGAATAGATCAGATCATTCGCATAATGTTTAGATGATCTAAGGACTTGTAGGTTACAATCTTTGTATATAAGGGATTATTTTAGAAAGGAATTTTTATACACAGATCCGATGTTTTATTATGGTCTTTATATCTCTAAGTGAAAGTAATTCATTTAGAGGTTTCAGACTAAGGCTGGACAATACACAAATCGAACAGAGACCATTATCCCCGTTCAAAAGACTACTGATGTAGTCCTAATATACCTAATAATCCCTTTTATATCTCTAGGTGTACCTAATACACCTAATAATCCCATTTACATCTCTAGGTGTACCTATTCAAACTTGCATAGTGTATGGGCCCCCTTAACTCAGCTATTATCTATCTAACTCTGCTATCTATCTCATCGCCTTTATACACGTCTATCTTCTATCATCATCTATCTATCTATCATCTATCTATTATCTATCTACTTTGCTCATCTATCTATCATCTATCTAACTTTGCTGATCTATCTGTCTATCTATCTATCTGATCCTATCTAACTTTCTATCTTATTCTACTCTATCTATCCTAACTTTGCTATCTATCTATTCTAACATTGCTATCTATCATCATCTATCATCTACTATCTCTCTATCTATGCTATCTATCTATCAATCTAGCTTTCTATCTATCTATTATTGCATTCTATCTACTATCTATCTATCTATCTTACTATCTATCTAATCTACTCTATCTAACTCTAGTCTTAGCTATCTATCTATCTATCGTAACTCTGGGTCGCTTATCTATCTCTCTCACTCTGTCTCTCTATCCATCTAACTTCTGCTATCTATCTTCTCACTCTGCTATCTATCTATCCTGCTATGCTATCTAATCTATCTATCTATCTATCTAGTCTACTCTGCTCTCGATCTACTTCTATCTAGTCTATCTATCTATCTATCTATCTACTCTATCTATCTACTCCTATCTCATCTATCTACGCAGGCTATCCTATCTCTCTAGTCTATCTATCTATGCTATCTATCTATCTATCTCTATCTACTCGCTAATGCTATCAGCTACTCTGCATCTATCTATCCTATCTATCTATCCTATCTATCTATCTATACGCATAATACTATCGTTACTTCTTCCTTATCTATACTATCTAATATCTACCTATAAGTAATCGTTAAATCTGCTACTCTCTTCTATTATCTTGTATCTATTCTATCTATCTATCTATCTGATCTAACTCAGCATCTATCTATCTATTTCTGCTATCTAGCTAGCAATCGCTATCTATCTATCAACGCGCTATCTATCTATCTATCTATCTATTCTATACAGAAGGAATATCTATCTATGTACTATCTCTCTAACTCTGGCTATCATTATTTCTCTACTTCTATCTACTCACTTCTATCTATCTAACTCAGCTTCTATCTATCTAACTCTGCTATCTATCTATCTAAACTCTGCTACTCTATCTATCTATCTAAAGGAGCCCATACACGATGCAATGAAATTGGACTATGAACTACAGACCAGATTTTAAATTGGAAACAATCATCCTACCAATCGGACATAACGAACCATACATTTTTGGCCAATTTTCTGTTGCACATCTGGCATTAATAGGCAGATATGATTGTGTAAGATCTAAATTGTTGCAAATGAAGTCCCGCTATAAGCAACCAATTCACCAGATTTGGGCAGATTTAATTGTTGCTGAGTGTAATATGGCAAAATGACGAATGTAAAAGACACTTTTTGGGGTTGAGGTCTCGCATGGTAATTAAGATGAAGTAATTTGCGATTGTGTTTGCTGTTTGGCTACTCACTCTGCTATCCTATCTATCTATCTATCCTATCTATCTACTATCTCTGCTATCTATCATCTATCTATCTATCATCTATCTATCTATCTAACTCAGCTATCTATCTATCTAACTCTGCTATCTATCTATCTACTACCTATCTATCTATCTATCTATCTATCTATCTATCTCATATATATATCTACTACTCTGCTATCATCTATCCTATCTATCTACTCTTCTATCCTATCTACTCTATCTATCTATCCTAACAAACTCAGCGATCTATCACTAACTCTTCTGATCTAGCTCATCTAACTCTGGCTATCTATCTATCTATCTAACTCTGCTATCTTCTATCTCTGCTATCTATCTAATCTTAATCGAGCTTATCTCTTATCATCTATCTATCTATCATCTTCTGCTATCTATCTCACTCTGCTATCTATCTAATCTATCTATCTATCTATCTATACTCACTATCCATACTCTGCATCTAATCTGATCTATCTTATCTATCTACTATCTACCGGCTCATCTATCTATCGATCTAACTCAGCTATCTATCTTTAATCTCTATCTACTACTTCTATCTATCTATCTAGTCTATCTATCTATCCTATCTTCTATCTATCTCTTCTATCTATCTATCTAATCTATCTTATCTATCTATCTACTCTATCTCATCTATCTATCTACTCTGCTATCTATCTATCTATCTATCTTCTATCTATCTATCTATCTATCATATCGTCTACTATCGACTATCTATCTATCTATCTATCCTTACTTCTATTACTCTCTATCTATACTATCGTAGCATGACTCATACTCTATCGTCTATCTATCTATCATCTATCATCCTATCTATCTATCTATCTATTCGTTCTATCCTATCTATCTAATCTCTTTCTCTATCTATCTAACTTTCTATCTATCTATCTATTATCTACTGTCATCTATCTATCTAACTATCTATCTATCTAACTTTTCTATCTATCTATCTATCTTATCAAATCTCTATCTATCTAACTTTGCTATCTATCATCTAACATTGCTATCTATCTATCATCTATCTATCTATCTATCTATCTATCTATCTATCTATCTCGCTATCTATCTATCTATCCTATCTATCTATGCTTTGCTATCTATCTATATATCTATCTATCTATCTCTCTATCTATCTATCTATCTATCTATCTATCTATCTATCTAGAAACTGCTATCTATTCTATCTATCTATCTATCTTCTAACTCTTGCTCATCTATCCATCTAACTCCTATCCTATCTATCTATTATCTATCTATCTACTGCTATCTATCTTATCTAATCTACATGCTATCTATCTAACTCAGCTATCTATCTATCTATCTAACTTCAGCTATCTATGCTATCTAACTCTGCTAATCTATCTATCTATCTATCTACCCCTATCATCTATCTATCTATCTAACTCAGCATTATCTATCTATCTAACCTGCTATCTATCTATCTATCTATCTATCTATCTATCTATCTATCTATCCTCTGCTATCTATCTATCTATTCTATCTATCTATCTAACTCAGCTATCTATCTATCTAACTCTGCTATCTAGCTATATCTAACTCGCTATCTATCTATCTAACGCGCTATCTATCTATCTCCTATCTATCTATCTATCTATTAACTCTGCTATCTATCTACTCTATCTATCTATCTATACTCATCTATCTATCAATCTATCTACTCTGCTATCTATCTATCTACTCTGCTATCTATCTAACTCAGCTTTCTACTCTCTAAATCTGCTATCTATATACTAACTCTGCTATCTATCTATCTAACTCTGCTATCTATCTATCTACTCTCTATCTATCTATCTATCTAATCTATCTATCTATCTACACTTGGCTATCTATCTCTATATCTACTCATGCTAATCTATCTATCTAACTCTGCTATCTACTATCTCTAGCTAATTCTATCTATCTATCTATCGAACTCATCTATCTATCTAACTCATGCTATCTATCTACTATCTATCTATCTATCTATCTATCTATCTATCTTATCTCTGCTATCTATCATCTATCTATCTATCTAACTCAGCTATCTATCTATCTAACTCTGACTATCTATCATCTATCTATCTATCTATCTAACTCTGCTATCTATCTATCTTCTATCTATCTATCTTCTGTCTATCTACTATCTAACTCAGCTATCTATCTATCTAACTAACTCTCTATCTATCTATCTATCTATCTATTCTATCTATCTATCTATCTATCTATCATCTATCTATCGATCATCTATCTATCTCTGCTATCTATCTACTATCTAATCTATCTATCTATCTACTATCTCTGCTATCTATCTATCTATCATCTATCTATCTTCTATCTACCATCTATTATCTATCTATCTATCTATCTAGCCATCTATTAATATATCTATCTATCTATTATACTATCCTATCATCTATCTATCCATCTATCATCGATCATCTATCTATCTATTATCTATCTATCTATATCATCTATCTATCCATTATCTATCGATCTACATCTGAGGTCTATCCATCTATATCTATCCCTATCATCTATCTAATCCATCTATTTCTATCCATCTATTATCTATCTATCTCTCATCTATCCATCTATTATCATCTATCCATCTATTTATCTATCTATCATCTATCTATCTATCCATCTATCTATCACGTACTATCTATTATCTATCTATCTCTGCTATCTATCTATCTATCTGGATCTAATCTATCTCACTACAGCTATCTATCTATCTAACTCTGCTATCATCTACTGTCTATATATCTATCTATCTAACTCTGCACTCTTCTATCTACTATCTTCTACTACTCTGTATCACTATCTACTCCTATCATCTAGCTAATCTACTCCTATCTATCTAATCTATCTTTCTATCTATCTATCTATCTATCTATCTATCTATCTATCTATCTTATCTATCTGATCTATCTATCTATCTATCTTCTTCTACTCCATAATCTATCCTACTCTGTATCATCTATTATCTATCTATCTATCTAAAAAAATGAGTTTTTGGAGGGTACTCATTCTAAATATGAAAAGTTATATTGTCAATGGGGTTATCCTTTAGGCTGAGGTCCCACTGGCAACATCAAAAGCAACTGTGTTTTACTGTTTGCTTTTGTTATGTCCCTTCCCTTTGTTTCTGCTTGGCAATGCTTTTATGGTGTGTTTGACAAAAACCGGCCAAAATGCATTGTTTAGAAATCACAAAAATTCCCAAAGTAGGAACGTAGCGTCAAAATGCAGCCCTAATAGTACCCAGGGAAGTACTAAACTGCTAGTCATCGCCCCTAGGTTGATAGTATTTACCCTCAATTTAGCTGCCCCATTCCATATCTTTTGTGATAAGCTGGGGGATTTGAAAGCTTCAATTGAGGTAAATACTACAAACCCAGAGGCGAGTAATTACGTTTATATCCTCTACCGCAGTGGCTACTACTAGATTTCCACTTGGCGCCAGGACAGATTTTTTCCCATTCACAATTCTGCTTGGTTTTTTTTGCCGTCCCTCTGGATCAACAGTTCGCGCAGGAAATGTGGTATTGCGGGGGAGGAGAGAGACAAAATATGTTATAATCGTCCTTTAAGTCCACTTTAAAACGGAGTATTCAGTGGAAATTATCATTGTTGTTAATTTGTTTAGTTTTGTGTAATTACTTCTAAGTTATTCTAGCATATTCTAAAGTTATTCTACAATTCTCTTCCCCATTTTGAAATCAGGTGATTTCATACCCTTTGTTCGTCTCTTCTGACATTAGTGAGCTGATATTTCAGGTCTAAAGGTCCTTCTTCTTCCCCGGAGCACCACTCCTTGGCATGTTCCTAAACAGTGAATTTCTACTAGATTGGCTGTTTGGATGGTCAAATCATGCTCATATCTCTACTGAGCAATCTTAATCAACCCCAGCGCTGGTCAAGGGCAAACCCATAACGGCTCTATTAGGGCGTCCTGCAAACAGGAATTCAGTATGTCGTTGCATTTATTATACAGACTCCAATGCTGATAGGCAGATTAAGGTCATTGGATTAAAAAATCTAGCTCTTTTTTCTATGTATTTGCACTGAATGCTACTGCGCCTTTAAGTCCCTAAATTATTTGGCATACGGACGTAAAGCTTGGGTAACACACATTAACCATTAAGGCCTCCGATACCGTCGGATCCGAGGTATCGTGGCTTAATCGTTACGTGTGTACGTTCGTTTCCCCGAACGAGCGCGCGCTGCCAAACGATCCCGGTCTGCCGAACGCTCGTTCGGGAAAGGCCGATAATTTCCATCGCCGCGCTAGACTCGCCTATAGAGTATTCTAGTCGCGCCGATGAAAAACCAGTCCCGAGCGTTCTCACACTAGAGAACGCTCGGACTGCGTGTAGGCCAGATCTTTTGAAAGATGGCAGACCGGATCTTGAAGATCCTGTCTGTCTCTTTCAAGAAATCTGTACAGTGTTTAACATAGCTTAACTGGGTAACCTCACACAACAAGGTAGCAGGTTAAATGGGAACAAAATTTGGGATGACTAAGGGCCTCTCATAATTCACAACAAATGGCAGCCACAAGTTCAGATAAAGGACGTGTTCTCTCATAAATGACTATTTTAAAATGTCTGTATAATAAACTCCCTGTGCCCCAGCCCCCAGGATACCTTTCTTGTGGAAAAATTCTGGCTTGTCGCCTCTGCAAAACCAGCTTGTTAGTTCTGCTCGTTTTTTGGTGGGAGTGTCCCTTCACTCTGGCACTGATCGTTGCTACTGCTGGAACTGACCTGTTGCAAAACCCCTGCCCCCCTTTTTTTCCCGTGCAACTTTTTTTGCTGCAATCATAGTTTGCTGCAGACATAGAGGGGGATATTAGCACAGCTCAAGCTACGTGGAACTTAATGATCAGCTGACAAACTATTAACCTCACTTGGTAATTAAATACTGCTCAAAAAATATGTATTTATTACATGTTTATATTGATCTCTATGTATTGTTACTGTGAGTATGTCAGGTTTGTATAACTGTGTAAGTCTGTCAGTGTTTGTCTTCAATTTGTTTGTGTAGCTGTAAGTCAGGTCAGTGTGTTTGTGTACTGTTTGTGTACAGTCCTTTTTCTATGGCCATAGTGCCTGTGGGTCATCACTTTCAGTGTGGCATAGTTAGTGTAGGTAGAGAGAGACCAGCCACCCCTGATGCACATCCTTCCCCATTCCCTATAGTGCCTGTGGCAGCGCTTTGAGGTGGTATAGTAGCTGTATTAGGAACAGCCACCCATGATGCACCGTCTTTCCCCATTCCCCATAATGCCTGTGCATCGTTTTAGTGTGGGCAGAGTAAAATGTATGTAGTAGACAGCCACCCATAATGCACAGTCCTTCCCATTCCCATCTTGACGATGCATCGTTTTTAGTGTGGCAATAGTAGCAGGGCCGTCTCTAGACTTTTTGCCACCTGACACAAAATTGCCAAAATTCCCCGTCCCCCTCGCCACCAGAAGGGGTGTTGGTTTATAATTGAAAGTGGGTAATGCTTTTCCGAATTGGGATTGGCTTGTCAAGAAGGGATGGTCTTTATAGCACGTTTATTCTATCTATCGCCTTTATACACTTCTATCTATCTATCATCTATCTATCTATCTATTTATACTATCTATCTATCTTTGCTATCTATCTATCTAACTTTGCTATCTATCTATCTATCTATCTATCTAACTTTGCTATCTATCATCTAGCTATCTATCTAACTTGCTATCTATCTATCTATCGATCTAATCTCACTTGCTATCACTATCTATCTAAACTTTGCTTCCTATCTATCTAGCTATCTATCTATCTATCTATCTATCTATCATCTATCAGCTATCTCTCTACTATCTTTGCTAATCTATCTATCTATCTATTTATCTATTCTATCTATCTACTCTAACCCTGCATCTATCTATCTATCTATCTATCTATCTATCTATCTATCTACACTTTGCTCATCTAATCTTCTAACTTTGCTATCTATCTTCTATCATCATCTATCTATCTACCTATCTATCTATCTATCTATCTATCTACCTGTGGGCTATCTATCTATCTATCTCTCATCTATCTATCTAACTTTGGCTAGGCTATCTATCTATCTATCTATCTAACTTTGCTATCTATCTATCTAACTTTGCTATCGATTATCTATCTATCCTATCTATCTATCTATCTATCTATCTTCTATCTATCTATCTACTATCTACTATCTATCTATCTATCTATCTCTCTTTGGCTATCTAATCTATCTATCTAACCTCTAATCTAACTCTAACGCTGCTATCTCTATCTATCTAGTCTATCTATCTATCTATTATCTATCCTATCTAACTCAGGCTTCTATCTATCTACTAACGCTGCTCTCTATCTACTATCTATCTATCTATCTGCTATCCTAATCTATCTTCTGATCTATCTATCATCTATCTATCTTTGGCTATCTATCTATCTATCTATCTATCTCATCTTCTATCTATCTATCTATCTAGCTATCTAACTCTGCTATCTACTATCTATCTATCTAATCTATCTAACCAGGCTAGCTATCTATCTATCTATCTACTATCTATCTATCTATCTAAACTCGCTATCTATCTATCTATCTTCTATCTATCTATCTATCTATCTATCTATCTATCTATCCTATCTATCTCTTGGCTATCGATCTATCGAGCTATCTAGCTAACGCAGCTATAGAGCAGCGATCGAAGCTAGCGATCGAGCGATCGATCTATCTAGCTAGCGAGCGAGCTGTGGCTATCAGCTATCGAAGTAAGCGAGCTAGCTATCTAATCGATCTATCTATCTATCTATCTAAGTAGCTATCTATCTAGCTATCGATCTATCAGCTGAACTCGGGCGAGCGCAGCGATCGAGGAGCTACAAGCTACTAAGCGATCTAACTCAGCGATCTCTCTATCTATCTAACGCGGGGCGATCGATCTAGCTATCTCGCTAGCTATCATCTATCTATCATCGACTACTATCTCTCGATCGAATCTATCTAGCGTCGACGAGCGATCGATCGAGCTATCTAGCGCTGGCGAGCGAGCGATCGAGCGGCGATCTATCGAGCTAGCGAACTGCAGCTATCGAGCGAGCTCTCTATCGATCTCGCATCGAAAGGGGGCCCACACAAACACGTGCAATGAATTGGAGTATGAACTAATAGACCAGATTAAATTGAAACAATCGTCATACAATCTGACTTAATCGAACACAATAAATTGATAAAAAGAAGATTCTATCTATCGCCTTTATACAATATACACGTCTATCTATCTATCATCTATATATCTATCTATTAATCTATCTATCTATCTTTGCTATCTATCTATCTAAACTTGCTATCTAATCGATCTATCTATCTATCTCTATCTAATCTAACTTTGGGCTATCTATCTTCTATCTATCTACTAACTTTGGTCTATCTTCTATCTATCTATCTATCTAACTTTGCTATCTATCTATCTACTTTGCTATCTATCCTCTATCTATCTATATACTATCTGTCTATCTATCTATCTTTGCTATCTATCTATCTCATCTATCTATTTCTCTATCTATCTATCTATCTAACACTGCTATCTCTCTATCATCTCTATCTATCTATCTATCGAACTAATCGATCATCTAACTTTGCTATCTATCTAATCTAACTTTTGCTCATCCTATCTATTCTACTATCTATCTTCTATCTATCTATCTATCTAATCTATCTGAACTTGCTATCTATCTATCTTCTATCTATCTAACTTTGGCTATCTATCTATCTATCTAATCTAAACTTTGCTATCTATCTATCTAACTTGGCTATCTATCTCTCTATCTATCTATCTATCTATCTATCTATCTCAATCTATCTATCTATCATTCTATCTATCTATCTATCTATCTAACGTTGCATCTATCTATCTTCTATCTATCTTCTATTCTATCTATCTAACTCTGCTATCTATCCTATCTATCTATCTATCTACTCAACTAACAACTCGGTCTATCTATCTATCTATCTATCTAACTATGCAATACTCTGGCTATCTATCTATCTATATAGCTTCTATCTATCTATCTATCTCTTCTATCTAACTCGCTATCTATCTCTATCTATCTACTCTGCTACTATCTATCTACTATCTATTCTCTATCGTATCTAGCTATCTATCTATCTTCTTTGTCTATCTATCTAATCTTCTATCTATCTATCTATCGAACTCTGCTATCTATCTATCTATCTATCTATCTATCTATCTATCTAATCTATATCTATCTATCATCTATCTTCTAACTCAGGCGATCTAGCTATCGATCTATCTATCCGAACTCTGCTATCTATCTATTCTATCTATCTATCTATCTATCTATCTATCTATCTATCTATCTATCGATCTATCTAGTATCTATCTCTGCTATCTATCTATCTATCTATCTATCTATCTATCTAACTCAGGCTATCGTTCTATCTAACTCTGGGCTATTATCTATATATCTATCTAGCTATCTAGCTATCTATCTAACTCCTGCTATCCTATCTCATCTTATCTATCTATCTATACTAACTCAGCTATCTATATCTATTCTACCTCTGCTGCTATGCTATCTAACTCTGCGTCTATCGATCTATCTAACTCGCTATCTATCTAGCTCTGGCTAATCTATTCTATCTATCTTTTGGGCTATCTATTCTATCTATCTATCTATCTATCTATCTATCTAACTCTGCATATCTCTCTATCTATCTATCTATCTATCTATCACTAACGCAGGGGTTATTCTCCGCATCGATCTATCTATCATCTAACTCGGCTATCTATCTATCTATTCTATCTCTATCTATCTATCCCCCATCTATCTATCTATCTATCGAAATCTCTGCTATCTATCTATCTATCGATCCTTCTTCTATCCTAACTCATCTATCTATCTATCTAACTCTGGCTATAATAATCTACTATATCGATCTATCTAGCTATCATCTATCTAACTCTGGCTATCTATCTCATCGATCTATCTATCCTATCTAATCTACTCCTAGCTTCATCTATCTAACTCTGGCTATCTAGCGATCTAAAAAAAAAACTCCTGCATCTATCTATCTAGCCTACCTCTGCTATCTATCTATCTCTGCTATCTAATCCTATCTATCTATCTATCTATCTATCTATCTATCTATCTAGCTACCTCAGCTATCTATCTATCTAACTCTGGCATCTATCCTAATCTATCTATCTATGCTATCTATCTAACTCAGCTTATCTATCCGATCTATCTTCTAACTCTGGCGATCTATCTAATCTATCTATCTATCTATCGATCTATCTATCTATCTATTCTATCTATCTATCTCTGGCTATCTATCTATCTATCTAGCTATCTATCTATTATATATACTATCTATCTATCTAGCTAACTCAGCTATCGATCGAGCTACTCTGCTATATATCTATCTATCGATTATCTAATCTATCTATCTATCTATCTATCTATCTATCTATCATCTATCTTCGATCTATCTATCTCTCTATCTAACTCGCTATCTATCTAGCTATCTATCTATGTATCTATCTATCTAACTCTTTAGCTAGCTATCTATCTAACTCTGCTATCTACTTCTACCTCTGCTATCTATCTATCTATCTCACTCTGGCTAATCTCTCTATCTCTGGCTATCTAGCTATCTATCATTTGCTATCTATCTATCTATCTATCTATCTATTCTATCTATCTATCTAATCTAGCTATCTCTCTATCTATCTATCTAATCTATCTATCTATCTATCTATCTTCTAACTCTGGCTATCTATCTATCTACTAATCTATCGTCTTCTATCTATCTATCCCTATCTACTATCTATCTATCTATCTAACTCAGGCTATCTATCTAATCTATCTATCTAACCTCTGCTATCTATCTATCTCTATTCTATCTATCTACTATCTATCTATCTATCTATCTATCTATCTCTTGGCTATCTATCTATCTATCGATCTATCTAATCTATCTACTAACTCAGCTATCTAATCTAAATCTAATCTATCTAACTCTGCTATATATCTATCTATCTATCTATCTATCTATCTATCTATCTATCTGATCTACTATCGCTCTATCGTATCTATCTATCTTATCTATCTTAACTCTGCTCTCTATCTATCTATCTATCTATCTATCTTATCTATTACTATCTATCATAATCTATCTAATCTATCTAACTCACTATCTATCTATCTAACTCTGGGCTATCTAGCTATCTAACTCTGCTACTAATCTATATATCTAACTCTGGGCTACATATCTAACTCTGCTATCTA
Organism: Hymenochirus boettgeri; assembly: GCA_019447015.1. NCBI lineage: Eukaryota > Metazoa > Chordata > Amphibia > Anura > Pipidae > Hymenochirus > Hymenochirus boettgeri. The sequence goes on along the minus strand of CM033469.1, from coordinate 52,855,407 downwards.
TCTATCTATCTATCTATCTAACTCATCTATCTATCTATCTAACTCTGCTATCTATCTATCTATCTATCTAACTCAGCTATCACTAGCGATCTAACTCTGGCTATCTATCTACTATCTATTATCTATCTATCTATCTATCAAATATCTCCTGCTATCTTCTATCATCTATCTAGCGAAGGGGCCCCTACCGTGCACTTAAATTGGAGTAATGACTATAGACCCATATTTAAATTGGCAACAATCGTCATACACAATCGATCATTACGAAACACATAAATTGTTTCCACTTTTGCTGTGCACAATCTGGCATTAATAGGCAGATTGATTGTGTAGATCTAAATGTTGAAGAATAGAATGTCCGGTCTAGAAAGCAACCAATCATTCACCATATTTGGGCAGATTTAATTGTCGCGATAGTGTATATGGCAAGGTACGAATGTCAAAAGCACTTTTTGGGGTTTATGTCTCGAATGGTAATAAAATGAATTTTGCGATTGTGTTTGCTGGTTTTTCTTTCATATTTTATTTGCTAACGAATCTCGCTGTGTGTTCGTACATTAATTAATGCGCCTGTTGTGTCATGTGTACTGCATCAACACATTGCCATCATTAAACTACAATATACACTCTATGGTCTCACACCTGCCAGACTGTGAGCTCTGCTTTTCCAGAAGTTGTTAATTTGACACTTCAGGATTGAGTTAGAAGACATTTGTTGGACACTCATCCATACACATAAACAATTTATTGTCAGCAGATAAAAAATTTTCCGTTCGACCGATCACCTTCAGATTCAATCTCAGATCTCTCAATTTAATTGCACCGACTTTATCTATACCATTAACGATACAATTATGTACAATCGGAGGAGTTCGTACGACAACATCTACAACAAATTGCATAGTGTATGGGCCCCTTAACTCAGCTATCTATCTATCTAACTCTGCTATTCTATCTATCGCCTTTATACACGTCTATCTATCTATCATCTATCTATCTATCTATCTATCTATCTATTTATCTATCTAACTTTGCTATCTATCTATCTATCTATCTATCTAACTTTGCTATCTATCTGTCTATCTATCTATCTATCTATCTAACTTTGCTATCTATCTATCTATCTATCTAACTTTGCTATCTATCTATCTAACATTGCTATCTATCTATCTATCTATCTATCTATCTATCTATCTATCTATCTATCTATCTATCTATCTATCTATCTTTGCTATCTATCTATCTATCTATCTATCTATCTATCTATCTATCTATCTATCTATCTATCTAACACTGCTATCTATCTATCTAGCTATCTATCTACTATCTACTCTGGCTATCTATCTATCTATCTCTGCTATCTATCCATCTAACTCTGCTATCTATCTATCTAACTCTGCTATCTATCTATCTCTGCTATCTATCTATCTATCTATCTATCTATCTATCTAACTCTGCTATCTATCTATCTATCTATCTATCTATCTATCTATCTATCTATCTATCTATCTATCTAATCTATCTAACTCTGCTATCTATCTATCTAACTCTCTATCTAATCTATCTATCTATCTATCTATCTATCTATATCTATCTAATCTATCTATCTATCTAACTCAGCTATCTATATCTATCCTACCATCTCTATCCTATCTATCTATCTATCGTCTATCTATCTATCTTCTATCTATCTATCTCTGCTATCTATCTATCTAATCTATCTATCTATCTATCTATCTAACTCACTATCTATCTATCTATTTCTGCTATCTAGCATACAATCCAGCTATCTATCTATCTAACGCTGCTATCTAGCTATCTATCTATCTTCTATCTATCTATCTATTATCTATCTTCTAACTCTGCTATCTATCTATCTTATCTATCTATCTAACCACTATCTATCTATCTAACTCAGCTATCTATCTATCTAACTCTGCTATCTCTATCTAACTCTGCTATCTATCTAATCTATCTAAAGGGCCCATACACGATGCCAATGAAATTGTGACTATGAACTACGACCAGATTAAATTGGAAACATCATACAATCGGACATTAACGACACAATAACATTTTGCCATTTTCTGTGCCACTCTGGCATTAATAGGCGATATGATTGTGTAAGATCTAAATTTGTTGCAGAATAGAATGTGCCCGCTAGAAAGCAACCAATTCACCATGATTTGGGCAGATTTAATTGTGGCTGAGTGTAATATGGCAAAAATGACGAATGTAAAAAGCACTTTTTGGGGTTGAGGTCTCGAATGGTAATGAAGAATGAAGTAATTTGCGATTGTGTTTGCTGTTTGCTATCTAACTCTGCTATCTATCTATCTATCTATCTATCTATCTACCTATCTCTGCTATCTATCTATCTATCTATCTATCTATCTATCTATCTATCTAACTCAGCTATCTATCTATCTAACTCTGCTATCTATCTATCTATCTACCTATCTATCTATCTATCTATCTATCTATCTATCTATATATCTATCTAACTCTGCTATCTATCTATCTATCTATCTATCTATCTATCTATCTATCTATCTATCTAACTCAGCTATCTATCTATCTAACTCTGCTATCTAGCTATCTACTCTGCTATCTATCTATCTATCTAACTCTGCTATCTATCTATCTCTGCTATCTATCTATCTATCTATCTATCTATCTATCTTCTATCTATCTATCTATCTATCTATCAACTCTGCTATCTCTATCTATCTCTATCTATCTATCTAATCTACTCATCTATCTATCTATCTATCTAACTCTGCTATCTATATCTACTATCTATCTATCCTATCTATCTATCTATCGAACTCAGCTATCTATCTATCTAACTCTGCTATCTATTCTATCTAATCTATCTATCTACTATCTATCTATCTATCTATCTATCTATCTACTATCATCTATCTATCTCTGCTATCTATCTATCTATCTATCTATCTATCTATCTAATCTATCTATCTCTATCTATCTATCTTCTATCTATCTATCTATCTAACTCAGCTATCTATCTCTATCTTCTATCTATCTATCTATCTATCTATCTAACTCTGCTATTCTACTATCTATCGCCCTTTATACACTTCTATCTATCTATCATCTATCTATCTATCTATCTAATCTATCTATCTATCTATCTATCTATCATCTATTTAATCTATCTATCTAACTTTGCTATCTATCTATCTATCTATCTACTTTGCTATCTATCTATCTATCTATCTATCTATCTAACTTTGCTATCTATCTATCTATCTATCAATCTATCTACTCATTATCTAACCTTTGCTATCTATCTATCTAACATGCTATCTATCTATCTATCTATCTATCTACTATCTATCTATCTATCTATCTATCTATCTATCTATCTATCTATCTATCAATCTATCTTGCTATCTATCTATCTATCTATCTATCTATCTATCTATCTATCTATCTATCTATCTATCTATCTATCTATCTAACACTGCTATCTATCTATCTATCTATCTATCTATCTAACTCTGCTATCTATCCATCTAACTCTGCTATCTATCTATCTATCTATCTATCTATCTAACTCTGCTATCTATCTATCTAACTCAGCTATCTATCTAACTCAGCTATCTATCTATCTTAACTCAGCTATCTATCTATCTAACTCTGCTATCTATCTATCTATCTATCTACCTATCTATCTATCTATCTATCTAACTCAGCTATCTATCTATCTAACTCTGCTATCTATCTATCTATCTATCTATCTATCTATCTATCTATCTATCTCTGCTATCTATCTATCTATCTATCTATCTATCTAAACTCAGCTATCTATCTATCTAACTCTGCTATCTAGCTATCTAACTCAGCTATCTATCTATCTAACGCTGCTATCTATCTATCTATCTATCTATCTATCTATCTATCTAACTCTGCTATCTATCTATCTATCTATCTATCTATCTAACTCAGCTATCTATCAATCTAACTCTGCTATCTATCTATCTAACTCTGCTATCTATCTAACTCAGCTATCTATCTATCTAACTCTGCTATCTAGCTATCTAACTCTGCTATCTATCTATCTAACTCTGCTATCTATCTATCTCTGCTATCTATCTATCTATCTATCTATCTATCATCTAACTGTGCTATCTATCTATCTATCTAACTCAGCTATCTATCTATCTAACTCTGCTATCTATCTATCTATCTATCTATCTATCTATCTATCTATCTATCTAACTCATCTATCTATCTAACTCTGCTATCTATCTTATCTATCTATCTATCTATCTATCTATCTATCTATCTCTGCTATCTATCTATCTATCTATCTATCTAACTCAGCTATCTATCTATCTAACTCTGCTATCTATCTATCTATCTATCTATCTATCTAACTCTGCTATCTATCTATCTATCTATCTATCTATCTGTCTGTCTATATCTATCTATCTAACTCAGCTATCTATCTATCTAACTAACTCTGCTATCTATCTATCTATCTATCTATCTATTCTATCTATCTATCTATCTATCTATCTATCTATCTATCTATCTATTCTCTGCTATCTATCTATCTATCTATCTATCTATCTATCTATCTATCTCTGCTATCTATCTATCTATCATCTATCTATCTGTCTATCTATCCATCTATTATCTATCTATCTATCTATCTATCCATCATTATATATCTATCTATCTATTATCTATCTATCATCTATCTATCCATCTATTATCGATCATCTATCTATCTATTATCTATCTATCTATCATCTATCATCTATCTCATCCATTATCTATCTATCTATCATCTATCTATCCATCTATATCTATCTATCATCTATCTATCCATCTATTATCTATCCATCTATTATCTATCTATCATCTATCTATCCATCTATTATCTATCTATCCATCTATTTATCTATCATATCTATCTATCTATCCATCTATCTATCTATCTATCTATCTATCTATCTATCTATCTCTGCTATCTATCTATCTATCTATCTGAGCCTATCTATCTAACTCAGCTATCTATCTATCTAACTCTGCTATCTATCTATCTATCTATCTATCTATCTATCTAACTCTGCTATCTATCTATCTATCTATCTATCTATCTATCTGTCTGTCTATCTATCTATCTAACTCAGCTATCTAATCTATCTAAATAACTCTGCTATCTATCTATCTATCTATCTATCTATCTATCTATCTATCTATCTATCTATCTATCTATCTATCTATCTATCTATCTATCTATCTATCTATCTATCTCTGCTATCTATCTATCTATCATCTATCTATCTGTCTATCTATCCATCTATTATCTATCTATCTATCTATCCATCTATTATATATCTATCTATCTATCTATTATCTATCTATCATCTATCTATCCATCTATTATCGATCATCTATCTATCTATCTATTATCTATCTATCTATCATCTATCTATCCATTATCTATCTATCTATCATCTATCTATCCATCTATTATCTATCTATCATCTATCTATCCATCTATTATCTATCCATCTATTATCTATCTATCATCTATCTATCCATCTATTATCTATCTATTTATCTATCTATCATCTATCTATCTATCCATCTATTATCTATCTATATATCTATCATCTATCTATCCATCTATTATCTATCTATCATCTATCTATCCATCTATTATATATCTATCTATCTATCTATCCATCTATTATATATCTATCTATCTATCCATCTATTATCAATCTATCATCTATCTATCCATCTATTATCTATCCATCTATTTATCTATCTATCATCTATCTATCATCTATTATCTATCATCTATCTATCCATCTATTATCTATCTATCATCTATCTATCCATCTATTATATATCTATCTACCCATCTATTATCTATCTATCAATCTATCATCTATCTATCCATCTATTATATATCTATCTATCATCTATCTATCTGTCTATCTATCCATCTATTATCTATCTATCTATCTATCCATCTATTATATATCTATCTATCCATCTATTATCTATCTATCTATCATCTATCTATTTGTCTATCTATCCATCTATTATCTATATATCTATCATCTATCTATCATCTATCTATCAATCTATTATCTACCTATCAAATCAAATCAAATCAAAAAGAGCTTTATTGGCAGGATCAATTTACATTTTGACATTGCCAAAGCAAACAAAAAATAATAAAATAATAAAACATGTTAGTATTAGAGGTTCACGGCAGGGGAGCATGGGTATCAATGGATAATTAATATATGGACAGTACTATAAAGGGTATATTGGGTTTTAGTCTTTAAGTCGATTGGGGAAGGATAAAGGGATAATTGGGCAGGTAATCCTTGGACATTGAGTTCATTTATGCCCCTCTCAGTCTGTGACATGCCGTTACATAGTGTGCCCCAATATTTACTATGGCTTCATCCTCTCCCAGCAGGATATAGAGTTTTCTCTCTCCATCTAAGCAGTTGAAGTTTGGGATAAAGTCCGACAGCATCTTGAAATGGGGGTCCCATATTGCTTTGTATTTGGGGCAGTGTAGAAGGAAGTGGGTTTCATCTTGTAAGGTTCCCTGGTCACAGTGCTGGCACAGTCTGTTCTCTCTTGGTTTATATGTCTGTCTGTGTCGGCCAGACGATTTCTAGGCTGTGTGCACTCAATCTGTAGAGACTCAGGACTTGTCTCTCTTTAGGGTTTGTGATATTCTCCAGGTAGGGGGCCAGTTTGTAGTCTCTGTCCAGTGCCTGGTATATAGTTAGTTTCTGGGACTTTTTTATTTCTTTCTTCCATTCATCCACGTAATCCAATTGGCTCTTGGTTATGGCGGCTGTGATTTGAGGTTTAGACAGGTTCTGTGAGTGTGGGTTTGATGTTAGTAGGGAGCTGATGAGTTGTTTCAGTGCACATGGCTTTTCCTGGTCTTTGTTGTGTATTGAGGCTTTATAATGGTAAGAGTTGGGGCTACTGTTCTGTAGGTGAGCCCAGAATGATAGGGCCCTTTTTTGCATCTCAAGCAGTAATGGGAATCTGCCAAGCTCAGCCCGACAATATATATCCATCTATTATCTATCAATCTATCATCTATCTATCCATCTATTATCTATCTATCCATCTATTATCTATCCTATCTATCTATCTATCATCTATCTATCTATCCATCTATTATCTATCTATCTATCTATCTATCTATCTATCTATCCTATCTATCTACCTATCCACTGGCCATGGGGCTGAGTGGTAACTAAGCAGTCACCTGGTAAATAAAGTGTAAATCTATATGGCAGTGACCTGGAGAATTAAGGGGCCCATACACTATGCAATTTGTATGATTGTCGTACGAACTCCACCATTGTACATCAATTGTATCGTTAATGGTATAGATAAAGTCTGGTGCAATTAAATTGAGAAGATCTGATTGAATCTGAAGGTGATCGGTCAGGACAGAAAATTTTTATCTGCTACAACGAAATTGTTTATGTGTATGGATGATTGTTCAACAAATGTCTTCCAACTCGAGTGTCAAATAAACAACTTCCTGGAAAAAGCAGAGCTCACAGTCTCGAAGGTGTGAGACCATAGTGTATATTTTGTTTATATTTTGTTTATGATGGCAATGTGTGATGTGGTACACATGACATCAGGCGCATTAATTGATGTACGAACACACACCGAGATTCGTTAGCAAATAAAATATGAAAGAAAAATCAGCAAACACAATCGCAAATTACTTCATTCTTCATTACCATTTGAGACCTTAACCCCAAAATGTGCTTTGTATGTTCGTCATTTCTGCCACATTACACTATCAGCAACGATGAAATCTGCCCATATATGATGAATTGGTTGCTTTCTAGCGGCACATTCTTTTCTGCAACAATTTACACCTTACACAATAATATCTGCCTATTAATGCCAGATTGTTCACAGCAAATGGCAAAAATTCTATCTTGTTCGTTTATATCCGATTGTACAACAATCGTTTCCAATTTAAATTTGGTCTGTAGTTCTTCAATCAATTTCATTGCACCGTGTATGGGCCCCTTATGGGACCAGAAAGAGACTTCTAGTGGGGACAGCTTCTTAATAAGAACCGGCCCAGGCCCTTTATGCCCCCCCCCCGGGGTTGGCGGGGGTAATAGTTACGCCGCCTAACTCTTCTTAGTCTGTCTCTTCTTCATACATAGTTATGCGCACGCATACCTCTACCTCGGTGCACACTAAGAGGGGTCACTGAATCATGACTACAGTGGCCTCTCAATGCTCATGTGCCAGGGACCCACCGTAGTCGCAAATCTGCCAAGGGGCAGAGAGACACATTCAGGAGCTACAATGGGGGCACTTATACCGGGGAACATTACTAGGGAACAGAGCATCACGCACAGAAACAGGTAAGAGATATGATATCTGCTTAATTTATGTATTCTATTAATACTAACTTGTTTTCATCAATGAAGTCCTGCAAGTCTAATTTTTCAGACCCACAATTGTAAAAAAGAAATTAAACAGACCTGCACCCACTTTGCTAGTGGGTTCCATAACTGCACGCAACCCCACCTACAAGTAGTCAGATCCGTCACCAAAATTAAACCTGCAAGCAGACCTGCACCCGGAATTTAACTGACCAGCATCCTGCACCTGCACCCACAGCTTTCTAACATGTAACATGAAGAAAGAGGTCGCTGCCTCATAGAGCTTACAATCTAATTAGGTGGGTAACATACAGATACATAGGCGCAGTGGCTCAGTGGTTAGCACTGATGCCTTGCAGCGCTGAGGTCCTGAGTTCGATTCCACCCTTGGACACATCTGCAAGGAGTTTGTATGTTCTTCCCGTGCTTGCGGTTTCCCCCACAGTCATAAAGACATACTGATAGGTTGTATGTGTACATAAAGTGATTAGATTGTAAGCTCTTCAGGGCAGGGCCTGATGTGAATTGAGTAATTAACTGTAAAGCATTGCAGAATATGTAGCGCTATGTAAGAAATAAAATAGATAGGAAGAGTAGAAGTGCCCTTGTAATAATGAGTGCAATGTCAACAGTCTTAAGCTGTACTGTGCTCAGAGAGCTAGGATGAGATTTTTGAGGTTTCTTGACAGAGAGGAGAATAGAATTATAGAGGATGGGAGCCACAAGAGAAAAAAGTTGAAAGGAATAGTTCACTGCAAAAGTGAACTATTCCTTTAATGTATTGATTGAAGGAGGAGGTTAAGGACCTTTGTTCCTTAACCTCTTCAATCAACATCTCAGGAGCGAGGGACAAAGGTAAAAAGTATATTTACCGTAGCTTTCGCGCGATCCACCACTAGATGTGTGAGGGTCTAATTTTCAGACCCGCACCCAACCCGTAAAAACTACATAGTAGCATAGTAATTAAGGTTGAATAAAGACATACGTCCATCAAATCCAACCTATTCACCCTCTGTTTTTTTTTTTACCCTACCTAACAGTCGATCCAGAGGAAGGCAAAAAACCCCAGCTAAAAAGGGGGAAAAAAATTCCTTCCTGACTCCAAATGGACATCGGAAAGTATCCCTAGATCAACCAGATCTATATGTATTAATACCAGTAATTCTTAATATTTTTTAGTTTTAGAAACTTATCCAGGCCTTTTTTAAAGCTATTTAATGAACTTGCCATTACCACTTCTGCTGGAAGGCAGTTCCACAGTTTCACCGTTCTCACTGTAAAGAAACCTTTCCTAACCCGAAGATGAAACTTCTTTTCTTCCAACCTTAAAGGATGTCCACGAGTCCTCTGATAAGACCTATATGTAAACAATGCACTAGAGAGTTCATTGTATGGCCCATTAATATATTTGTATACGGTTATCATGTCCCCACGCAAACGTCGCTTCTCCAATGTAAACAGCCCTAACTTGTCTAATCTTCCTGCATATTCAAGCCCCTCCATTCCCCTTATTATTTTAGTTTCCCTTCTCTGAACTGCCTCAATTTCCAAGATGTCCCTTTTGTATATGGGATTCCAAAACTGCACCGCATATTCCAAATGAGGCCTTACCAGTGCCTTGTAAAGAGGGAGAATAATATTTTTCTCTCTTGAATACATTCCCCTCTTTATACAAGACAATATCTTGCTAGCTCTAGCCGTTGCTACCTGGCATTGTTTACTAAAGCTAATCTACCAGAACCCCCAAATCTTTTTCCATTAAAGATGCATTTAACACAGAGTTATTTGTGGTGTATGCATCACCTTACATTTATCAACATTGAATCTCATCTGCCATTCTGCTGCCAATTTTGATAATCTATCTAGGTCTGCTTGCAGCACTTGCACATCATTGGAAGTTTCCAAAGCTCTGCACAGTTTAATGTCATCAGCAAACACTGAGACCTTGCTCTCAATGCCCCCTTCTAAATCATTTATAAACAGATTAAACAGAAGCGGCCCCAATACAGAACCCTGAGGCACTCCTCTTAGAACTTTAGCCCACATAGATGTAGCTCCATTAACCACCACTCTCTGTTTGCGATCCAATAATCAGTTCTCTATCCATGAACAAATGTTTTCTTCAAGGCCAACAGTCCTCAGTTTATACATTAGTCTCCTATGTGACACAGTTTTAAAAGCTTTTGCAAAATCCAAATATACCACATCCACTGCTGTGCATGAATCTAACTTCTTACTCGCTTCTTCATAAAAAACAATTAAATTTGTCTGGCATGATCTATTTCTCATAAATCCATGCTGACTACTACTAATAAGATGATCTCTAGAGACAAAGTCAAGGATATGATCCCGTAACAAAGTTTCCAGCACCTTCCCTAACACTGATGTTAGGCTTACAGGTCTATAGTTTCCAGGCTGTGAACGACTACCTTTTTTGAATATTGGTATTACATTGGCTTTTTTCCAATCCAGCGGCACATCCCCAGACCAAAGCGAATCTGAAAAGATGAGAAACAGTGGTCTAGATAGAACTGAACTAAGCTCTTTTAAAATCCGAGGATGCAATCCATCTGGTCCTGGGGCTTTATGGATATTAACTTTGACTAATTGTTTCCATACCATAGCCAATGTGAATACTCTTCATTTCTTCCCTGCATATTATTACAATCCCCGCTGTAAGGACAAGGATTCTCAACAGTAAAAACCGATGTAAAAAAACGGTTTAGCAGATTAGCCTTTTCGGCATCCTCTACAACCACCTCAGCTCCATTATTTAATGGTCCCACATTCTCAGTCCTCATTTTTTTACCATTTATATACTTAAAAAACATTTTGGGGTTGGACTTGCTTTGTCTGTGCTGCTTTTCTTCATACCTGCAAGTTTCAGACCCAAAACCAAACTCGATCCGCTTTTAGTATTTCTTCCTAAAATAAAGGGAATTTAAAAAAAGTCTAAAAGTTAAAATAAATGTTTTATTAATAACCAAAAATGTTCATAGAAACAAATAGCAGGGGTCTTCACCTTGCAGGAATCCAAATGTCTCAAAACTACAACTCCCAGCATTCCCTGTATGCCTTCTGATATTGTAAGTGCTGTAGTGGAATGCTGGGAGAGTTATATTCCAGGTAGGAAATATATCCCTACTGTCCCCAACTACCTAAACATGGGCCTCTACTGTCCCCTACTACCTACCCATGGGCCTCTACTGTCCCCTACTACCTACCCATGGGACTTTTAAATCTTTATCTGCAACTATTTTCTTGTTGATCTGTGACATGGATTGGTAACCAGTCGTTATCCGGATGGTTTAAAAACTACAACTCCCAGATATATCTGTTGTATTCAATTAGATCAACTGGACTTGAGGTTTAGTTAATGTGATTATAAAAGGAGAGAGGGGAATTAATAATAACCCCTAAGCTGTTGACTGAATAGGATAAATGGGGGTGTTGTCCACAGAAATAGAAAAAGATGGGATAGGACCAGGTTTAGGTGGGGAAATGATTAGTTTGGGTTTAATCAGGTTTAAAGGCATCGGTGCGCCATCCACAAGGAGACAGCATGGAGAAAGTGGCATAACTACTTTGGGGGGAGCAGTCGGTATTAAGACTAGCCACAAGCCCAAGATCTCTTCCGCGACCAGCTATTTTAAACAGCTGATCACGTGGTTTAATTCATATGCGTGATCAGCTGTTTAAAAAGGATGATCATGGGTGCCCGGGCGCTTGCATGGAGACAGTCAGAGATACATAATTGAGGGGAAAAATATATTTGTGTATCAACGACATACAGTTAAAACCAGATTTGCAATAAATTTAAAGGGGTGGAATGGGATAGGTATAGTCTGTACCCTTTACTACACAGAATGTTACGTTGTCACTCTGCTGCCTCGTAATCCGGCGCACGCGCGTTATGGAACTTTGGGATCTAGGTAACAGTCCAAAACACAGTTAGCGCATGCGCGGTGCCTGCTAAGCGGCGGAGTAGTTACGTGACAGGCGCCACCGCGCGTGCTCGTTCGGAAGCCGTAGGCCGTGGTTGCGCAGTTGGGGGAAAGCTAGAGGAGGTGGATCGCAGTGTTTGTTGTCGTTATTGACCTGGTTGGCTTGTGCACGTTGCTGGCCGATTCCTGGGCCTCGCAGGACGTCTTATATGGAGAGCCGAACATGGCTCCATTTCCGGACGAGGTGGACGTGTTCACTGGGCCGCACTGGCGGATGAAGCAGCTGGTTGGAAGGTATTGCGAGAAGGTAAACACGGTCTGTCCATGTGGGTCTGATAGAATGTATGGTGGCATTTTAATGAACGTGACAATGATAGCAATACACTGTACAGGAATGGAACGGGCTGCAGTTATATGTTACTTCCGGGTCCACGTGACAGCTGGATGGGGTTTTCATTACTCCAATGTAGAACCATGGCACTCCAGATGGGAATGCAACCAAGCATGCTGGGAGTTGTAGTTTCCAAAACATCTGGCGTGCCAAGGTTCGACATTAGTGCTATAGGGTAGGGATTCTCAAAGTGTTTGTGTTTGAAAACTACAACTCCCAACATTCCATGGCTTTCCTTTGTAGTTGGGGAATGCTGGGAGTTGTAGTTTTCAAACATCTGGAAGCACACTGAGATTCGCTGCCATAGGAGATTGTCAGTTGCACTTGTTCATTCTCTGCAGAGATAACACAGTCTGTACATGTACACATCCGGTTGTAACCAATAGGAGAAGCCAATTGGACAACTCTAGCTGAGCCAATCTTCCTCTTCCAGGTGGTCAGTTCCATCAATATGAAGCTCCTTACCATAAAGTTAGTTGCCATGACTGCATTATGTAAAATGTTCCTGGGTTGGTCCAGCCCTTCCTTACAGTGTGGTTAAGTAATATTATCTGTTGAGCTGAAAATGGATCTGGGCCGTGACACACACATGTACTTTTATTTGGCAGTCGCACTCATACCATAATAATGCCGGGTGCATACCTGTTCAGCTCACTCCTACTTAGTATGCATGTCTCCTCTCTATGTATCCACCTCCTCCCAAAACTGAGGCACAGCTGGAGTGTGGAGCATGTGCAGTGGAGATGATCTGTGCCCCACTACAGCCAATAGCATTCACCCAGTGATTGTGTTATAGGGAAAAGTAAAACTGCTTTGCTATGGGAAGGTAAGCAGCACTGGGAGCTGTAATAACTGCTTGAATCAAGTAAGATTTTCTTTTAGCTGTAGGAGTTTGAAGGTGTGTGTGGGGGGGTGGGGGTGGCGTTGTAATTGATTTCTTTAGGTACAGTGCTACATTGGGACTTCAGTAACACAAACAACATCTAACTGCAGGATTGGGTTTATCTGCACAGAAAGAGCAGAGTGTAACAGATAATGCTTATTCCCTTTCCTGATCTTAATGCTGAATCAATTAGATATGCAGTTACAGAAAAATAAGGTTTACATTTATAGAATGGATAGTTTCTACGTGTAGTGTACCAGGGGGAGGGTCTGGGTGATCGAAACTTCTTTACTGACTAGCTGTGCCCCGCCCCCTTTAAAAATGAAAAGAGCTAAGAAACAAGGGATAGGAAGGTCAGAGAAGGAAAAAAAAAGCAGATTTAAAGGGCATGTCCACCTTAGTGTAGTTTAATTTTTACCTCACATCCCAGCTTCATATTGTTCTCCTGTAGTCCCCCCCCAAAGTCCCAATAACTGCCCACCAGGAGGATAGCAGAGTCCATATAGGACTCTGCCTCCTACCTGGCCTCCGGGAGAAGTTTGGCATGCGTACTGCAGCCCTTCTCCCCCTCCCTCCCGATTAGGATTCCCTCCCCTACCATAAAAAACATTTCACCAAACATTCCCCCTGTCCCCCCAGCCCCAACCGCTATGTTAGTAATATCAGAAAATGCCCAAAACTTTACTAACCTTCCCTCTTGCCTCTGCCGCACTGAACTCCTGGCAGCCGCGTCCGTGATTGGCTGCCGCTCAGCCAATCACAGACGCGACTGCCGGTCCCGCCCCTCTGCTTTCATTTTCTTGCAAGCAGAGGGCCTGGCAGCGCAGCGGAGGAAAGAGGGAAGGTAAGTAAAGTTTTGGGTATTTTCTGATAATACTAACATAGCGGTTTAATATATGTAATTGCAGAAGAGCGATTGATATCCTGTAAATTATATGCTATGATTATTTAATTATATTATTTTCAGTCTTCGCTGTCTCACCAACAACATTGATTGAAAATTGCATATTACAGGAAGTAATGCACCTTTTACTTATACGTGGGGCCCTCTTTCATAAGCCTTTTTTATCTGTTCATGGAACTATGTGGTATCTTTTAATTTTCTTTTCAGGTGTAGTATTTCTCTGTATATTACAATTTAAAAAAGTCATGTTTAAGATTCTATATATTTGATTAAAAAAACACACCAAAATGCAAATAAGTCTGCCGCAAAAATGGCATTATACTTCCAGCAGACCGTTTGAGAAACACTGCATTAGACAAGGAATTTGCCCTGCAGTGATCTGCCTGCAGTAATGCCATACAGTCCACATTGTTGATCCACTGCATCTTGTAATTATGCATCCTAGCTCTGATAGTAATGCCATACTGTCCACAGTGTTGATCTACTGCCTTTTGTAAGTAAGCTTCCTAGCTCTGATAGTATTACAGGGAAATGTAATTGGTCACCAGTTACATTTCTGCAGGTCGGAGATTCTTATATAAGGGTTGGCCATTAGTTTAATCAA
Source organism: Hymenochirus boettgeri (assembly GCA_019447015.1). NCBI lineage: Eukaryota > Metazoa > Chordata > Amphibia > Anura > Pipidae > Hymenochirus > Hymenochirus boettgeri. The sequence continues at coordinate 52,840,234 of CM033469.1, read as the reverse complement.
AATTTTAAGATTAACTAAGAATTTGTCACACACCTGTAACTTTAGTAGCAGCATGTTGTTTCAGTAAACATTACAAAAGATTATTGTAGAATACTTCTCCTTTTTATACAGGAAATCATTTTATTTTCTTTAGCAGATACTGCATGACACTGTTTGGACCGAATAAGTCTATCGTCCACAATAACTTCCAAGTTCTTCTCTATTGAGTCAACTAAACTCCTAACTTTATATAATTTTTTCGGGATTTACTCACAGCGTGTTTTTCATTAAGATCCAATGCTAAAAATAGCGATATTAAACTGCGAAAGGGTTAAACTGCGCAGATATTTTGCAAAAACCGGAAGATGTAGTTAAATATATTGAATTGGTTAGCGTGACTTTAATTCCATAAAACTGCCCAGCAGCTCTGAGTAAATAAGCCAGAATGTGTTAATTCTAAAATAAAAATAATAGTGCAATTTATATTCCATGGTAATTGTTCTGTCTATCGGTGCCCTTGTGTAACACTGTGCATAGCAGCATGATTTTTCATGTAAGTAGCAGTAGAATTAGCAATACAAGTATAATATGGATCAGATGGAATACAGGGAAATGGACCATGGGTTCAGTGGTGCTCAGCAGGTGCTTTTAATTGGTGCAACACACACACTTCATGTTTCAGCCTTATGGCCTTTCTCAAGTGTGACTACAGAAGACTGAAACATGTAGTTTGTGTGTTGCACCAATAAAAAGCACCTGCTTTGTAAATGTGTATTTGGAGTTAATAGAAGCCAACCTGATTTTGTGTTATCATTTGATATTGCTTGTTTTCAGTCTAGAGTAAAATGTCATTTTTTTTTCTCCCAACAGCTCTCCAATACCAATTTTTCCAACAACAATGACTTCTTAGCTTTATTGCAATCGTTGTATGAAACATTCAAGGAGTTTAAAATGCATGAACAGATTGAAAATGAATACATCATTGGTCTGCTGCAGCAGCGCAGCCAGACTGTCTATCATGTCCATTCAGACAACAAATTATCAGACATGCTTGTTCTTTTTGAGAAGGGAATGAAAAATGTAAAGGTAACATTTTTAAAGAATCTTAAAACAAAGTATATAGCAAAGAAAATGCTAGAATTGAAGGTTCCATTTTAATACATGTGGTTTGTCCTTAGAATGCCATCCTTGTGTGCCACTAGTTACATTCCCTTGACAAATGTGCATTTGAAGATTGAGGCCATATAAGGAGCATCATTTAAATATACAATCAATCAAATAGCAGAAAGATGGATTAGTTGGTTTTTGCCTTTTGCAAAACACATCTGGGCATCACCCAGTTTTAGAAATATGCAATTTATGTTTGGAATCTAACATAAAGAGATATCTAAGAGATACTGGTTTACAGTAACACTGTTTGCAAATAGTGTTGACAATAATTTCTTGCAGTTGGAATGTTTGAGATGTTTTTGTACTGTGAATATTGTAAATAAATGTGAATAATGTTAAGTACTGTGAATATTTTGAGGAACTTGTGTAGTTTTTACAGGAATGGCCAGTGCAATATTGTATTAAAAGCCTCTGGGAAGATTTCTTCATGTTACATATTTTGTCATCTATGTAAATAGATTTCTCAAGAGTTGGTTGCACTTAAGTAGTGGAATCCTATTAAGTTAGTAGTATAGCACATCACGTTTCTTCATTTCTTATGATTAGACTTATATTTCAATATCACAATTCTCCCTTATGTGCTAAATTGAGTGATTTTTCCACCACAGGATGAGTATGAACAGCTTAATTATGCTCAGCAACTAAAGGAGAGGTTGGAAGCCTTTACCAGTGATTTTCTACCACACATGAAAGAAGAAGAGGAGGTGAGTTAAGTAGCTGGGTTTATCTGTTAAATTTCAGTCCATTTCTGTGCTAGAAAACAGGGATCTCCTTAACTATCAAATATTATGTACCGTATATACTCGAGTATAAACCATCCCGAGTATAAACTGAGGTACCTAGTTTTAGGTAAAAAAGGAGGAAAACCACATTGACTCGAGTATAAACCGAGGGGGTAGCTATGTGCACTAAGTGTTTGGAAACTACAACTCCCAGCATGCTTTTATGCTGGGAGTTGTAGTTTTCAAACATCTTAAGTTGCAAATACTTACAAATAGAGTAAAACCTTCTTTATTTGTGCATACTGTATGCACAAATATAGGAGGATTTACCCCTATTTTCAAGTATTTGCCACTTAAGATGTTTGAAAACTACAACTCCATCAATAAAGCATGCTGGGAGTTGTAGTTTTCAAACATCTTAAGTGGCAAATACTTGCAAATAGGGGTAAATCCTCCTTTATTGTGCATACAGTATGCACAAATAAAGAAGGTTTTACTCGTATTTGTATGTATTTACCACTTAAGATTTTTTCCCTGTGCAAGTGAATGTTTCTCCTACCTTGTCCAGCGGCCGCGCGATCCGCATCCTCGTCCACAGCCTCTGCCCATCCGGATGATGTCACTACCCGGCGCCTCTCAGTTTGCGGCGCCAGGTAGTGACATCATCCGGATGCGCAGAGGCTGGGGAGCGAGGATGCGGATGCGCGCGCGGCCGCCGGACAAGGTAGGAGAAACCATTGACTCGAGTATAAACGAGGTAAGATTTTCAGGCTTTTTTTAAAGCCTGAAAACCTCGGTTTATACTCGAGTATATACGGTAACTAGAAATATTACACTAATTGTCTCTTTAAAGAAGAATGATATTTTCATAAGTAAACCTCATACCGTGTATCAAATGGTACAATATATTTGGTGCTTGAGCTGTACAGACCTGAAATATGTGCCTTTGTATACAAATTCAGGGCTGGTAACTTCCAAGATTTTCTTCTTAGGTTTTTCAGCCAATGTTGATGGAATATTTCTCTTACGATGAGCTAAAGGATATTAAAAAGAAAGTAATTGCCCAGCACTGCTCCCAGAAGGATGCTACAGAACGACTTAAAGGTTTGAGTCTTTGGAACAAGGCTGAGGAGCTGCAGAAAGTGCTTAAATATTCTGTGGATGAAAAGGCAGAGCAAGGTATGCTACATTTCAAGCATACATTACACAAGGTATGCTACACTGCAAGCGTACACTACACAAGGTATGTTGCACTGCAAGCGTACACTACACAAGGTCGGCTACACTGCAAACGTACACTCCACAAGGTAGGCTACACTGCAAGCGTACACTACACAAGGTAGGCTACACTGCAAGCGTACACTACACAAGGTAGGCTACGCCGCAAGCGTACGCTTTACACAAGGTAGGCTACACTGCAAGCGTATACTTTACACAAGGTAGGCTACACCGCATGCGTACACTTTACACAAGGTATGCTACACCGCAAGCGTACACTATACATAAAGTATGCTACACCGCAAGCGTACACTACACAAGGTATGCTACACCGCAAGCGTACACTACACAAGGTATGCTACACCGCAAGCGTACACTACACAAGGTATGCTACACCGCAAGCGCTACGTAGCGCTCTAGAACGGGGAGGCACTGGACGTGCTAAATGTTTTATAATAACCAAAATGTTCATAGAAACAAATAGCAGGGTCTTCACCTTGCAGGAATCCAAATGTCTCCAAAACTACAACTCCCAGCATTCCCTGTATGCCTTCGATATTGTAAGTGCTGTAGTGAATGCTGGGAGAGTTATATTCCAGGTAGGAAATCCCCTACTGTCCCCAACTACCTAACATGGGCCTCTACTGTCCCCTACTACCTACCCATGGGCCTCTACTGTCCCCTACTACCTACCCTGGGACTTTTAAATCTTTATCTGCAACTATTTTCTTGTTGATCTGTGACATGGTTGGTACCCAGTCGTTATCCGGATGGTTAAAAACTACAACTCCCAGATATATCTTTTGTATTCAATTAGATCAACTGGACTTGAGGTTTAGTTTAATGTGATTAAAGGAGAGAGGGAATTAATAATAACCCCTAAGCTGTTGACTGAATAGGATAATGGGGGTGTTGTCCACAGAAATAGAAAAAGATGGGATAGGACCAGGTTTAGGTGGGGAAATTATTAGTTTGGGTTTAATCAGGTTTAAGGCATCGGTGCGCCATCCACAAGGAGACAGCATGGAGAAGTGGCATAACTACTTTGGGGGGAGCAGTCGGTATTAAGACTAGCCACAAGCCCAAATCTCTTCCGCGACCAGCTATTTTAACAGCTGATCCCGTGTTTAATTCATATGCGTGATCAGCTGTTTAAAAGGATGATCATGGGTGCCCGGGCGCTTGCATGGAGACAGTCAGAGATACATAATTGAGGGGAAAATAATTTGTGTATCAACGACATACAGTTAAAACCAGATTTGCAATAATTAAATAAGGGGTGGAATGGGATAGGTATAGTCTGTACCCTTTACTACACAGAATTTACGTTGTCACTCTGCTGCCTCGTAATCCGGCGCACGCGCGTTATGGAACTTTGGGATCTAGGTACAGTCCAAACACAGTTAGCGCATGCGCGGTGCCTGCTAAGCGGGCGGAGTAGTTACGTGACAGGCGCCACCGCGCGTGCTCGTTCGGAAGCCGTAGGCCGTGGTTGCGCATTTGGGGGAAAGCTAGAGGAGGTGGATCGCAGTGTTTGTTGTCGTTATTGACCTGGTTGGCTTGTGCACGTTGCTGGCCGATTCCTGGGCCTCGCAGGACGTCTTATATGGAGGCCGAACATGGCTCCATTTCCGGACGAGGTGGACGTGTTCACTGGGCCCACTGGCGGATGAAGCAGCTGGTTGGAAGGTATTGCGAGAAGGTAAACACGGTCTGTCCATGTGGGTCTGATAGAATGTATGGTGGCATTTTAATGAACGTGACAATGAGGCAATACACTGTACAGGAATGGAACGGGCTGCAGTTATATGTTACTTCCGGGTCCACGTGACAGCTGGATGGGGTTTCATTACTCCAATGTAGAACCATGCACTCCAGATGGAATGCAACCAAGCATGCTGGGAGTTGTAGTTTCCCAAAACATCTGGCGTGCCAAGGTTCGACATTAGTGCTATAGGGTAGGATTCTCAAAGTGTTTGTGTTTGAAAACTACACCCCCACACATTCCATGGCTTTCCTTTGTAGTTGGGGAAGCTGGGAGTTGTAGTTTTCAAACATCTGGAAGCACACTGAGATTCGCTGCCATAGGAGATTGTCAGTTGCACTTGTCATTCTCTGCAGAGATAACACAGTCTGTACATGTACACATCCGGTTGTAACCAATAGGAGAAGCCAATTGGACAACTCTAGCTGAGCCAATCTTCCCTTTCCAGGTGGTCAGTTCCATCAATATGAAGCTCCTTACCATAAAGTTAGTTGCCATGACTGCATTATGTAAAATGTTCCTGGGTTGGTCCAGCCCTTCCTTACAGTGTGGTTAGTATATTATCTGTTGAGCTGAAAATGGATCTGGGCCGTGACACACACATGTACTTTTATTTGGCAGTCGCACTCATACCATAATAATGCCGGGTGCAACCTGTTCAGCTCACTCCTACTTAGTATGCTGTCTCCTCTCTATTGTACCACCTCCTCCCAAAACTGAGGCACAGCTGGAGTGTGGAGCATGTGCAGTGGAGATGATCTGTGCCCCCTACAGCCATAGCATTCACCCATTGATTGTGTTATAGGGAAAAGTAAAACTGCTTTGCTATGGGAAGGTAAGCAGCACTGGGACTTAATAACTGCTGAATCAAGTAAGATTTTCTTTTAGCTGTAGGAGTTTGAAGTGTGTGTGGGGGGGTGGGGGTGGCGTTGTAATTGATTTCTTTAGGACATTGCTACATGGGGACTTCAGTAACACAAACACATCTAACTGCAGGATTGGGTTTATCTGCACAGAAAGAGCAGAGTGTAACAGATATGCTTATCCCTTTCCTGATCTTAATGCTGAATCAATTAATATGCAGTTACAGAAAAATAAGGTTTACATTTATAGAATGGATAGTTTCTACGTGAGTGTACCAGGGGGAGGGTCTGGGTGATCGAACTTTCTTTACTGACTAGCTGTGCCCCGCCCCCTTTAAAATGAAAAGAGCTAAGAAACAAGGGATAGAAGGTCAGAGAAGGAAAAAAAAAGCGATTTAAAGGGCATGTCCACCTTAGTGTAGTTTAATTTTTACCTCACATCCCAGCTTCATATGTTCTCCTGTAGTCCCCCCCCAAAGTCCCAATAACTGCCCACCAGAGGATAGCGAGTCCATATAGGACTCTGCCTCCTACCTGGCCTCCGGGAGAAGTTTTGGCATCGTACTGCAGCCCTTCTCCCCCTCCCTCCCGATTAGGATTCCCTCCCCTACCATAAAAAACATTTCACCAAACATTCCCCCTGTCCCCCCAGCCCCAACCGCTATGTTAGTAATATCAGAAAATGCCCAAAACTTTACTAACCTTCCCTCTTGCCTCGGCCGCACTGACTCCTGACTCCTGGCAGCCGCGTCCGTGATTGCTGCCGCTCAGCCAATCACACAGACGCGACTGCCGGTCCCCCCCTCTGCTTCTTCATTTTCTTGCAAGCAGAGGGCCTGGCAGCGCAGCGGAGGAAAGAGGGAAGGTAGTAAAGTTTTGGGTATTTTCTGATACCTAACATAGCGGTTTAATATATGTATATGCAGAAAGCGATTGATATCCTGTAAATTATATGCTATGATTATTTAATTATATTATTTTCATTCTTCGCTGTCTCACCAACAACATTGATTGAAAATTGCATATTACAGGAAGTAATGCACCTTTTACTTATACGTGGGGCCCTCTTTCATAAGCCTTTTTTATCTGTTCATGGAACTATGTGGTTCTTTAATTTCTTTTTCAGGTGTAGTATTTCTCTGTATATTACAATTTAAAAAAGTCATGTTTAAGATTCTATATATTTGATTAAAAAAACACACCAAAATGCAAATAAGTCTGCCGCAAAATGGCATTATACTTCCAGCAGACCGTTTGAGAAACACTGCATTAGACAAGGAATTTGCCCTGCAGTGATCTGCCTGCAGTAATGCCATACAGTCCACATTGTTGATCCACTGCATCTTGTAATTATGCATCCTAGCTCTGATAGTAATGCCATACTGTCCACAGTGTTGATCTACTGCCTTTTGTAAGTAAGCTTCCTAGCTCTGATAGTATACAGGAAATGTAATTGGTCACCAGTTACATTCTGCAGGTCGGAGATTCTTATATAAGGGTTGGCCATTAGTTTAATCAAAATTTTAAGATTAACTAAGAATTTGTCACACACCTGTAACTTTAGTAGCAGCATGTGTTTCAGTAAACATTACAAAAGATTATTGTAGAATACTTCTCCTTTTATACAGGAAATCATTTTATTTTCTTTAGCAGATACTGCTACACTGTTTGGACCGAATAATCTATCGTCCACAATAACTTCCAAGTTCTTCTCTATTGAGTCAACTAAACTCCTAACTTTATATATTTTTTCGGGATTTACTCACAGCGTGTTTTTCATTAAGATCCATGCTAAATAGCGATATTAAACTGCGAAAGGGTTAACTGCGCAGATATTTTGCAAAACCGGAAATGTAGTTAAATATATTGATTGGTTAGCGTACTTTAATTCCATAAAACTCCCAGCAGCTCTGAGTAAATAAGCCAGAATGTGTTAATTCTAAATAAAAATAATAGTGCAATTTATATTCCAGGGTAATGTTCTGTCTATCGGTGCCCTTGTGTAACACTGTGCATAGCAGCATGATTTTTCATGTAAGTACAGTAGAATTAGCAATACAAGTATATATGGTCAGATGGAATACAGGGAAATGGACCATGGGTTCAGTGGTGCTCAGCAGGTGCTTTTAATTGGTGCACACACACACCTTCATGTTTCACGCTTATGGCCTTTCTCAAGTGTGACTACAGAAGACTGAAACATGTAGTTTGTGTGTTGCACCAATAAAAGCACCTGCTTTGTAAATGTGTTTTGGAGTTAATAGAAGCCAACCTGATTTTTGTGTATCATTGATATTGCTTGTTTTCAGTCTAAGTAAAATGTCATTTTTTTTTCTCCCCAACAGCTCTCCCAATACCAATTTTTCCAACAACAATGACTTCTTAGCTTTATTGCAATCGTTGTATGAAACATTCAGAGTTTAAAATGCATGACAGATTGAAAATGAATACATCATGGTCTGCTGCAGCAGCGCAGCCAGACTGTCTATCATGTCCATTCAGACAACAAATTATCAGACATGCTTGTTCTTTTTGAGAAGGGAATGAAAAATGTAAAGGTAACATTTTTAAAATCTTAAACAAAGTATATAGCAAAGAATGCTAGAATTGAAGGTTCCATTTTAATACATGTGGTTTGTCCTTAGAATGCCATCCTTGTGTGCCACTAGTTACATTCCCTTGCAAATGTGCATTTGAAGATTGAGGCCATATAAGGAGCATCATTTAAATATACAATCAATCAAATAGCAGAAAGATGGATTAGTTGGTTTTTGCCTTTTGCAAAACCATCTGGGCATCACCCAGTTTTAGAAATATGCAATTTATGTTTGGAATCTAACAAAAGAGATATCTAAGAGATACTGGTTACAGTAACACTGTTTGCAAATAGTGTTGACAATAATTTCTTGCAGTTGGAATGTTTGAGATGTTTTTTGTACTGTGAATATGTAAATAAATGTGAATAATGTTAAGTACTGTGAATATTTGGGAACTTTTGTAGTTTTTACAGGAATGGCCAGTGCAATATTGTATTAAAAGCCTCTGGGAAGATTTCTTCATGTTACATATTTTGTCATCTATGTAAATAGATTTCTCAAGAGTTGGTTGCACTTAATAGTGGAATCCTATTAAGTTAGTAGTATAGCACATCACGTTTCTTCTTCATTTCTTATGATTAGACTTATATTTCAATATCACAATTCTCCCTTATGTGCTAAATTGAGTGATTTTTCCACCACAGATGAGTATGACAGCTTAATTATGCTCAGCAACTAAAGGAGAGTTGGAAGCCTTTACCAGTGATTTTCTACCACACAGAAAGAAGAAGAGGGAGTGAGTTAAGTAGCTGGGTTTATCTGTTAAATTTCAGTCCATTTCTGTCTAGAAAACAGGGATCTCCTTAACTATCAATATTATGTACCGTATATACTCGAGTATAAACCATCCCGAGTATAACTGAGGTACCTAGTTTTAGGTAAAAAGGAGGAAAACCACATTGACTCGAGATAAACCGAGGGGGTAGTATTTGCCTAAAGATGTTTGAAACTACAACTCCCAGCATGCTTTATTGCTGGGAGTTGTAGTTTTTCAAACATCTTAAGTTGCAAATACTTACAAATAAGAGTAAAACCTTCTTTATTTGTGCATACTGTATGCACAAATATAGGAGGTTACCCCTATTTGCAAGTATTTGCCACTAAAGATGTTTGAAAACTACAACTCCCATCAATAAAGCATGCTGGGAGTTGTAGTTTTCAAACATCTTAAGTGGCAAATACTTGCAAATAGGGGTAAATCCTCCTTTATTGTGCATACAGTATGCACATAAAGAAGGTTTACTCTCGTATTTGTATGTATTTACCACTTAAGATTTTTTCCCTGTGCAAGTGATGTTTCTCCTACCTTGTCCAGCGGCCCGCGATCCGCATCCTCGCTCCACAGCCTCTGCGCATCCGGATGATTTCACTACCCGCCCTCTCAGTTTGCGGCGCCAGGTAGTGACATCATCCGGAGGCGCAGAGGCTGGGGAGCGAGGATGCGGATCCCGCCCGCCGGACAAGGTAGGAGAAACATTGACTCGAGTATAAACCGAGGTAAATTTTCAGGCTTTTTTTAAAGCCTGAAAACCTCGGTTTATACTCAGTATATACGGTAACTAGAAATATTACACTAATTGTCTCTTTAAAGAAGAATGATATTTTTTCATAAGTAAACCTCATACCGTGTATCAAATGGTACAATATATTTGGTGCTTGAGCTGTACAGACCTGAAATATGTGCCTTGTATACAAATTCAGGGCTGGTAACTTCCAAGATTTTCTTCTTAGGTTTTTCAGCCAATGTTATGGAATATTTCTCTTACGATGAGCTAAGATATTAAAAAGAAAGTATTGCCCAGCACTGCTCCCGAAGGATGCTACAGAACGACTTAAAGGTTTGAGTCTTTGGCACAGGCTGAGGAGCTGCAGAAAGTGCTTAATATTCTGTGGATGAAAAGGCAGAGCAAGGTATGCTACATTTCAAGCATACATTACCCAAGGTATGCTACACTGCAAGCGTACCCTACACAAGGTATGTTGCACTGCAAGCGTACACTACACAAGGTCGGCTACACTGCAAACGTACACTCCACAAGGTAGGCTACACTGCAAGCGTACATAACACAAGTAGGCTACACTGCAAGCGTACACTACACAAGGTAGGCTACACTGCAAGCGTACACTACACAAGGTAGGCTACACTGCAACGTACACTACCAAGGTAGGCTACGCCGCAAGCGTACACTACACAAGGTAGCTACCCGCAACGTACGCTTTACACAGGTAGGCTACACTGCAAGCGTATACTTTACACAAGGTGGCTACACCGCATGCGTACACTTTACACAAGGTATGCTACACCGCAACGTACACTATACATAAAGTATGCTACACCCGCAAGCGTACACTACACAAGGTATGCTACACACGCAAGCGTACACTACAACAAGGTATGCTACACCGCAAGCGCACACTATACACAAGGTATGCTACACAGCAAGCGTACTCTATACCAGGTAGCTACACCGCAAGCAGTACACTATACACAAGGTATCTACACCGCAAGCGTACACTTAACACAAGGTATGCTACACGCAAGCGTACACTATACACAAGGTATGCTACACCCAGCGTACACTATACACAAGGTATCTACACCGCAAGCGTAAACATCACAAGGTATGCTACACCGCAAGCGTACACTATACACAAGGTATGCTACACTGCAAGCGTACACTATACACAAGGTATGCTACACTGCAAGCGTACACTATACAACAAGTGATGCTACACTGCAAGCGTACACTATACACAAGGTATGCTACACTGCAAGCGTACACTATACACAAGGTATGCTACACTGCAAGCGTACACTATACACAAGGTATGCTACACTGCAAGCGTACACTATACACAAGGTATGCTACACTGCAAGCGTACACTATACACAAGGTATGCTACACTGCAAGCGTACACATACACAAGGTATGCTACACTGCAAGCTTACACTATACACAAGGTAGGCTACAATGCAGCGTACCACTATACACAAGGTATGCTACACCTGGCACGTGTACACTATACCACTATACACAAGGTATGCTACCATCAAAGGGATTTGGCGACCATTGCAACAGTTTAAAAAATTCTTACCATTAAATTTCTTAGCGACCAAGTATGCCCATTCTTTCAGATTTTTTTGTTTCATTAGAGGTTAACCCCCTTATTGTTGATTGTTACATTGACAGAAACCAAATCTCAGAAGAGCCCTTCAACTATTTCTGATCTTCCTCCGGAGGTAATGCTGAACATTTTTAGTTACCTTAACCCGCAGGATCTCTGTCGCTGTTGCCAAGTAAACACTAAATGGACACAGCTGGCAAGAACCGGGTCGCTTTGGAAACATCTGTATCCAGTTCTTTGGGCTAGAGGTGAGTGATGTGTTTTTATCAGTGAATTTGCTTAATATTGCGTCCTGAAAGGTGCTATCACATTACCATTTAGCAAGCATTTCAGTGTTAACAAGTAGAAGGTTACATGTCCTTATGATTTTTACCTTTTTTATCCTTATTCTATTTAATTTAGCTTTTCAGTGGGTATTGCTTATTTTTGGAGATACATGTATTGTGCAATACCCTTTAATGAAAGTGGATAACACATTTAACATCTCTGCAGCTATCCAGGTATGTGCCAACCCACCAAAAGCAAATTGCTGTTGTGGCTTTTCAGCGGTTTCTTTGTACATACTGCTGGCAGGCCACTATTTGTTCATAATAAAGAATGCTTTGGATTGATATCGTGTGCAAAGCCCAGCTTTTGAGGTACCCATACACGGGCCAATTGTATTGGCTCCCTTTACTGTAGTAAAGGGAGGCGATAGCGTTCTGACAGAAATTTTGTCTGGAGCAATTGTCCTCAATGCCGAAGGCAGTAGTTGATTGTCAGATGTTTTAACTCCCACATCTTGCCAATATTAATCAAATCCTGTGCGATCCAATGGGATTTGTCAACTATCAGCCATGTGTATGGCTATCTTTACTCTGCAAATTGGTTAGGCAATCATATATAATAAGCAAGAGTATTTGCAAGAACACATACAGGGAGATTCAATGAAAGTTCTTATTGTTTAAAATGGTGCTAAATTTGCCCCAGCCAATCAGATCTTATTTAGCATTTGAAAGCTAACATCTGATTGGTTGTAGTCACAGAATGAGTGGTCGCCATTAACTTTTGGTTCTTAATAAAAGAAATCTTTAGTCTAAAGTACCTTTCTTCCTGATATATAACCCAAATTTTGCTGATGTAAACAAAGCATCACTCGGAGGAAAATACTGTGTTAGATTTCTTAAGGGATAACAAAGTTCTGACATCTGCTCCTCTCGTTTCATGGCTTGGACAAGCTTTATTGTCAGATGAAAAGGCAACTTGTCCCAAATATTACCTTGTAATGTAACATTACACTTTGAATTTTGTTTGCAAATACAGTTCTAAATATTTCTGTATCCATTTGCTTAATTCTGTGAATTTCTTTCTCCTTCATATCTAAGAGTTTTTGTCTAGACTACCTTTTCCAAGGATTTGCATTGTATCCATGCAAATTGTAATAACTTAATTAACTTAATTTATAATTTAAAGGAAATTAAGTGAGCAGAAGCAGTTAAACAACCGTTTATTTATAGGAGATTGGTACAATGGACCAGCTACTTACCTCGATACTGAACCCGATCAGGAGTGGATATCAAGAAGAAAGGCAGAAAGTCAAGCTTACCATGAGTGGGATGAAGATGCCGATATTGATGAATCGGGTTAGGGCAATATAAGTTTTCTACTATTTTATCCCAAATGAAACAGACTTCGCTATCCTATGTTATTTCCCAAGATCAGGACTGGCTTTAAGCATTTTAATGATTAGATCTGTAATATTTACCGTTTGAACTACTGGCATATACTGTATAGAAATATTCAGGGAGATTCAATAAAAGTTCTTATCATTAAAAATGGTGCTAAATTTGCCACAACCAATCCAATCTTTTTTTTAACATTTGAAAGCTAACATCAACATCTGATTGGTTGGGGGGAAATAAGCACAATTTTTACCCATAAGAACTTTTGTTGACTAAACCTGATTGTGTTTTGAGGGTTGTCTACCGTATATTACCCAGATTAAAACTTTTAATAAAAATCATACTTAAAGTATAGTTGTCTCTCTTTTCCAAAATCCATCTTCCCATTATCTAGATATTAGATTAATAAGTGTTGCAAGATTCAGGGTGATAGAGGTTTAAGCTGGGTACACACGATTAGATATTTCGGTCCGATCGACCGATAGTTCAGTGTATCGGTCGATCGGACCGAAATTATCGAATCCGAATGTGCCCATGTCCGATCGACCGTTCGTCCGAATCGGACGAAAGGACGATCGGACAGGGTGGAAAACCTCGTCCGATCGTGCGGTCCTCTATGGACCGCACGATCGGTCGCGGTGACTATCGGACGCGGCTGCTTTTGCCGCGACCGACAGTCTTTCCTCCTGGCCGACCGTTCGAAAGTATCGAACGGTCGGTCAGGAGGAAAAATCGCTAGGTGTGTACCTAGCTTTATTCTGCAGGCTGACCGATCAGTTTATATGTATAGGAATATTAATATATTATATTTGAATAAATAGTGGTTTTATATAAGGATTGCCCATTTTTGTTTTAGATGACACCTGCTTGTGGTCCTGGTTGTCTGTGTATGGCCAGTAATGGGTGCTGACCATGAGTCTGTTATCTCCATCCTCATAGTTCTAGTTTGTTTTTTGAGCGTTAGATTCAGGGGGGAGCTGTCGTTAGCATATCTGCTGTCCTCCCTCTGACTATAAACAGTTCAAAGGTGATTTCATAAAGATGCAGATAGACAGCAGTGAAAATTATATAAATTATGAAAAGCAGCAAGCAAAAGAGGGTTTGATGAGTATAGTCCATAGGCTGATGGACACTCGGGAAGCGACCAATTTATAAATCCTTCTTTTTTAACAGAGGAAAATGAAGATGAAGATGATTCCATAAATGTGGCTCAGCGAGAAAAACAATTGCTAAACGGTTTGGTTCATTCTATCCTTCCGATAGTCGGTCATTCTGTAAAAACCCTTGTACTTTCATATAGCTCAGCTGCAAGCAACAAAGTGGTAAGTGGTTTTTATTAATTGTTTGTATTAGATTTGTTATTGTTTGGAATGGAATATAAAGGTTTTTTTAATCTTATTTTCAATTCTTTTATGAATAGGTTCGTCAGATGCTTGAATGTTGTCCAAACTTGGAACATTTGGATCTTACCCAAACAGATATCTCTGACTCTGCTTTTGATGGGTTAGAAACCTTTTAGTATTCAATTGTTTTTTTCATGCTGGCATTGCCCTATTGCATACTGAGAAAGATGAACATGTGTTAAAAGGTCAACTATATTGAAAACATTATTTAAGTTCCTATTTGCTCTTGATACACCCAACTAAACCTGTTTTAAAATCCTTGGTACATTGCTTCAAAATAGATACTAATCACAGGGACCATACATTTGTATATTTTTAGCAGTTGCATCTCCCAGTACATTCTCTCCACAGATTCTTTAGAGTCAGTTTAGCTGTATGTGATTTGCATTGTTTTTATTTGTTTTTTTTATTAGGTTGAGGAAGCTACATTCTAAATCATTAAAATTAAAAAAAAAAAACAAATTAGGTTGAATGGCTAGAATAAATGGTGGATACTGCATATAAGGGTCATTTGACCATTTAACTTTAAAGGGTTTGTCCACCCCTTAGTAAAAAAATTTGTATGTTAAAGGGTATCTCCACTCGTTTTTATAAGTTTTGGGAATCCAGTTCTATTGAAGAACGGGAGGTAAAGGAGCTGTGCCTTACCTTCCGTTCTTCAATAGAACACACAGGAGCCAGGAGAGAAGGTAAGAAACTTACCCGCTCGCTCGCTCCCCCGGCGCGTAGTCTGACAGGTCCTGACGGACCTTGTCTTCTATGCGCATGCGCAATCTATGTGCATAGAAGACAAGGTCCGTCGGGACCTGTCAGACCACGCGCCGGGGGAGTGAGTGAGCGGGTAAGTTTCTTACATTCTCTCCTGGCTCCTGTGTGTTCTATTGAAGAACGGAAGGTAAGGCACAGCTCCTTTACCTCCCGTTCTTCAATAGAACTGGATTCCCAAAACTTATAAAAACGAGTGGAGATACCCTTTAAGCAGGACCCCCCTAAACCTAGAGTCCGTTTTGGTTAGTGTTTCAATCTGCTCCCAGCAAGTGAAATTGTACTTACAAGCTCTAAGATCCACCACCGTGCCTCTCTGTCACTTTTGGGTAAGGCAGTCCGTCACGGCCAATAGCTGACTGCCATTCCCAGACGAGCCTCCACTGCTGCTCAGGAATGGAGAAAGAATGGAGCAGCCAACTAGTGTGATTTAAAAGAATGGAGCAGCAACAGTGGAGAAGGAGTGGGGAGACAGGAAGCAGTGGTGGATCACGAATGATTTCTCTTGCTGGGAGCAGATTTAAACACTAAAATGGACTCTGCTTAACATACTAATTAACTTTTACTGATTTTTTTTTTTTTTTAAGTTTAATACTGAAGTAAACATAAAATTTGCAGCTGAAAAGAAGATACAACCTGGATTTCTTTTATTTACTTCTATGTATGTATGTGTAGTTTATTTATAAAGCACCACTTGGGGATGCAGCGCTAAGGTTTGTAGCATTTGAGAAATTTAACTTGGAATATTTAGATTGGTACTGACAACGCCCAACCTCACTGGCAGTGCCATGCTGGTATTTGCATGCCAGATGCTCCTGTTGGGCAGCCTAGCAAATAGAGCTGCCTTTTATTTTATTTGCAGCTTTTATGATTCATTCTGATTTATATTATGACTAGAAGTGATGGATGGTCTTTCCAACTGGTATGATAATGTAACTTGTACCATTTAAATAACAACAAATACTTTTTTTTTTCCAGGTGGTATTTCGGTGCTTGTAAAAATCTTCAACATGTTGACTTGTCAGGCTGTGACAAAATCACGGACTTAACACTAGAAAATATTTCTGTATCTCTTGGAATGCTACCTTCTCACAAGAAATTTTTGCTCAAATGTTATGAAAACTACAGGACTGTTAAAGACATTACCAATCAAATGCGATGCAGCAGTCTGGCACATGTAAATGGGGGAAATGGGATGTTTTCTGAAGCTCTTTGGGTAAACACTAACAGATCAGAGGATTATTCATCTTCACAATTTTGGATACTAAATTCAGGAAATCTGACAGATATAGAAGATGCCGCTGATTGGAAGTACAAAACGACTGATGGATTTTGTGTTTTAGATTTTCCCTCCAATCTGACTTGTTTTAATAATGGTTGCTGCAACAGGCGCATGTCTGGAAAGTGGACTAATGTTAGCTGGCAGGAACGTTGCAAAGCTTCATCTTTAAGCTATTGTGGGCATACTCTGTGTTGTAATGGGAGTATGTTAAGGACTACACAAACACTCCCAGGGTCCTCTGCACTGTGCAAAACTGGAACAAAGACTTCACAGTCAGAGATTACAGAGACTTGCCCTGGGAGTGCAAAATCAAAGCAGCAAGTAGCACGGGTTCTGCAGTTTCTCAGCTTGTCAGGATGCCATCAGATCACAGACCATGGTCTTAGGTATGTAGACATTTTATTTTTACTTTCAATAAGAAAAGAAATAGCAAAAAAAATGTTGACCAGTCTTGTGCTGGTATTGTTGTAGAATTGCTAGTAAAGCTGTAGTAGGCATATGATGCTGTCAGTTTGGAATTTGAATAAATTGGAAATATAAAAGAGCCTTTTTAAATGCATTATACTTTTTAAATGGCCTTTCTATTTAGTTTGACACTGGCACACTTAAAGGACAATTATACTCACCTTTTCCCCTTTCCATAGTTTCCAGGGTGAAGACCTAAATCTCAGTCCTCAACCCTGGGTACAGCTGTTATACTTCGTCTCCCTCTGTGTTCTGTTCCAGCCTGCGATGCAGCCAATGCAAAGACTAGCCTCCTTGCAGAGCTTGTCTCCCCATTGCCTACATCATGGACTGCAGAAGAGGACCATAACGCAGATTAAAACATAGTCTAAGGGCTAGGCCACACTAGCATGATTTTGATGCGGTTGTGCATGCGATTTCCCCCCTCGAACATTGCAATTACGACAACGCACCAAAAACGTGCATTTTCAGGTGTGATGTGATTGCACATCCGTTTGCGAATCGCAAACATGTGATCTGCATTTTTAGGCGCAATAGCATGCATTTCCCTATCCCTAAAGAAAAACAGTGCAAACGCATCAAAATCGCATGCGTGGCGCAGTGTGGCCTTGCCCTGAGTAAGTTTGGCTGTTGGGTAAAGTACCCGGGGGTTCTACTAAGGGAAGGAAGAAGAGAAGCGAGGGGGAAATGGGTATAATTGTCCTTTAACAATAGAACCACATGCAGCTTTTCAGTGGAGAAATAAATATTGAAAACTTCTTGAAAGTTGTCGTAATTAACATTTCCCATCCCACACCCCTTTGATCTTTAAAGGGCACTGACCATAGGAGGGGGATTGCCTCATCTGGAACATCTAAATCTTTCTGGATGTCTTAATGTGACTGGATCAGGTCTACAAGATTTGGTTTCGGTTTGTCCTTCTCTAAATGATGAGCATTTCTACTACTGTGACAACATTAGCGGTAATGGGATTTTTGAAATTCTCTTCTCTCTATTTATCTGATTATATTATTATTCATATATGTTAAAGGGAATGTAAGAGCATTTAGTAATGACTAATTCACCATTTAGGACTGCAAGAATGAGACCAAGGTGATCAGTCTTCCACTGAGAGTGTAGTTAAAAGTGCACCAAATGTTAGCCTATGGCTGCTTAGATACATCTAGACAAGACTAAATCAAGCAAGTAGTGTTTCTGCTACATTATTTGGCACTACAGATATGCTTACTACCCCATTAATATTGTTGGCAGCAGTCAACATTATGTCCAGTCGAAGACTCACTCCATATATCACATCTTACCCAACTGCAGAACTGTTTGTATCTTATAAGACCTAAGTGTTTTTACATTTCCTTACTGGATGCATGTCTGAAGGCACAGTAAGTATCTATTTTGTAAGTAGACTGTCATTTAAACTGTTTTTTTTCCATTTTGAACTTTTAAACTAGTACACCCCAAATAATTTTACACCCCTAAAATGTTTTACTTCTCTCCTGTTCTAGAAACTATTAAACATTTGAAAATCCTATTGAAAACTTTTTTTTCTTTACCCTTTAGGTCCACATGCTGACACAGCTAGCGGATGCCAGAATTTGCAGTGTGGTTTTCGGGCCTGCTGCCGTTCTGGTGAATAATCAGTTGCTTTTCGACGTCCTATTCATCTGAGCAGCTTTTTCTCATGCACTTTACCGTCTTTTCAATCATTGTGTTAGTCTGTTTTGTAGATTTGTTTTCTCCCTGTTCTATGAATAGCAGAAATCCAGTAGTGTTGAGCACAGTAACCGTTTTGCTTAATAAATCTCGATGGTTTGAAATCTATTACAACTCTAAAATTGAATTTAGTTGTGCTGTTTCCTTAAACTTGCAGGGCATAAACTTATGTTGGGAAGTCTGAGTTCGCCAGACAAGTATTTACATCTTAATATTACCATTTAT
Source organism: Hymenochirus boettgeri (assembly GCA_019447015.1). Taxonomy (NCBI): domain Eukaryota; kingdom Metazoa; phylum Chordata; class Amphibia; order Anura; family Pipidae; genus Hymenochirus; species Hymenochirus boettgeri. The sequence goes on along the minus strand of CM033469.1, from coordinate 52,821,283 downwards.
AATGATGTAATAGACATTAGAATTCTAGCACAGTTGTTGCCGTTGTTCTTAATTGTTAATTATTTAGCATATAATGATGCAGTTTTCCAGTTTGGAATTTTAAACGTGTTTGCTTGTAAACAGCCTGGTCGTAATTAGACTGAAAAATAAATGAGAAATAGTAAGAAAAGCAATCCAAAAATATACATTTTCACTTTTCCCTCAGAATGTAATCTTGGTTCTGTTTGCTGGTGTTGGAGACACAGACTAAACAGAATGTAAATTCTGGTTTGACAGGCTGAACAGACACGAAAACTTCATAGACTAAAGATTAAAGGGATATCTCCACTGATAAAAAAAAAAAACCTGAAAAACTAAATGGCAGTTTTTTTTTTTTAAATCAGTAAAGATACCCTTTAAGATTCCTATAACAGAAATGTATTAAGTTAAAGCATTAGGGGAATGTCTCTTTATATAACAATATTTTTACGCCAAAATTCAGGCTGTTTGACCCAACTACATTTTTTATCTGATGGCACAAATGTAATATTCACATTAATCTGCATTTGTTTTGGTGATTTGGCCAAATATTTTGTTGAGGATTTAGAATATGGCCTTAGCCAAAAAACATTACTGACAAACCATATTTCTAATTTAAAATAGAAATCTATAGAAATTGCCATATAGCATTAATAATGTTAAATGGAGTTAATTTGAAAGGTGATTAAAAGTATTTAGGTGTAGAAAAGGCTAAGGATTAAAAATATTCTTAAGTAAATCTAATGCATTTCCTGAGCTAAAGCCTATTACCAATACAGTAATAGGAAGTTTAGTTGCACAACTTGTGGGATGAAGTCACTTTAAATAGGACTGAGCTTTAGTTAAATCATAGGATTTTGGCTTCTTGCTTGTTTAATTTCTTTTTTTGTCAGCACACCAAAGCAATTAAATTTTGCATGGAAAAAAAAGTGTTTTTTATTCCTGTTTAAAAATATAACAACAAAAAACTGCCTTACTTGTGTAAGCTTAGAACAGTATTTGACATCAATCCTGTTATGGGTGTTGTGGGCCAGCCAAATTGGAAGTGTGTACGAAGCTTTAGACTATTTTACATACGTATGCTAAAAAATTCACAGTGGATTTTTTTTTATATTTTAGTGCAGAAAAATGTCTGGATATTTATTTTATAAACTTATTAATGTCACACTGCCCCTCGAGTGTCATCCGGTATCTGCCCCTTCCCTTTCCTCTAGAAGAACTTTGGCATGCGCAGGCGAGCTCTCCCTCCTCCACTACAGATTCCTCGTTGCTGTAGTGTAGGGGACCTCCCCCATCCCATAATACTAGGGTTTTAACCTAAATAATTTCCAAGAAATATATTTACCCACCTTCCCCCGTCTCTCTCACTAGCCAGCAGCTACGTCTGTGATTGGCTGAATCTCAGCCAATAACAGATGCGGCAGTCGGTCTGTCCCCTATTGCTACTCCATTCCTGGAAGTAGCAGTAACTTTTTTAAGTTAAAACCCTAGCGTTGTGGGGGGCTAAACTACAGAAAAATGTATATTTATATATACGGTTGGGAAAAATGTAAAAAAAAAAGTGCGTCAGTGATGTAATCCATTTTACTGGTAAAGAGAGAGAAACAATATTTAGGAAACAAATTAAAAAAAGAAATCTGAATGTTATTCTATTTTTTTTATTATTGAAACCAGCATAACAAATTGTAACAGGCATTGTTTAAAAAACTAGTTACAAACGAGATACACCGGTTTGTTGTAGGGCTGAGCGTAAAGGTTATTTAATAAAATAATCTTGATGGCTTCTTTAGGTTGGGTGTGTCTAATACTAACATTGTTAAATTAGCGATTATTAACTTTTAATGGTTAAATGTTCTGTCTGTGGGTGTTTACAAACAGGATCAAAATTTCTAAACATGAGGAATGTAGAAAATAGTTTTAGGACAAGTTCTCGTTTGAGAGCAACGTGACATTTGACACATCCAAGTGGCCCTATAGGTATGAGCAGGAGCATTAAATTACAGATTTTCTGAGCAAATAGCAACTATAGAAGGTCTTAAATGCTTTAATGAGAACTATACATAGGAAACTATTTTAACATTTTTAGGATAGCCTTCCAACTCTCATTACCAGAAATTATATTTATTTGCATTCTTGTGAGCTAAAGAAATATCTTTTGGCAATAAATAGAAATGTGTGGGTTGTAAAAAAGGAAAATTAAAGGGGAACTTTGGTGAAAAACAACTGAAGCCCATATTAACAGCCTATTTCCTACCTTTCCAATGCTCCAACTGTTGTGACTCTCTTAGCAACCATTCCTGAGATATCCTTGACAGACTGGCCTTCAAAGCAACGCCCACAAGGCAGACCTGTTATATCATCCTCACTGTACCGCTGATTGAATATGCGGTACACACATGCCCAGCTAAACAAACGTCCTCTGCGTTGCTTTTTCCGTCTACAAAATGAAACAGCCAGTAGCAGCTGTCTAATGCAATAAATGGGAGACCGGCTAACCCCCGTCAGGTTTCCACTTTAAGCCACCTATGGGCAATTGGGGCCCTTGCCCCCTGGATCCCCCATCGTTTTTTTCCGAAACCGATGTGGGGATCGGGAGATGGAGATGACATCCTGTATTTGCCAGATTGTGCAGTGAAGCTCCGGTTATAACCAGCGGTAAGGGAGAAAACACACACATGAACTTGAATCCTATCTATGGGCAGAGGACAAACCATTACAAACGGTGACGCCCACAATCAGTTTCATTTCTTCAAGGTAAAGACTCCATAACAACTCATATTTCACTTACATTTCTCTCACCAAAGTTCCCCTTTAATATAAATAGATATTCTGTGAAACTGTTCATAAAATAATACAGCGGTCTCAGTCATTCATAGAACTTTTATGTTTATTTCTTCCATTGTATTCACTATTGAACGTGGTCTTGTCCCCTTCTATTAACAAACTGCTATTTCACAGAGCATAAACTATGTAAGCACATCGCTTTGGATTCATCCTCTTGAAACATGTTATGTTTGTTCAGCTTAAAGGGTATCTCCACCCTAAAAAACAGCTATTAATATGATGTAGAGGACCTTTGCCCACCCCCAACCGCCTGGTTTGTTTGTTAAAAAAAAGAATCCGAACGGCACTAACGTCTTAATCCCCTCCGGCGCACTGATTGCAGTTCCGGCAAGCAGAGGGCCGGACTGAGAGGCAGCCAATCACAGGTGCGGCTTCTGGCAATGCAAAACGCCAGGGGAAGGCAGTAGACAAAAAACACTGACCGCCAATGCATTACTACTTTATCCGTATTTTGTGCCAACTCTGTTTAAGGTTCGTACTCATGGGTCCCAACCCATGTACGAACGTTTCGGGCAATAAACAGCCCGTGTGAAAGCACTTTATCGCCCAAAACTTTCGTTCGGTGATCGTTGCATGATTGACTCTGAACGAACGGCTGTTTCGGAGGACGATAAAGTGGCTACACATGGGCCGATTATCAGCCGAAACGTTCGTTCGTACTCATTGTCGCATGTGTGTACAAGCCTTTAGAGTGTTATACAATCAATATGTTTAAGAAAAAAACTTTTAAAATATTGAATTTTGGGGGAGTGCGAGTATTAAAAATGTTGGACATGACCTTTAAAACAGACACCTACAATCAACTTACCTGCTCTCTTCAAAACTCTATGGGCAAGTTTGACCCCTAACTAAAATTTGTATAAAGCCAAATTAATATCCCCAACCCCAATACTTACCTTGCTCCCTGATCCACTGGTAAGGAAATATTCTATACGATCTTCCATTCCTCTGCGGTCTTCTCTGCGCATGTGCAAACTTGTAAAATAGCTTGTGCATGCAGCAGAGATCGGGAGTTATATCTTGCAAGTGGATCGGGGAGCAATGAAAGTATTACAGGTTAGGGTGGGTAATTTGGCTTTATAAAATCTTAGTTTGGGGGTTAATCTTTTCTCCTTAAGACTTCAGTTTTATGAAGCACTAAGAATGCAGTTGTTGTTCCCTTTTTTTCAGCAGTAAAACCTGCCAATTTACTTTAAAATGATAAACACATGGTACACACGGAGAAGATCTGGCACAGTTGCAATAGAAGATACAATCTAATAAACATCCGCATTGACTCCTATTGTCAGCAACCCAGATCTCCCTAACAGTATGGTGAAGACATACGCTAAAGTATGGCTGGAAAGGGGTATGTCATGCTTCAGAAACATTAGACCCAATAAACAGAACTTAGACCATTCCAATATATTACACAAAAAACAAACTAAGCCTTCTTTTACTACCTTCAGGTAAGACATTATGCATCCTCATTGACTAAAGATCTCAGCTTCCCCCCAGGCAACCCTATACGAATCTATCGGCCATAGAGGTCCCTTTAGTAAAGGGCTGATAACCTTCCTTTATGATCTACTACTAACTATACCACCACAAGCCCCTCTTCACCACAAATATATGAAACAACGGGAGGAAAGACTTGGGGGAACAGATACCCCTGGAAGACTGGGAAGATATATGGATAAATGCCCCTAAAACATCAATTTGCACAATATCTAAAGAAAATATATATAAAATTATCCTTCACTGGTACTATACCCCTATCAGGCTCCATTCAATATACCCATCAGTTTTAGATAGATGTTGGGGGGGGGGGGGGGGGCTGTGGTCAAAAGGGTTCTCTCCTCCATATATTTTGGGATTGTCTGATAATTAAACCATACTGGGATGTGGTACAAACACTTCTAGACAATCTACTAACACCAGGGACTCTGCTTGTACCCCAACAGGCAATACTAGGCCTCCCAATTCCAACAATTTCAGGCCCCGGTAGATCTTTATGCAATCACATCCTCACAGCAGCCAGATGCCTTTTCTGGAGAAGGAAATACTAGAAAGAACACTCATAATAAATTACAAAAAACATGGGCTATATGGGATATGAAGATGAAAAAGGAAAGACATAAAAAGGGAGAGAGGAATGAGGAGAGGAGAAAGGGAATAAGAAAAATTTCATTTTAGCTTGGACAGAGTGGGGGTGTGTGGAAGCCCTCAGGGGGCAAAGGTGATAAAGGCTATAGGAAATGTGCCTGATCATAGCTATACAAAACAATAGTAACATAGTAATTGAGTTTGAATAAAGACATATGTCCATTAAGTCCAACCTTTTAAACCTTTACTAACAGTTGATCCAGAGAAAGGCAAAAAGGGGGGGAAACTATCTTACAGTTCTGATGAAACAATTTATATGGGAATTATTTTTTTTTAAAAAAGAACCTTGCTGACACAAGACCTGTATGGATAATCTGGAAACACAAAGCCATGAGAAATAAAAGACTATATTAACCTCTAATTATTAAATGATCACCCCTCTCCAAAAAAGGAGGAAAACCACAACAAACCCAGAAGGAACCATCTGATATTTTCATTTCCAACTCCCCTTTACTTGGCTCTTTCTGTTCAAAGTCCAGATTAATTGTTTTGATGCATCTCTCAAAATGTTGTATTTTATTGAAAAATTTCTAAATAAAAAAATTTTAGTTTTAAAATGATAAACACACACTTGCATTATTTTATGTATTTACTGGTATTTTATAAAATGTAAAATTTTACAATAAATTAAATATTCTGCAAATGTACACACAGTGACTTACATAAATGCATATAGAGTAGACCAAATCTTGTATGTAACGTTTCATTGAGGGGAGAAGGAAGGATGAGAACTAACCTCTCAATGGTTGGAATTTATAAACCCGCGGTATTAGAAAGTAAAAGTGCGGTCGTACAATACCAAGCAGCAGTAGACTAATGCTATGGTATTGTATAAGCGAGTAATTGTATAATTGTGGCCGTACAAATGACAAGCGTTAAATGTGTGGTATTGCGCGTTTAATATGTTGAAGTAGATCTGTCTGAACCTTACAAATTCATTTGGACTGTATTATCAGTTACTGAATACTGTACTCAGCACCATGTGTATACGTTAGGCAAACCTATGAACAGACATATGATTGTTTCAGGCTTTAATTTAACCAGACAGCTACTGAAGAACAGCCCATTTTGTTCTATAAAAAGGGATGAAGGAGAAGGTGCAGGAGACCCCCTTCAGCAGGGAGTACAATAGTAGTGATCCAGCAATATTGTGGAATACCTGTACAAATGCTAGATTGTTGCCCAACACATTATCTAGAGACTCTACAGGCCTTTAGTCTTCTTTGAGGTAATGTATTGCTTTACCCATTTATCTTTGGTTTCCAACACTTTTCAATGTAATAGTTTCACCTGTTCCGAATGAGAGAAGCAACGTATATCCACACAGAAAAAATGTTTTTGGGATATGGGTGAACATAAACAGCTAATGCAAATTCCACGGTGGGCACTTCAGTAATATGAACACCTGTGCTGTAAACGGCTTCTATGAGTGGTCTCACCTCGGAAAAGGCCATGTGTATTGGAAAGCCAGAAAACTGAAAGAAAAATAGATCAATTAATATTGTATTGTTAGAAAATGTACCAGCATTCGACGAGTTGAAGGTAATTTTACACAATGTACCCTTCCCTTCAAAAGTAATCAAGGGGAGGGCTAGTTCACTCGAAAAGTGAAGTATTCCTTTAAAGAATAAGTACACTCAAAAAACCCCCCAAAAACTTTAGGTTAGAGGCAAGCTGTGGCTTTAAAACTAAATTTGCCAATTTTTCCTTCTGTTTTTTTTTTTTTACAGTGTACATATCCTTTAATGTGTTGATTAAAAACCGGGAGGATAAGGAGCTATGCCCTAACCCAATCATTCAAGCAGGAACAACAGGCGAAGAATGAAGATATTTACTTTACACGCGATCCACCTCTGCAGCAATGACAGGTCCCGACTGCTTCCTGGATCAGAGTATCTATTGTGCGCATGCATGATAATGTACACTATAGTTACACTGAACAGGAAGTGGTCGGGAATTTTCCCTTTTGCAGCGGAGAATCGCGTGAAAGGTAAATATCTTCTTTCTTCGTCCGTCGCTCCTGCTCAATTGTTTGAAGAATGTGAGGTAAGACATAGCTCCTTAACCTCCTGGTCTTCAAGGAATAGTTCACTTTTCAAGTGAACTATTCCTTTAAACTGCTCAATCCTCATCCCTGGATTTTGTGCTGGGAAAGGGTCATGTTTACATCACTCAAATCTACATTAAAACTAACCTTTTAGATGCATGTACAAAGCTCTCATGAACAAAAGCTAAATGTAGGTATTCAGTAGTGTGTGTGTGTGTGTGTGTGTGTATATATTTACATATATTATAACGGTAACAACAATGGAATAGGTAAATTACTTAAAAAAAAAAAATATATATATATATATTTCAGTGCTGCTCCCATTGCTATCACCTTGCTAATCCAAACAGGGCCAGATTTCTCACCAGGCCACGGCCTAGGGTGGCACAACTGCTAGAGGGGTGGCAAAAATGTATGGCAATAACTGTAGAGCCACAGCAGCATGATTTTATTTGTTATTGGGACAGCCACAGTCTTGCCGGTCTAGGGGAAATAAAAGTATAAATCCGGCCCTGATTCCAACCAAAATGAGTAAATTACTGATCATGTGTGCTAAACAGCATAGTTTCTAATTCATTACAATTATGGTTCCCCCACACCTTCCCCCTCCCAGTGATAGTACTCAGGTTAAAGACCTAAACCACTAGGCCTTAACCCCTGGGTCTTAGCTTGTTACTGAATACTTGGTAAAAGTCGGCTCTAGACCTGTCCTGAAATGTTAGGCCATTGAAAGAGTGAAGGGCACCATTTAAAGGGTATCTCCACTAAAAAAAACAAACTTTGGGCATTTAGTTTTATTAAAGTGTCTTACCTCCCATTCATTAATAAAACCTGCAGGAGCCAGGAGAGAAGGTAAGCTAATTACCCGATCGATCGCTCCTCCGCCGTGTAATCTGACAGGTCCCAAAGGACTCTGTCTTCTATGCCCCAATTTTTTTTTCAGTGGAGATACCCTTTAAAGTTAAGTTTTTTTTACCACAGGATGATTGTCTGAGACCTGTACCCTTACATAGACTTACAGCTATGCATCCCAGTCCTGTATATACTGTACTAAATTATATACAACATGCCCAAGAGCTAGCAATCATAAAAGTTTGTACCGGTGTAAAATGTAAAACCAATACCATTGTACTAGTCTGTATAATCTGTATACTGGTCTGTACTGAGGGTTATATTTGTAACCTTGAGTAATCTTAAGTTTACTAAAGCTAGGTACACACAGTACCAATTTTTCAAAGATGGCAGACAGAATCTGCAAGATTCTGTCAGTTATCTTTAAAAAATGTGGCTACACAGTCAGGATCGTTCTCCCTATATAAAGTATAGGGAGATTGTTTGTGACAGCCATACTCTCTATGATTGTGGCCGACTCCCTATACTTTAGTACAGGGGGCTGACCGCGAATAAGGGAAATTTTCTGTCCGGAATTAGCCCTATATTGCAAATGTGTGCATCCAGTTTAACTCGGATGCTTGCTTCAGATTTCTTGGTGAGCCCTAGAATCCCACTCTGAAACTGTTCCCTTGTACTTAAGTCTACCTGAAACTTAAGGTTTTTAGATCTGTGCAAAGACTAATGCAAGAGGTGGTTGGGGGGATGTTTGATTTGGCCCTGGCACAGATGGCCTGTTTATTCGGAGGACTATGAGTTCTTAAAGGGTAACTGTGGTATCCATACCTTTCAAACAAGCCTAGGATGATGTCTCTAGTTTCTCTGGATCTCAAGTTACAGGCTTGTAAAATTACACACGTTTATCCTGACTGACTGTGAGCCACATGATGTGCCGTGTAAGATGCCCAAAACCACCCAAAAACAAATATTTTCTAAAACTCTTTAAAGGTAGTTACAGCAGCAGGATACAAGTGCATTGCTCATGCCTAAAGCATAGGAGGCAGAGCAAGGGTGCTAGTGATGTCATAGCTCACAAAGCTGGCTGGAAACAACACCCTTTATACTGATATAAGTTTGCATGGATTTCAGCTAGAAGCATAATCCTGGAATCATTTTAATGTGTTAGGAATGTGCTCTTTTAAATAAAGGACACTTCTATAGAGACCACAGTTCTCCTTTAAAACAGACATGCATGCTGTGTCCTCCCACTAAACAGCTGTACATGCTATCTTCACTGAAGAGGACTCTGCTTACAAACTTATTGAATCAGAACCTCTGTTGGTTTTAACTTTATTTTTCATTTTAAACAGAGTAAAAAAGTTATTATATAAAAATAATTTAAAAAAAAATGTTACTCATTAAAAATGGAAAGGGAGGTAGGATTGATTATTCCTACCTCACAAAATAATTTCATTAAGCTACAGCACCAACAGTTTTCATTTGCCAGGTTAATCCTGGACTAATTCTTTATTAAAGATAGTGCTGAAGCCAAGAGAAAGACTGGCAGAACCAGGGCTGGTGCTCCTTACAGAAACGATATTGGGAAGTAAGAATTACCGATCATGTATCCCTGTCCCAAGTACTAAATGTATTTTAAAAAACTTTATACACACAATAGTTATCCTTTAAGGAGCGAATAATCCTATGTTTATATTGTCTTACTCTATAGTCCCCAAGCTGTCTCTGCAGCTCTGCCCGATGATCTTCCTCCACATCCTTGCCATGGTTCTGCTCCAGCAGGGGAAGGAAATGGCGAAGAGTGGATGTGCAAAATCTGTTCCAACGAGTTGGATGTCGTGGTCTCCACTCCATTATTTTTTCTTTTAGAATTTTCTCAATCCTATAAGCAACACAAGATGGTAGTTAAAGGTAAAATATTAATTCAAAATCAATTTTGCATCCCTGTATAACAATAAGTTGCGTCTTAACGCCAACAGCATTGTAAAGAAATTATTGATTTGCCAATTTAAATGTCCACATGCTCAGTGAGATCTCTAACAATCCCACCCCTGCAAATATAATGTCACTCCTGGCAAATGGTTTCCTGACCTGCCATTAGAAAGAAACATGCAGAATTAGAAACTTTCCCTACAATGGTGCTGGTCAACTCTAACGGTGGATCAAGTTCAAACCTTAAATTGATTTAATTCAGGGCATGTCTTACATAAGTAACGGATAGCATTTATTACATTTAGCCCTTTTACCGTATATACTAGAGTATAAACTGAGGTTTTCAGGCTGAAAACCGAACCTTGGTTTATACTTTATGAGTCAACCAGTTACATTGTAAGTAATCTGGCGGCCGCTCACTCCACATCATCTGCATTTCAGATGACATCACTACTCGGCGCCGGGAAGTGAGAGGCGCCGAGAAGTGACGTCATCCGAAAACGCAGATAAAGTGAAGAGAATAGTAGGAGAAGGCAACCACAAAAAATATAAAGACTTGCAAATAGGGGTAAAACCTTCTTTATTCGTGCATATAACAAACCAACCAAAAAGACTGGTTTGTTATATGCAAGAAAAAAGAAGGTTTTACCCCTATTTTCAAGTATTGGAGACTAGGCAGCCCTTCTCTATATTTTTTGGATTGGTCTACAGTGGTGGCAGTGAGGTGGTCACTGCAGATGTTTGGAAACTACAACTCCTAGCAAATAAAGCATGCTGGGAGTTGTATTATCCAAAAATCTGGAGTGGCAAGAAATTGGGGGTTACTGTGTGGGATTTACTCTACATTTAAAGGGAAACTAAATCAATACAGAATCCGGAGGAGGGTATCTATTGTTAAAGAGTGCCTTCTGATTCTGTGTTGTTTTGAGGCTTTAGTTGCCCTTTAAATGGACAGCAGAATTTCCATACAGTAATAGCCAAACTGGATTTGGCTACTACTGTATGGTAATTCTGCTCTCCATTTAAAGGGCAACTAAAGCCTCAAAACAATATAGAATCAGGAGACAGTAGTGGGCATATTTTCTACCCTTGGTTTATACTCGAGTCAATCACTTTTACTCCTTTTTTCAGGTAAAATTAGACAGTAATTGCTTTAATCATTACTTCTGAGCGGTCTGAACTAGGAAAATAAGTATCATACCGGTCTTGCAGTTCAGAAGCAGCTCTCTTGTCTGCACGCTGATAAATCAGTTCCTCTGGCTAAAAAATGCCAAAAAGAAAGGTTCCATTTACAAATATATGACTCATTCGCGCATCTGCTTGTTCCATGTATAATATATGTTGGTGAGGTAGAAAGCACGGATACCTGAATACTTGAAAGTCCAGGATGTGGGTAACTTCGAGAAAAAAATGGTTTCCACATCTTATTCCTGCTTGTGTCAAAGTTTATACTCATTGGCGTTTCATACTGCTGAACATTAAACCAAATCTAACAACAAAATAACAATGATTATCTGAAAGAACTTGAACTCCAAACAAAAACGAGACAAATAACAGGCATTCTGATTTTTACAAATATTTGTACAATGAACTGAGCAGAGGAGACAAAAAAAATCCTATTTAGTGAATCTGTCTGCAGTGTCTCACTGGGAGCTTCCCTTGTTTCATCATAAAATATGCAGTTTGCTCTGCTTTGTCCTGTTGTCTGGTTAAGGCCTGGGACACAAATACGTACAAAGCTCTGGGTTTGGTTAAGATTTTAATAAACAGTTTTACATTTGAAATGTTGTCAGGTTAAGGTTTTGTTTAAGATAAAAGAATCACAAATGGAAAAATAGTACAACACATTGCAAAACACCACAGTTCATGTTGAAAAAATAAAACTGCATTACTTTTTTTTAATAAGTTGGAAATATTGTATGTAATGCGGTCACAAACCGCATAGTCAACATCACATTGTGTTTTTTGTGGTCTGGTAGAGGAATTTTGAAGCGTTAAAGGGACACTTAAAGGGTAAATTTAATAACGGCTGTGTCACAGCACCTCACCATTTTAGTGTCCACCCGTGCTGTGTAGCCGCATCCACACTAGGAATCCTTCCAACACTTAAAGGGTAACTGTGGTCTCCAATTCTTCCAAACTAGTAAGAATTATATAAAAAGCCTTCCACTGTACCTTAAAAATGAAACCTAAATCACATCTCTAGATAAAATTTGTGAGAAGCCATTGCTGGAAAGGTTCAGCAATATTACTTCTTGCTTGAACACTTCCTGTTTTCAGCCATGTGACCAGCTTGTAGTCATGTGACTAGCCTCAGTCTGCATTAATAGGCTCTCTTACTCAACTGTCAATTTTTTCCCCAGCTACTTCCTGATTTACCCAGCATTAAGTCTTAACTGTCTGTGTTAGAGCAATGTATACATTTCACTATAAATGCCCTTTGGGGATCCAAACTTACATGTCACTGGACATAACTCTCTAAAAATGACACAATGATGGGTCTAATTTTACCAGTCAACCAGTTACAGGGTAGTTATTTGAGGTGAAACAGACAATAAATCTATCATCTTTACATCACTTGTTGTTTCATCTCAAAAGTATTACTGGGTACACACAGTCCAATATTTTCACAGGTTGTTGGGAATAACCAGTTTGCTGGGTAGAAATATCAACTGTTGAATGGAAAAGAACCACAGCCAAAATAACAACACAAAAGATTGTGCGTCCCATTGATCACTGTACAATCGATCAAAATTTACCGCCATGTCAGAGCAAACTTTCATCTGATTAGGACAAATGTTCGGCCAACATAGGTACTTCGTAGCCTATAAGGCCGAGTACACAGTCTACCTAACTTATCTACTGACTAAATTGGTACAAGATCTAATACTGCTATTAAGGATACCACAATGTACCGGCCACCTCTAAAGCTAAAGAACCTGCTGTAGAAAATGAACAGTAAGAAAATATCTATAAATATACGCAGTATGTTCTGCAAGCTTGCTATAGATATCATCTAACTTACAAAATTTAACTGTGTTTAGGTTTAATGACCGGAAACTTACATTTCTGCGAAGCATGACAGCCCTGCAAATAGTTCAGTACTACACAGATGTTCTCAACATAAACCTTTATTACAAAGATAGAGATTAGTTGTTATATGCATCCACATATACGGAAATCATTTTATTATGGCAGATTACCTGCTACCAGGGATCTACATCTAAAATATTTCTGGCTCTTGGGAAATCTGAAATGTTATACTTGGCTCAAGCTAAAATAATTAACCACAGTAAAAATGTCTTAGTCAAAACTTCTCCTTTAATTTGGAATCACTTTTAAATACTTTCTTACCTTCTCTCACAATCAAAAGGTCCCTACTGTCTGAATATTTTTTAAAATGGACAAAAGACTGTATAGCAAAGATATGTTCTCAGCTTTGATATCTGTCATTGTTGGAGGCCAACAATACAATTAAACATGCCAGGAGTAAATACATCCAATAGTACTCACATTGTCAGCATTAATCAAACATCCAACACTCTGCAGTGGACAAAATGTGTCATACTGGCCATAGAATCTTCCAGTGCTTGGATTCCAAATGATGTACTGGCTCTGTTCTAATGTCAGCACATATGTAGTAGGCCCCTAATGGGTAGAAAGAAATGCCTTATAGCCACCTTCCACAATACAGAGGGTATTAAAGAATGTTTTAAAGTTTTTATTAATTACGATACCACATTTGCCACAAACTTAATTCATCTTAAAATACTTTTTTGTTATTCCTTTAAGGGACACTCTCAACAAAATTAGAACTTTCATGCTTCACCTCAAAATATCTTTATCTCCCTCTAAGCCAGAATAATAATAGCACCATATAAGGAAAATCAGACTTCCCCCAGTACCACTTAACTGTATCTGCATATCAAAGCTGCAAGTCTGCCCCCCGCTATACTATCACACAATGTACCTGCAGTCCAGTATCCTGATATTTGTTTTTGGCTAAGTTGTTAGCCCAGTCCTTCCTTTTAGCAGCCGTCAATAATGGCCATTATGACCATTGATTGACAGCTAGTTCACAACCAGCCCCCTCTGCTCATTTTGAAGTCTGTTAAATGGTACCTGGGGAGTCTAATCCTTCAGTGAAAGGTAAAAACTATTAAACAAAGTAGATGAGCACACCTCATTGTTATAGTTGGGCAAAGTTCTGTCACAATTTTAGCTACCAGTGTAAATACTAGGCAGGTTTTTATTTTAGCAAAATGCTAGTCACTTTTCAACTTATTTTCAGATATTTAACCATCTCCCAGCTAGCGCTACTATTTCTATGCTAATAGTTAAGACTCCCTGTAAAATGTGATTCTTCCTGTGCCAAATTGTTGCACATGTAGGAAGTGCACATAATGTAACTAGTAGACACTTACCTCAGGAATGGCACTTCCTATTAGGAGCCACGCCTTCTTTTCCATGGCCAAAAAGTAATTGCACAAAAGAACTGCGTGTTCCTCTTCATCTCCAGCAAGGAGTTCAAGGAATTGCTGAAAAAAAACAGCAGATATAAATCTACACAGATGAAATACTGCCTTTTCTTTTCTATGGATTCCCTAAAATACGCCTAATTCTAATTGAGTTAAAGGGTCATTATACTCCCTGAAATAACTTTGCAATAACTACATGAAACTACAATTCTGGAAAAGTAATATGGTGGTACTCACATATTTGTATTTGCCTGCTTTGTTAGTAAATTCTTAATGTTTAGTTAGTACTCCTAATTGCAATTCGCCCCCCCATACTCAGGGAAGGGTTACCGAGAGCCAAAGGCAGCAATTTGCAGCAGAGAGTTATAAGGAGAAGCACGTTGATCCACACAGGGTATGTGCAACAACAGAAGAATTATGGGGGGGGAGGTGTGTGCTGGGAGAAGGAGAGAACTCTTTGATCCACAAGGGTAGACTTGTTTGCAACATCAGTACTGGACAGCATCTTTCTATCCATCGCGGAGGGGGTGAGCTGCATACAGGTGAAGGGAGCAGCAGTACTGGCCTCTTTACTGATCGCAAGGTGGGTGGGGGTATAGATTGATATACAGATAAAAAAATAGATGGATAGACATACACTTGTCCACAATGTTTTTGTGGAAAATTAATTGGCATACCGTAATTAAGTATTAAAGTATATAAAAATAATAAAAGTTATATAAAAAAGGCAGGCAGCCAAAGAGGTCAGGAGGAGGGGTTACATATTATAATATCTGAGTGACAGGTCTTTTCCTGTAAATGCTGTGATTTCAAACAAAGATTACTCAGGATCTACAGCTCAAATTCAAATAAAATTCTGGGGCAGTGTGCCTTTGTTCTATGTAAAGATATTATTTTTAAAAATTCAATTTTTTTTTTTTTAAAGCAAAGATACCTTTTAAATCATTTTTATTTAGTATTCATTATCATGTATTCAGCCTGTACTGATGACAACATAATTATGGGGTATTAGTCTGCTAGCAAGGGGAATGTTCCAAATACCTAAAAGCAGCTTAGAAGTTCAGATGTCACTTAAATATGATTATCTGGCAGCTCTTTTGTGTTGAAGGATGAAACATGTTACACAGCTGTGCTACAGTCTGATTTCTTGGTACCTTTGTAATAAATATGGCAATCAAAGTCAACCAAAAGTCTAATGTTGGCCAAAGGACAGTAAATGGGGCCAGATATCTTTATGTTACTACACGATAAAATAATTAAACACAGCACTAAATTCTTATTTTTTGCTCTGAGTGTCTATTATATAATAGTCTAATGAACATAGTCTACTTCTGATGATGTCACATGGGAGTGGGACTAAAGGTTATGCAATTTAGGTGTGATCTGTATTGGCGTAATAAAGGCCCCAGAAAGATGCAGAAATATTTCTGATGATATCTCACTAATAACATTTTCCCTTTAAGTCCCTTAAAGGGCATCTATAGTGGGAAAATGAACTTTTTTTTCTTTCTTTTCATGTGTTCTATAATTCCCCACAACCCCCAGAGTGTCTTCACTTTTTTCAGATTCCATCTCTGTCCTGAGATACACCAGTTAGATGAATACGTGATTGCATTCCTCTACTCCTACTTGGACTGTCAATCAAATCCCTGTGACGGGATCCCCCCTCCCTGCTCTGTAATAAACATAGAGATAAGAGCATTAGCAGGGAGAGAGAGGTAGCTTTGATGGTAGATATAAGGCTGCACTTGACCCCCCTTTCTATTTCTATTGACTCCTACTGCACATGATAAGCTTGTCGGTTAGCCGGAGTTGAGACATGGAGGAGGTAACAGAGGGGAGGGGGAAGGGGGGAGTGCTGCACGTAGATCTGACACCATGGTTAAACAAAGTCACTGACAGAGATAGGATTAAGGCAGCACAGAGTACATGAATTTAACTTTGCAAAGGGGCAATGTGTTTTTTTCACTATAGATGCCCTTTAAATGCATCTACACATTACATGTTATAGTCTCACAATAGACATAACAGCATTGCTGGCTGCTAACTGTTACAAAATTGTGAAGCATCACTAGCTAGACTAAGGAAGGGTTTACAGGAGTAACTTACATCAGCTGTGCTCCATAGGTTGCAAATCCCAGCAAATGAAACATTGTCCGGCAGGAAAGGAATAAGAGAAACATAGCGTGCTACCAATTCCTATTGGGACAGAATATAAAAAAAAATTGAGTGCTCTAGAGTATCTGTTGTATTCAATTAGATCTAGAGTGCTCAAGAGTATTTGTATATTATGCACAATTAAATGGGTTTTATATACAGCAACCCCCCCAAAAATATTACACTTTTAATCATAAAATGCCAAGTAATTTTTACAGGCAAAGTGTACAAAAAAGAAGTACTGATATTCTGTAAAAAAATGACATGATCTTGTGGAGAATGTAATGAATCTTATGGTGACCCTTTTAGACTTACCTCCAGACATTCCCATAACATTTCAACAGCCATCTTGGCCAATCATTTTGTGATTGAAAATTAATGGGCCAGAGCAGGTAACGTGTAAGATATTAGATCAGGGGCATACCTGAAGGGGCCCGGGCCTCCCGCAAGATTGGAGGCTGGGTCCCTGACCCGCTCCTCCCTCCAAGATCTCTTCAGCAATCCGTTTTAAGCAGCTGATCGCGCGTATGAATGAAACATATGCACGATCAGCTGTTTAAAACGGCTGGTCGCGGAAGAGATCTTGGGCTTGTGGCTGGCCCTACTAGCTTCCGTAGTTACGCCACTGTATTAGATCAATTTGACAATCAAACATAGATCAGATTTTCTATTCTACGTGAGGTCAGCCCTCGACTTTCTCTTCTCCTTATTCCAATTCTGGTTATTATTGGCTAGGGGCTTTTAACAAACTATGTGGTTTTCCTATATAGTAAAAAAACTAACAGGGAGATTTATCCAGAGCCAAAAAGCTTTCTGGGTAGATCTTCTTCCCTGCTTGACAAATTTAATGCTGGTGATCAGATAGCGTTAAAAAGTCACGCAGATATAGCAGCAAAAGTGATATTGAATTGCTTGCAGTGGCTGAACAGGTCTTTTGTGATTCCATACAGCCGCGTTAAACCCAATACTGCAATAGTTAGAAAGATAAAAATAATTAAAGCACTAACCTGTTATGCAGAAAAATGTTCTTCCCTCCCTTTTCTCTGCCTCTGCATACTCTCCAAGCTCATTAGGAGCTTTCACATGCTCAGAGGAGGTATCTAGAGGAATGGTATTCAGTCATTGTCTGTCAACGGTCATATACATGACGGACAGTTGCAAACTGGAAGAACCCAAACAATAGGTAACAGGACATTTAGGTTAGTTTTATATAATTCAGCTTTCTAGATATTGCAGTTTTGAGGTTTGGGGGTCATTTACCTATATATACTCTATTTTTTAGAATATTTCCCATTAAATATAGAATTTTCAGATGTTGCTCTGGATACAATTTTTCTGTAAATTGGACCCTTTGGGTCAGTTTTAAACATTCCCTGCATGTTGGGGCCTTGTTGGGATACATTTGTAGCACTGTTATCCAAAGAAAATGAAGACATCTTTAGAATTAGTACATATACTTACAGTAGCTGCCTGATTATTATTTGGGTGAGCATCAAGAATTTCCTGTGGTGGATTCAAGGGTTTAATGTATCTAGTTACAAAAACACTGGTCCCGTTGATATCTGTAACTGTGGTTAGACACTGGCGGTTAGGGAACTTTATTGATGTATCCGCTTTGTATTTTTCTGCAGCCTGCAGCAACTTGTCATCTTCACGGCTTTCAAACTTTAGGTTTTAAGGTAGAAAAAAAAAAGTAAAATAAACAAAACCTTTAATTTTGTAAATGATTAGCTTTACACGGGTGATTTTCCAGCAGGTAATAAATAATTAATTAATAATAAAGGACTCTTTCTAACAGGTAAAGGCACATACCTATGTAACAGCAGAGATCCACCCTTAATAACCATAATGGTTTACAGCCCAGAAACTGCTAATGAAACAATATATCATTAACTGGTTCCACCTATATATGCTCCTATGGGTGAAAAAGGAAAAGTCAGCGTTTGCCTTTAGGACATTACTGACTTTGCACTGCTGTATCTTTATATAGGAAGACAAACAAGTGATATTTTAATCAGCATTTCTAATCCATTACTAAAGCCTTGCACACGTTACATATTGTTGGCCAAAGCTTTCAACCACATCACCCAACAACCTAACGTGTGTAGTACCTGGGTTATGTTCTTTTTTAACAAAATATATATATTTTCTTTTTCTATCAAAATCTATATAGAGCTTGCTCAGTGCAGATTAGTAAGTATAAATGGAAGCAACCTGTGAAAAAACCCTAACAAATAAAAGCATACAGGATAAAGAGGTGCAGAAATGTCTGAGCTGTTAATTTACCTTAACCAATTTGATGATAACTTTTTACTGGAAAACGTCAGTTAGAAAACATTTGATGACATCTGATTGGTTGCTGCAGAATTACACAAGTAATTAAACTTGTTTACATCCTTTTTTTATTAATCAAAGTAGAAAATAATATCACATTAACTTTTCAAGGAACGTCTGGAGATCGTACCACTACAAACGGCAAGCTTCAAAGAACGTCTGACGACCGTACTGAGAGACTTCGTATATGAACCTTGTTTAGAAGAGCTAGCATACAACTTGCAAGTGTACGTCAGCAAAAAAAATTTACACATACACGCTTTACAGCGTCCAGTTAACGACAATCAGCCGACAATGTAAGCATAAAAAATCTGCGCATGCACGCTTCACACACTTTTTTTCAAACGAAAATCTTAAGATTGAAATGTATCGATTAAAGAACGTGAGGTTAAGGAGCTAAGCCTTACCTTCCATTCTTCAATCAATTCACCAGGAGTGACGGACAGAGAAAGAAGAGCAGAGAAGAAGCAGCAGCAGTGGAAATTCCAGTCCGATTCCTGTTCAGAGTAACTATAGCATGCATTATCATGCATGCACGTTATAGTTACGTATAGTTACCAGGAAGCAGTCGGGACCTGTCACTGCTGCTGCAGGGGATCGTATGTAAGGCACGTTTCTTCTTTCTTCGTCCGACGCTCCAGGTGAATTGATTAAAGAACGGGAGGGAAGGCATAGCTCCTTAACCTCTTGGTCTTCAATCAATACATTAAAAGAATAGTTCCTTTCTGAGTGAACTATTCCTTTAAGAACACGGACAAAATGTTGCACCTCTTATTGAAAAAGGCCACATCATTTCTCTGGACCAGGTATGTGAATTGCCCCATATAGATAAACCCTCAAACATAAGAGAAAGCAGCAATTTCTGGCAAACATTTTGCCAGTGTCCTGGCAAAGTGTTTGTCCTTTGTTAACAGTAATTGGGTCATAGAGGACATTTACAGGCTTTTAATGTAATTAGCTTTGTTAATAACAAAATACAAGTCTTTTTAACAAGTGGTGAAGTTAAAGAGGCCACAAATACGAACGATAATCGTTCATGTGTATGGGCTTTTCCCGACCGGTCAGAGTGCCAACGAACGACCGTAGTCGCCATTACGGTCGGTTGGGAAAGACGGAAGATTTCCGTTGGCCGTTATCGGCTCCCTTTACTTTAGTAAAGGGAGCCGATAAGATTGTACCGTGTATGGCCGCGCATAGCTTATTGGTGTTTTTAGACGGGTTGTTTTCAGATTCTGGAGTACAAAAAATTGGGTTTAGTTCTCCTTTAAGTTGTGCAGCTTCTCAAAACTGTTTAAGCCAAATACAGCTGATTGCCTTACCTTTTCTCTAATAGGCTCTCCAGGCACAAGCTGGGGCTCAATGGTAATGAAGAGTGTTAGAAATGATCCTTGACTTAGGCTTCGTACAGCATCATACCCTCCTTCACTACCCAGACCTCGCTGCTTACTGTAGCTCAAAAGCACAGGAGGAGTGTCAATCAGAAACGTTCCATCAATCTGTGATACAAGAGTTTATTTCAGTAAAAGAGATTTTACGTTTGACATGTTTTCTCATGGGATATCTTGAGTGGAAAACCCCCTCAGAGGGAGGCAGCATACATATAAATTAACTGACAATAAAAAGATGAGATTTTGGGAACTTCACTTATTTAAGCCGAGTAAAGAAATAAATATACACCCACAGGGTATTTACATAAAAAAACTGATTAAGATAGCCACAAAAGCTGCTATCAAAAGCAACCAATGATAATCACACATTATTCATAATTCTCCATTGGGGTTTACATTTTATAATTACTGATCTAGGGATAGTTCTCAACCCAGACTAGTTAAACCATAGCTCAATATATAGCCCACGATGGTGCTAATTTTGCCCCAACCAATCATTTAAAATTTGAAAGCTAATATCTGATTGGTTGGAGCAAAATAAGTACCATTTTAATGATAAGAACTTTTAGTGAATCTCCCTTAATGTCCGTTAAGTGCCTTAGGACTAACTGTAACTAAGGTTTTTATCTAGTACAGTTCCCCCTGTAACAATATTTTTGATCTGTCCCTCTCCTATTTAGCTGAGGCACATGATCTATGGCCATATAGTTTAAAGTAGAGAGTGGGTGACCTGCTTCTAAAAAATGTTTGCCACAGGTTTAGGGGTTTTTCCATCTCTATTTGCAGTGTTAATTGCCGAATGATGTCCATCCTTTCTGATTTATAAAGTCAGATGGGTTTGCCGACATAAGATAATCATCAAGGGAAAATAAGTAAATAACATGCGTGGTGGTACAAGTGATTTTTCTCTTACCATTGTGAGGATGAAGAAAAGAAGACCCAGTACTGTATCCATATAGAGCTATGGTTTAACTACAGTAATTATAAGATGTAAATCCCCAAGGGAGAATTATGAATAACGTGGGATTATCCTTGGTTGCTTTTGAAATAACTATTTTGATATATACACCATATCTTTGAAGATTTGTAAATTTATTAAGGTTTCATGCACATAGTCACTTCATTCACTTTGTCACTTTATATTTATTTATTTATATAAAACGTTTATGGTTACTATATATTGTATTGTCCGCACTATAATATATACATGGTTTAATGGCTTTTCTAACACACTCACATATGGATATTTTAAGCTTGCTAACAGGAAATGATGCACTGAATGTTTTTAAAATGTAGATGCACTTTGCAGTTTCACTTTACACTTGGCTTCATAAAGGCCCGGAATAAAAGGCTGAAACGTCACCTACATGTAACTTAAAGGCCTAAATCCCTTCAAAAGTAACTAACTTTTTTATATAACTTATAAAAAAGCATCTTACCACAACATACAAATGCAGTACAAATAGAAAAATGACACGGTACGGTCTTGCATACTTCAGAAAATGTGATAAAAAGTATAGTTATCCTTTAAAGTAATTAGTCATCACGTCATTGTCTGTGTTGTCAAGCACAACAGTTAAAAATGTTACATATATTGTTGGATTCTAGCCATTTATAACTATGTTCCTGTGTTTCTTCCATAATGTAAAAAAACCCTATTTCTCATGTTTATTCATATTTATAAAAAGCAGCAGTGGGTGTAAGTACTAACATTTCCATGTTTCTCGTACTCAGTTATGAAGTAATACGTACCCTTGCCTGAAAGTAGACAGTTGTGAAAGGAATGCGGATGGATCCCAGCCAGTGTCTCTCTATCCGTGTATGGGTTGCAGTTTCTTGCTCCCTGTCACCCTAAAAACAATAGTTTTTTATACAGTGTATGTTAAAGGTTATGTAAATTGGAAAAAAAAATAGTTTGCCTCATTTTCATTTACAAATAAATTGATGTAAGTAGCACTAGTAGTAGTTGTGTGTTGCTACAATCCAATACTTGGTTGTGCTTGGGCTCAGTATCCCACCTACCTGACTAACTAGGGGGGCAAGCATGCTCGGTAACTATGAGGCAGCACTGGGAGAGGGAATTTACCACCATGTAATTCATACAAGCCATAATAGTAAGGCACTTGATTGACAGGTTAAATGTAAGATGTTTCAGATTGTAAGATGTGAAGATCTAAAGTGTTCGACCAACACTGAAGGAATTGCCTGACCTGTTGTTTTTTTGGGGGGGGGGGGTGCGATCGACTTAGCAAATAAATAAGTCAGGCAGAACGGTTGCTGGAATGTCAAAAGGTAAGAAACCGCCAGCGCTAAAGATATTAGATAGATTAGACATTGAAAAATTGATGGTTGATAGTGATAGTTGGGGATTATTATAGTTTCCAGTAATGGGCAATATAAAAAATACATTTTTCCAGTCACCCTTTAAGGTGTTTTATTCTGTAAAATTGGACAGAAATTGTTTAACCCAATTCTCACTGTAAGTTTCATTTACATTTAGCTGGCTCTAATTTAGTGGGGGAAAGTGTTTTGCAGTTGCCATTGTCCTTTATATGACAATGTGTCTTTTGCGTTAACTATGAATTATTTTAAAGGGCATCTATAGTGAAAAAAACACATTGCCCCCTTGAAAAATTAAATTCATGTACTCTGTGCTGCCTTAATCCTTAATCTCTGTCAGTGACTTTGTTTAACCATGGTGTCAGATCTCTATGCAGCACTCCCCCCTTTCCCCTCCCCTCTGTTACCTCCTCCATGCCTCAACTCCGGCTTGCCGACAAGCTTATCATGTGCAGGAGTTAAAAGTTCAACATGCTGAAAAACACACCCACGCACAGTGGCCAATAGAAAGCAAGCTGTCCTGGAGACACGGAAGAAGAAGAAGAACGATCTCTCTCTTTGTAACCCATCATCAATCAGTGAAAGCTATTAAGAAGGAGGGTCAAGTGCAGCCTTATATATACCATCAAAGCTACCTCTCTCCACCTGCTAATGCTGTTATCTCTATGTTTATTACAGAGCAGGGAGGGGGGATCACGTCACAGGGATTTGATTGACAGTCCAAGTAGGAGTAGAGGAATGCAATCACGTATTCTTCTAACTGGTGTATCTCAGGACAGAGAGGGAATCTGAAAAAAGTGAAGACACTCTAGGGGTTGTGGGGAATTATAGAACACATGGAAAGAAAGGAAAAAAAGTTAATTTTCCCACTATAGATGCCCTTTAATGGACAGAATCATCAGTAAGACAGCAATACAGAGAGGTGGTAAGATTTTCAGTCACTGATCACAGCTCTGTTTTAAGACTGACATAAATTAACCTCACAGAAGGAACTGCTTTAAATGTGAAGGCATATAACATTAATAGGACACTCATAGTTCATATGTAGCACCAAACAGTGCAGCATAATGAAGTTAAGTAAGAATAAAATGACTCCACCTTAATCAAATATAATTCTTTAACATGAAGGGGGCGACATTTACAATGTTATTGTTTTGTAAAGAAACAACCAATTTCTTGTAGCCCTCTCTCCCTAGACTATAAGAAAGTAATTACAATGCTACAGTACATCCAATCTAAGTAACCCAGGATTTAGTCAATGTCCAGAAGTACTCTGAGGGGAGGAGCTATACTGTAATGCACAGTTTTCAGTTTCAAGTTTATTTTTTCGCTTCTTAAAATGAAGGCTTAGCGTATACATAACATTTATAGTCTATATATTTGCATATATATTTGCATTTATAAATAATGCCTTATATATATAGAAGCTGTGTCTTACACTAGAGGATCTTAAAACAGAGGGCTCTTCATAAAGTTAATGACTTTAGTTAAGTACTAGCAGAATAACCGGCATTGCCCGGCTTCTACCAATCAAAATTTTATTGGGTTTACTCGTTTCTCAGAGGGGCGATCACCAACAGATGGCAGCAAAAAGGTCAGATTAGAGTCTTGTGGGCAACGGCAAAACCATTACCCTGCATCTGAAATTAAGCAGATACCCAACAACTGCACATAACCGCATCATAACCCTTGTTTGCCTGTGGGTTCCATAACTGCACCCAACTCTCAAGTAGCCAGACCCACACCTGCACCCTGCAAGCAGACCCACACCTGCTACATGATCCAACCTTCACCTGCAGGGACCCGCACCCAAAATTTAACAGTGTTTCTTCTGAAGTTCAGCACTCACTAACTGTATGGCTCAGACCGCTAGCTCCTCTAAAGATATGAATCTATGAGGGTTGTGTTGCAATCACTCGATTCACCACCAGATGACAGTGCACAGGTCAGATCACATCCTACATTAACTTATACATGAATGAAAAGGGGTTAAAAAAAAAAAAAAAAGAAGTAAGGGGAGATTGTAAAGTAGCCTATGTTTTTTTTTTCCTCCGGCTCCAGAAATGTATGTATACCAAGTGTCATCAAAATTGTCCCAGCCATTCGGAAGTTTTCCTAGAACATATATAGACTTTTATATATATAAATTAATGAGAAATTCATGGGAAGGAACAATCCATAAACCTACTCAAAAGTAGGAAGTGCACCAACATCAACAGGTGCACAGGAAAAACAAGGGATCAAAAGAAACTTATAAGGGCTTTTTACCATGAGGTGCAAAAATGTCCCTGTGCTTTCAATCTACAATAACCAATCAGAGGTTAGCTTTTTAATGGTCTACTACAGTACAGTAAAAGAACTTCTGATAACATCTGATCTATTACTGCAGATTAATAGCACGTACAAAAATCTTTGGTTACCCTTCTGTTTGGTCATTTACAGAAAAGTGATTACATCTTACTTCTAACATATCATAGGAGACTTCATCGAAGAGATTGATGAACACGTCATCTTTCACAGACTGAAGACTGGACGTGCTGTAGTCACCATTAGGGGCTCTGCCAAAGAAGAATGAAACATGTTTATATACAATAAACAATAATACTATAACAAAACTAGCTAAATGAAATCATATGCTTCTGGCTTTACATCACTTGCAATGAAAAGACAGTAACTTTTTGACCAACGGCCTGTCCAAATTACAGCAAAACTCCCATTACAAATTATTAACATCAAAATAAAAAATCTTATAATTGACTAATGTAGATGGATTAAAACAAATCTCAAGCTAATTGCTGTTTATGACTTTATTATAAAAGTATGCGCCTCCTAGCTCTCAGCTAAACATGAAGGATTACTACTGCTGAGGTACAACACTGAGGTCAGTTATTACACAGACAAGCACAAAAGTTACATTTTTCTGGGGGCCTTAGGGAGAGCTGTTAGCACTAGTGCACCCTACCCCTAAACCCTTACCCCTTACAAGCTGTGCCTGCGCCCTATCCCCAAATCAACCCAAACACGTGGTACCTCCTTGACCCTGCCAAACCTATTTTCGGGGAAATGATCATTTGACACCTGGCTGGGCAGGACTGTACCAAAAAACACATCTGACCAAATTCTACAAAATCTGGCCACTCTGGCTTTTGATGTTACAACAATATTCTTATATAAGAGATTCCTTGAAACCAAGGAATCCATTTTGGATTTTAAATATATAGGTAGTGGTCAGTGGTGCAACTACAATAGTATTAGTATGCGCGATCAGCTGTTTTAAACTGCTGCCGGGCCCTTTAAAAACAGATGGTCGGGGTGCCACTGGGGAGAGGAGCGCATCAGGGGCCCAGGCCCCTGCAGTTTCACTGGTGGTAGTGGCTATGTGAACAGAAGAATATGTCCCAATGCACAACGTACCTGGATGGGTGCAGAAGCGACTATGGGGTATTTGTGTCTTAAACCCACTTTACAGATGTACAGATTTACAGATGATACAGATGTACCAAGGGTTAACACAGCTTTAAGACACAAATAACTGTGGCTGCGGTGGTGCGCAAAAACTTGGCTCCGCAACCAATGTACCGAGCAGATAGGGGCTCTTTAGGATGAAATCTTTAATGCCAGCAGGTAGCTGGCATTAAAAATTCAGAAAGGTTTACACCATTCACTATGCACGGAGACGGTTTCAGCTCGGTGCATTGCCTAAGGGCTAGGACCCACTAGGAAGCATGCAGCAATCACGTGATGCAGTGAAATCGCAACATTGCTCGCTTCATGCGCACTAGCCTGTGCTGCAATTGCTTTGATGTACCCCTATCACAGCTCATGAGAAGCACGACAAAAACGGTGATCGCATACGCTGCGAAAAGGGTCGGCCATCCCCATCCTTATCTATTTGTGTATGCTGCACTAAAGCACGTCACAGAGCACACTAAAATATGCTAGAGGGGCCTAGCCCTAAAGGGGGCAATAGAGAGCGATAGAGGATCTCAATACATAGCCCTATTAGTGTTTACTAGTATACCACCAACATCAAAATCACAACGTTTCAAGGGTGTTAGTTACTCCAATCACCTGAAGAGCACAGTTCCATATACTATATAGAATTGAGATATTGATACACTTTAAACCATACCTAAACGGCAGCTCGAGTTCTTCATTCCAGTTGGGATTGGGGCCATCAGCTGTTGAGGTCCTACAGACAGTCCGCTGAAATGAGACTTCTACAAACGGTCGCACCATAACCTGAATTAAAGAGAATATCACAGAAGGCACTGATCATTCTTATATATAGAAATTGAATCTACTCCCTATGCTAGGGAGAGAGCGGGGGCTTAAGAGTATTAATGCGTTGCTAAGAGGTTGGCATAAGGAAGAGAGGTTTGAGTTTTTAGAGATGTATATGCGCAATTTAGATGCACATGTGCATAGAAGACCATTGTGAACTTTTAGACTAGGCGGTGAGGGAGTGAGCGATCGGGTAAGTACCTTACCTTCTCTCCTGACTCCTGCAGGTTTTATAGAAGAACGGGAGGTAAGACACAGCTGCTTTACCTTCCATTCTTCAATAAAACTAAATGGCAAATTTTTATTTTTCCCAGTGGAAAAAAAAATCCCTTTAATAAACAGAGTGCACATTATCAAATAAGTGGACTGCACTTTGTATAATTAATTGAAGCTAATTATATACCAACTAGACATAAAGCCCGCTACAATAACGGGCGCTAGAAGCACAGAGTGCCCCCTTAGTGTCCCAAGGCCATAGTCCTCCTCCATGTTCCAAGGCCAGAGTACCCTCTTAGTATCCCAAGGCCAGAGACCCCCCTCTGTCCCAAATCCAGAGGCCCCCCTCTGTCCTAAATCCAGCCCCCCCCGTCCCAAATCCAGGGCTCCCTCTCTGTACCAAATCCAAGGCCCCCCCTCTGTCCCAAATCCAGGAGCCCCCCTCTGTCCCAAATCAAAGGGCCCCCCGTCTGTCCCGAATCCAGGGCCCCCCGTTCCAAATCCAGGGGCCCGTCCCATGCAACCTTACCTGCAGTCCGCTTAATTGCTGTTCTCCCTCCATGTTTCCTGTGTTTCTCCCTCTAGTGGTGAGTCAATAGGAACTGCAGACACTCTCCCTCTAGTGGTGAGTCAATAGGAAATGCAGAGACTCCCTCTAGTGGTGAGTCAATAGGAACTGCAGAGACTCCCTCTAGTGGTGAGTCAATAGAAACTAGAGTTTTATTATATATGATGGCTACCTTCATCAATATTAATAAAACGATTGTTGTGAACAGATTATCAAATGCTGTGTGGGATTGCGTGCCCTGCTCTGACTATTAAGTGGATTGCTCTAAACATTGGGGTAATACTACACACATTACCATGTGCCTGAGTGCCTGTCTGCCCTAGTAAGTGGACATTATTAGCACTAATGACTATTTGTGTCAAAGCTGCATTAACAGATACACCAAGTGTTTACGTGACTTTAAGAAACAAATAACAATGGTTGTGGCGGTGCACAAACACTCGGTAACACAACCAATGACTGAATCTTGTCGCCAGAAAAAAGCTGGTGTTAAAAGATTCAAAATGGTTAAACCCCATTCGCTATGCACAGAGAGCTGCTATCAGCTTGGTTCATTGCCAAAAGGGGGCAATTGAGAGCGATAGCAGCTCTCGGTACATAGCCCTGTATGTTGGTAATCAGCAGCCCACATTCCCTTCAGTGAATATAAAGGCTTTGCTCCATGAAGAATCTATGTTCAGTAAAGCCCAGGAGACCCGGATGTCTTTCCTATGACTCATAAGACATACGGGTCTCCCGGGCTAGAACATACCATATATACTTGAGTATAAGTTGATCCAAGTATAAGCTGAGGTACCTATTTTTACCTGAAAAATTAGTAAAAACTGATTGACTCGAGTATAAGCAGAGGGTATAAATTATGACCACTACTGCCTTCTGATTCAGTATTTTGTGGCTTAAGCGCCCTTTAAATGGACAGCAGAATTCCCATACATTAATCCCATACAGTAATAACCAAATCCAGTACCAGTAACCCCCAATTCCCTGGCACTCCAGATGTTTGGAAACTAAAACTCACAGCATGCTTTGGTTGCTGGGAGTTGTAGTTTCTAACCATTAGGAGTGGCAAGATTAATTAAAATAAACTTTTAATTAAGCTTACCATCATTTACAATTCTCCTGACCCCCTTATAGTAAAGGGCACTCTGGCCCCCATATAGTAAAGGGCTCTCTGACCCCAATAGTTTAAAATGTCCCCTGGGAGTTGTAGCTTCAAGCTGTCATTTTTTTGCCCCAAACTGGGATGACCCATCAGATTTACAGCATCCAGATGAGCAGTGACAGTGCTGAGTGAGTACAGCAGCCTGACTACAGGAAGGAGTGTAAAGGCAGATCAGCTCCTGTAACTTTTTCTTTAACACACCTACTGGTTACTATCCACCATTGCAGCATTTGGATCTAAATTAGGACTTGACCCGAGTATAAGCCGAGGTTAGGTTTTCAGGCTAATTTAAAAGCATGACAATCTCGACTTATACACGAGTATATACAGTAGATTCTTCACGGAGCGCGGCCGTTACATTCACCGATGGGAAAGGAATGTCAGTGGTGGTTGGACTGATAAAATACATTCAGGTCTGTGCCCTGTAATATAGTTAAACGTTAAATTTGTGAAATTCTTTACTGCTAATGAATTCTTTATTGCTACTTAATTTAGCAATTAAAACCTCTTGGCTACAAGAGGTTTATATTCTTTTTATAAGACTATATACCACTGCACCTCCCCATTAAAAGCCCATAGCATTATGTATAATAAGGATTAACTACTTCTTACCTGGTTAATGGTCCATTCAGGAACGGTGTTGTGGCCTTGAGGTGAGGCAGACGAGGTAAACATTTCATTAAAGGATCTAGCAGATCTAGTAGGCTGCGTTGGTTTGCTAATAATATGAGGGTGTAAATTGTCCATTATATATTGTCCAGTATTATTCTCCAAAACAAAATTTGTATAACAATATTTACAGCACTATGACTAATTAAATATAAAGTCAATTTGGCGATTGATTCCCGAATCAATCGGATATCTTTTACTGTCTCAGTTTTCCCTCCTGACATCCCCATAGTCTCCACTCTGGCCTATTTATTTTCATCTCAAAGAAATTAAATAAGATAGGGAGAGTATAAGGCATTAGAGCTTCGCTTTTTCATATGCTATGTTACACTGAAGATGGCTCAATCAAGCTGAAAGGAGTCTGTAGCTGGTTCTCTGGTTTTGCATTTAGCGTGTAGAAGCCTCTTAGCATTTCCTAAAGGGCTACCATGGAAACATGGAAAGTACTCTAAAGTCTCCATTCCTTATTTGCCTATTTATTTTCCAATCAAAAGTTGATTGCAAAATGATGAGCCCAGATGGTCGTCAGGTACATTTGTTTTTAACGGAGGCTGACACTTTGATTGATTGGTCATGCCAAAATATCAGCCATATTACAATAATTTTGACAGACTTATTGATATATCAATTGATAAATTTTCAGCCAAACTTATCAGACTGAAGTCGACGCTCTGTTCATACAGTGTGGCTCAGCACAAATCTTACCTTGCCATTTGTTTTCTAACAGGAATGTCATACGCTCGAATAACATTCACCAGGACCTTGATATCTCCATCAGACAGGTTCTGAGCAGTGACTTTCTTTCTCTCTTTTCGTCGTGGCTTCAGAGGTCGTTTTGGTTCAGTCAGTTTGAAAATGCCCATTCCTAGGATACTAGTCCATCGAATAATTCCATATGGTTACCAATAATGCTTATCCAGACTGAGATAGTATTAGGCATATTAAATTATATTCCACATCAAAGTTTCCAAAAATGAATAGGAAGAAGTCAATTCTATAATTCAGTTTTAGTACATTATATAGTTAAGAGTATTGCTGACTGAAGAATAAAAATACAAAGCTGTTTTCTGGAAACTTTGTAGAGGATTTTATTATATAGGTCTATTGGGCTGATGCAATAAGAGGTGCAAAAGTGCCCCATGCTGTAAATTTGCCACAACCAATCAGATAGCTTTTTAATGTGTTACTGCAGTTAGATAACATCTAATTGGTTTGCTGCAGGTAAAAGGAAGGGCATATTTTTGTACCTGTTATTGCACCAGCCACTGTATGTGCTAATGCCATCTACACATCTATGTTTCCTCATGTCACACAAGATGAATAAACAGATTATTCATCATAGCATCTAAAAAAGGCATGGGCAACCCCGTTGATGTTTGCATTTGAAGTTGTCAAACATCTGGATGAAGCAGTTGCACATGCCTTATGTACATGTGTAGAAACAAACAGGGAGATGCAATAAAAGTTCTTATCGTTTAAAATGGTGCTAATTTTGCCCCAACCAATTAGATAAAATTTTTATCATATGAAAGCTAACATCTGATTGGTTGGGGCAAAATTAGCACCATTTTTAATGATAAGAACTTTTATTGAATAACCCTGAAGGTACTCTATCAATCTGAGCCTTCAATTCAAATCTCACCATAAAGCTGAAGTAAATTGTGCTAAAAAAGAAATGTTAAAAAATTTACTAAAATGGTGATATGAATGCACAAGATGTTAAAGATTTCACAAATCACATCTGAAAGACAGACTAGTACATAGAATACATTGTACTTTTGTTTATAGGGCTCAATAATAATTAAATGGCTTACATTACTAAACAGCGATTTACAAGAGCGAAATGTACAATGTATATCCCCAGTGTGTATATCTAAACAAGAATGTATACATCAGTGGGAGATGATTGACCTAAATATAAACTAACTATGTACACAGGTCACATGCAAAGAGAGAAGGCGTCAAAATGCTAAGTATAATCAAATGCACAATAGTGTGTGGTAAGTCCTGGATTGCTGGTGATAAAGACATGCCCTGTGGTCACATGACTGTTAGCTATAATAATACAATGTATTAACCTTTTTTTGGTTTGTTTTTGTAGAAGTATGGCCTGTGTTAAAATAGTATGAACAAAGCTTTTGCGGTTGCATTAAAAACAACAGAAAATGCTTTAGCAAAGTTGCAGCAATATGGCAGTCCCCATACGCATGATTAAATGTTAATGCAGAGGAGGTTTATAATAAGATATGATTTTGTAAATTGTGCTTAAAGTACACAGATAGCCAATTTATCCAGTGATATATTTCTATTGGTTTTTTCATTACAATAAATGTTAATGAAATAGAATGGCACTTGAAATAAGCGATGAATTAAAATGAATGTTACCAACAATGCAATGTATAACCATTCAGACAAGAATAGTTTTCTTAGCTTGATAACATGTATGAAACAAACCCTCAGAACAGAGAAGCCTTCTGGGTAGTGCTATGGAAATCACCCAATAGGCATTACCTGTCCCCCATTTTGTTTATTTTGGGTGGAAAAGCTTGTTACGATCTCTTAACTAATGGTTATTAATGTTGCAATACCGGTAACAGTTACAAGTACAATGATTTTGAGAATCCTGACATTTACGGATTATCACTTCAGCTTTATGGGTGAGAGGTGTTTCCAGCTATAAATATGAAATGCAAAGGCCATCACCAAAAGGCATCATTTCAACTAAGCAGATAAATTGAATTGTTATCCTCAGGGATTCAGTATTCCCAAATATATTTATTTACCAAAGTAAAGTAAGGATGCAACTTGCAGCCTGTTAGTTAATTTTAAACTACCATACCCTACTACAACCAGAGGTCATCTAGGGAAGTTGGAAGTTGTAGTTCAGAAAGTAGATAGCTGTATTTAAACATCCCTGCAAGCCTTACAGATTATAGGTCCATGGCCAGCGCATTAATTGAAAAGTGTAAACTATAGCAACACAGTAAGTAATGACATACCCGGAACCACCAGAACTTAGATCACAATGCAAAGAAGAGAAAAGTATAAAAGTGAATTAAGCCAGCACACAAAAATGACATATAAGTTACACAAAGATATCTGTAAATACATACATGTACCTAGAATTTTGCTGCAGTCCTTTAGTCTTAGGACTTGCATATAAGACTGCTTTATAAATGTATATGTAAAATGCCAATATAATAGTAAAAAACTTTTTTTAAAAAGATATTCATATTACACATCCTATGAGTAAGGGTACACTGCCTGAAATGGGTAAGCCTATGTGAATTCTTTGTTTGCATGTTTTGGGCTCACACTTGTGCTATTGGTGTATTGATCACTTTAGAAAAGAAAATTTGGTTCTTCCTAAAAAGAATCCATTGGAGTCCTTCACCTGCTGAGATGGCGCGGTGGTGATTAATTGACTGAAACTTTGTAGAGGGAGCTGAACACTCTGACGCCCCCAGCACTCAAGGCAGCTGAATTGCTTCCACCCATAGGAGAAGGGTAAGACTGGAGCCGTATAAACGCTCTTTTCTTTTATATTACACATATCTAGATATTCTAAAATTCTCTTCATTTTTTATTTTGTACTTTTTATTACTGCATTAGTCATTTTTTTTTCATCACAGAATGCTAATTTTCTTCCTATCTGTAATTTTTATCTTATTGGCTGTTGAATGGGCCAAATATGCTCAGATCTCTAATGCGCAATTAATTGTTAATGCACAAAAAAATAACTGAGATTAAGGCTAGTGGGATAAAAGAACTTCCATTTTTCTTGAAAGCATATGGATTTGCACTGAACTTCCATTTTAAATGTCAGAATGTGTAAATCCATATGAAATGTCTATTTTAATCTTAATTTATCTGTCACCAAGGTTTTGCCATAGACTGCTTTATAACGGAACAAAAGATGCTAAATTCTCATTCAGAAATTTGATTAGGGAGTACCGATCAATGCACCCTTCCTTTGCACCATTCAATCTTTACCTCTTTATTGTCAAGGATAACACTTTACATGTATTTTACATGCATGACTTCTTCATGTCCACTGAATCAATGCTAATCTAATATATCAAGTTATATTCAGTTAAATGAAATAATCCAGCCGTGTCCTTACCCAAGACTTGGAATATCCTCCTCAACAACCAAATCCGAAAGAATAAAATGGTGTTTGGCTATTAGGAACCGGTTAATCACAGATTCCCTAACCTGTAAGCAAGAATAAATGATTACGGTAGATGTACAGCTATTTATAGAAAACATGCTGTATTTACATTCAACTTTCCTTTTACATGTATTCAAAAAATATTCTAAACTATCCTGCCTAAGCTGTCTTATCTTTCTGCCATTTGAACAATGAAACTTTATGAAATTTTACAACACAATTTAGCAGGAGGTCTAAAAGTCTAATTATTGACCTTGGCTCCAATGTCTCTCTAATATCCTTTTAGAAGTAAACATAAACCCTAAGCATACCTTTTGAAGATACCTGGCAACCAAGACCCTGTGTGCATCTAAATGAGTTTCTGCAGTGCTGTTATCTCGCTCATGCCGTTTTTTCTCATAGTCCTACAGGGGCAAAAAGATACAAAAAAAAAAAAAAATAGAAATTATTTATGTAACAGATGTTATATTGGAAATTATTTGCGGTGTACGCTTAGGCTGGGTACACACGGGCAGATTTTTTTGGCCCAATCGGCCGATACTTCCGTGTATTGGTCGGATGAGCCGAAAAATCAGTGCTGCTTTCGTCCGCTGTTGCGACTGATATCGGTCGCCTGTTTGTCCGGATCGGTTGAACAGGTGATCGGACGTGTCGGTAAATCACAGTTGATCGGTCGCACCAACTGTGGGCCATGGCCAATATTGTCGCGATCGACAGACATCTGTCCTGGCCGAGCTTGCACGTAGCGAACGCTCGGTCGGGGGAAATAGTCCCCTTGTGTGTACCCTTAGGCTAGGTACACACAAGCGGATTTTTCAAGCCAACTAACCAATATTTCCATGTATCAGTTGTTCGGTCCAGAAAATCTGTGCTGTTTTTGAGGGCGGATGTCACCCGTACATGCGAGTAGAATGAACAAAAGATCAGGTATGTTGGTAAAGCCTAAAAACTGTAAAGTGCGTATCAGCCCTAATACACTTCAGATTTACTTACTTGTAAAATCCTGTCCGTGATCTCTCTGTCCTTTAAAGGTATTAGCTTATAGTTGTGAAATTCTGCAACCTGCTGGTTACGAAGCTGCAGAAGTTTAAACCTCTTTGATCTGTTGAGTTCATCTTCAGACACAAAATCAAATTCCTTTTGTAACTGTTCAAGCCTAAAATATTCAGGAACAGATGCATCCCCACTGCTGGCAACCTACATGGAATAAATAGAATGTTTCAATTAAGTGTCCAGAAAAACAACTGGACATTGGATGGTTGTGGTCACTTAGTGACCAGTGCGGCATTCTTGCTTTTATTATGCCATACTTGCTACTTCAATCTATACTTTTAAGACCAAGTTGTTCTGTTGTAACCCTTGCAAATATTTTGAAATCAACTGGTACTAGGCTCCAATTAGGTGCAGCTGCTGGAAATGTGAATAGGAAAGAGAAACAATACTTGTGATATACATGGCTCAGTGCTAAGTGATTCTCTGACCGTGCCAGACAGCAACAGCTAGAGCTAGAAAGATATTGTCTTGTATAAAGTGGGGTATGGATTCAAGGGAGAAAAGTATTATTCTTTGTACTGTATTTTTACACTGGACAAGCTGTGCTTATGTGGTGATATGATCACTTTACAAAAAAAAATGTAATCAGCTGAAAAATAAACTCTCTTGTTCACCAATAGATAATTTCAGAGAACTCATGGGCATCCTTTAAGTTAACTGTTAGGTAGGGTTCATGGGTTGGCTAATAAGGTTGGACTACATGGACGTATGTTTTTATTCAACTTCCAATACTACATAAAGACACTGGAACGCAAGAAAATAGTGCATCCTCTCTGTATGTGTTTTGATCCTGTAGTGTAAAGGCTAATGATGGAACAGGTAATCAAATCCTTTGATGTGACATGCAGTAGCTTATAAATCTCCTATTGCTTACATTGTGAAGGCTTCTAAATATGTGGGGATCCAGATGTGTATTATAAGACTACTGGGGCAACCCTACCATGAAGCAAACTGAAACATTTGCTCATGGCGTCCCCTGTGGCCACCCAGAAAGGCGGCAGTAAAAAAAAAAATCCTCCTCCCTGCAATACTACATTTCCGTACAACATGGAAGTTCAGTACATTGAAGGAGAAGAAGAAAAAAAAAAGGGGGGGGCCCTTCTCCTTATAGTGCCTACACCTGGGCATGGAGCAGAATGGACCGTAAGTTGTAATGGTACAGGGGACAGAATACCACTCACTATCTCGACACTGGCAGTGGGTGGGACTGAATACATTTCCTTATGATTGGGGTTGAACACATGGTGCTGACAGACACTGTCTGGGGGGCTTGGCTGATCCCATTTTATGAGCTGCCTGAGCCATAGGTTATAGTGTGCAAATGGAGAATGATGGGAATTGTAGTTAGGGGAGACATTTGTTAAGTTTAGCTACTCTTCTATATGCATGTGTGTGTTTATGTATCTGTGCCTGTCTCTGTGTATATATCTATGCATGTTTGTGCCTGTCTGTATGAGTTTATCTACGCATGTATGTGGCATTATGTATGCATGCGTGCCATTCTGTATGCATGGGCAACTTATATCAATCAGTCTGTATTGTGGGCATATTTACCAGTTCACCAGCCCTCCAATTCACCAGCCAGTGTAAATTCAGCCCTCCAGTCCACTAGCCAGTGTTAAAGGGCATCTCTACCCCAAAAATTTTTTGCTGTAGTGCAATAATACTCATTTAAAACACTGTCTTTTTTTCTTTTGATTATTGTTGTTTATAAGTACTTTTTTGTTGTCTTTGTGTGTGTTCTTTGCAACTTATTCCACACTAAATCTAAAATAAGATTGCTGCTAGTTGGTTTCTAAGGAATATATAGGAAATACACAGGAACATATGGAATGCAGCTACTGTGTATAACTTGGGGTTTCATGTATCATATATTTAAGGGAAAGCTCAAACAAAAAACTTAGTAAATAGAATGAAAAAGGGGTTTCAATTTGCAGCACATTTAATTCTACTAGATAATGTAAAACAAATGTGGAGAGTTAGGCCCAGAAAATGCTGATTGAAATGTAATTTAAAATAAAACATGCCTTTTAAAGTTATTTATAAGCAAAGAAACACCTGTGTGAAATAAGCAAAATCTTTCTTTCTCCTCCCCCCCAGTGGAACAGTTGTGCTCTGTGTGTCTTCCTTAGATATACAGCGAGACGCGGTTAAATTTGCTAATTTATATCTCCTTTTTCCAAGGCAAATAGAGGGTGAAAATAATCACTGGGCTTGATGAAGTGAAAGGCTGTACTAACCTCACACATGCATATTTTTGGGACAGGAGTCATTTAGAAAGACACATTATGTGTCATTTAAAGGGGAACTGTGGTCTCCAAACAAGTTGAGTTTACATTAAAGGCCAATTTCTTACCTTTAAAACAAGCCATCAACCACCTACGTGCTCCACAGCCCAAGATATAAAGAAATGACTGACCAGAAAGTTAATGGGTGGGAGGTTGACATGTGACATTCCTAAGGATTCTCCGGCACATTGCCACCGGTGAGCACAGCTTCAGACTCCCTCAGTGTGTGAGGAAGACAGGAAGTCCCTCCTCCTCTCTGCTGTGTGAAGTCCTGACAGAGTAGGTAAAGGAATCTACAGCCCTTCTCTCCCACTATGTGAAAACAGCCTTTTCAGGCAGAGTTCTCACTCTGTTCTCACTCTGCCTGAAAAGGCTGTTTCCACATAGTGGGAGAGAAGGGCTGTAGATTTTTCTGTGGAGGGTCTGAGTGGCCCACGGCACCTGCGAGTGGACAAGGCTTATGCACCCGTGAGTGAGCGGGGCTTATGCACTGAGTGGGCAGGGCCTAGTCGCCCACATGGGCGGGGCCAATGCACCCGTGGGTGGGCGGGGCCACAAGCGGCTGTCCAGGGGGGCTGCAAAGGGGAAGAGGAGACACAGGGCAGATTAACCGACATGGTTTCAGAGCAGGAAGCAGGAAGTGCAGGGGACCTGGTGATGCTGCTACCAAATCACACCCAAAAATGTAAATATCTTCAAAACTATGCAAAATTAACAATGAAAAAAAAATTGCAAAAATTCTCAGAAGAGCAATTCCTATCAATTTACCTAAAGTCATTTTTGGACCACAGTTCCCCTTCAGCAATTTCTGAACTGAAATGCATGTGTTTTAGATCACAGGTCCTATTTTAAAGGAATAGTTCACTCTCAAAGTGAACTATTCCTTTAATATATTGATTGAAGCCCGGGAGGTTAAGAAGCTATGCCTTTCCACCCGATCTTCAATCAATATTGCAGGGTCCGGGAACGAAGATACCAAAGACCTTACCTTTTACACAATCCACTGCAGCCCAGCTGGAATCTATGACGCTTCACTCTTCTGTACATTAGCGCTGTAGCTGTACAGAAGAGTGAAGCGGTCGGAGATTCCAGCTGGGCTGCGGTGGATTGCGTAAAGGTAAGGTCTTTGGTATCTTATTCCCGGACCCTGCAATATTGATGAAGATCAATCCATATATTAAAGGAATAGTTCATTTTGAGAGTGAACTATTCCTTTCAAAGTATTTTTGTTTGCCATTGCTAAATGCTTTGTGTTCACACATAATCTGTGCTTTACAAACACTGTGACTGTGTAACATATTGTTTGTATTACAGTATGCTATTGCTAAGCTGATCCAGATATGCCTCGCCTGCACTTGATCTTAGAAATCAAACTAAAATGTCTGTGCCAAATAATCAGTGTGTATGTGTTTGTCCAAAATGTGTCCTCAATTCTACTGGGATGAAAAACCCAAGAACAATGTCCCTTTGTCTTTTGTGTAACCTAGGTAGTAGGCTTTAAAAGACATAATTCCATTGGCTATCCTACTATTGCGATTTGACAGAATGTTTTATGCATTATTGGCACAGTGCGTTGTAATTACCTTATATTATTGCATGCCCATCTTACCATTATAAGTTGCATAAGTGCTGCATTATTAGGGTCATTTGGATCCAGCTTTGATTCTGCAGCCCATTTAGCTAGTTTCTTCATATCTGTTAATCCTGATGCTCCAATAGAAGCAACTGCATCATTGTTATTATACGCTCTGGAACAGAGAAAACAGAATATATGGTGCATCAGAGGGATTTATTGAAAGCCTTGCCAGCCTCTTAAAAGCTACCCTATACTAAGGTTAAGATATCCCACAATGCCCATCTTTAGCTACTCACTCATCCACAATGTCCATCCTTGTTTATTTTTGCTTTTAAACTATACATCACTTATCTTTTCAAGTAATACCTTACCAAAGACAAGTAGTTCCATGCAGAAAGCCCTGTAGTTACTGCCCTTCCCCTAGCTCACTGAGCTCAGGCATGCTCAGAGTGATTCATCCAGCAAAAAAAACAAGTTCTCCAATGAGCTACTTTGTATCTCCCTGTGCTAAATGCAGAATGTTGACTTGAAAATACAAGTCCAGTATGTCAGGAGGAAATTACTTTTTAAAGGAGTACTCCACCCTAAAACTAAAGTTAAAAGAAATGCTGCCTTACCTCTGAATTCCAATATTTTGCTGTAAAATAGGGGGGGCCAAAGGCACCCCATTTTCTCCAACTCCCCAGCAAACAGAGTACGATACTTTTCCAGAAGTCATTAAAGCCATTTTGTTACTACCATCTGCTTCTAATGAAAATGGAACATCTAAAAAGGGAAAACACATTTATTGTTTTTCATGTAATGTCACAGAAGAACCCTCTAAATTCTGCCTCTTTATTATACAAATGGGGATAACAGAACATATAGGGCAATTATACTAAAAATATATATTTTTTTTAATTCCAATTACTTATTTTTTTCAACAACCTCTGTGCCATTTTTGTTGATCTGTCCCCTATGCAAAGTAGTGCAATCAATACAGTAAGTACATTTCCCAACATGGTGCCAATCTGCTGCTATTTTAAATATTTAAACAGTATGCAGCATTGCACCTATTAAGCACTCCTCTTGTCCTCTTAATGCTGCAAAGCCTATGGAAGCCCATTGGCTGGCCCTTACTGGCCCCCTACTAATAGACCTGTACCCCGACATAAAAAATAATACTTATTGATTTTCTCAGGTTGGAAAATGTATTTATTTTTATTAAGTTTATTTTATAAATAAACAGATAATATATTACACACCTTCTATTAAAAATTACAATCTCTATAATGTGAATTGAGTTAAACCTATTGGTCTGGCCCTCCATAAACAAAAGTTTCTCATGCGGCCCTCTGTGAAATTTAATTGCCCACCCCTGATTTAGTACAATTACTATGTATTAAAAATCTGAAAGTAAGAGAGCTGGTTTCCATTCTAACTAGAAATCAGTTATATAAAATGCCTAAAGGAGGTTTCTGCAAGTGATACGAACCAACAGTATACAAATGGTACTTTTATTTTTCATGCAGTAACCCCTGGCAATATAATACAAAGTATCGGACTTCAAAATAAATAAGACTCAAGGTCTTCTTTATAACATGGTCAATAAACAGACTGAAATATTTTGGATAAATATCCAATCACATCCCGATCAACTGCACCAAGGTTATGTCCCACCACAAAAAAAAAAAACAACAAAACAAATTCATTTATAACCAGATTCTCTAGAATCCTAACCCTTTATACTCTCTGTATAGGGTAACTTCCTACAGTCGCAAGAAACTTACTTTTCCTTTTAGGTTACTGGCCACAAAAAGATCTAAAAAAATTTACCATTTAAACAAAAATGTCTGATGCCACATTCCACAAAGACCATATGCAGACTTGTTAAAGATGTTGGAATGTGTTAGACAGTCACGGGATACAGAGAAATTCTTTTGAGATGAAACACAGCACAATATATGTAATGGTGACACCTTTTGTAAGCCAAGTTAGCAAATAAAGGTATCAATTACACTAATGTTATTATGTTTCATCATAGAAGTCATGCCATACAACTGAACAGACCTGTCACATCACATTGTAAACAAGTAAAACGTAAAGGACTAGGGTATCCATGGTTAAATTACACATTCATTACAATTTTTATGTAAAAGAAACAATTTACTATAAACTGATTACACAAAACATTACATATCTGTTGTATTCAATTAGATCAACTGGACTTGAAATGTAGTTCTTGAAGACGTTTCGCTAGTCATCCGACTGGCTTTCTCAATTCAGAATGACTTGTACAAGAATCTGTGGCAATTATGTACCCTGGAGAATCCCAATTAGCATATCACAGCCAGGTGTTAAGGGTGTGATTAGATAGTGGCTAAGAGGTGTTATAGGAACGCCCAGAGTAAGGTGTTAAAACAGCATTGTACATTACCAAAATGACACAGGAGGGATAATATACTGTGTAATATTAGTATTTTAGAAGTTAAAAAAATATAAAGGATCCCCCATCTCTGTATTATATATAAACTGGGAAAAATCCTATATCCTCCCACTAGATGAAGAAGCATCACTGCGCAATATCCCACTACCACCTATTCCAATTGTTTAAGATTTCAAATATTTAGGAATCTATATTACAAAACCTCTAGGCGAATCCTTCAATCTCAATATAGCACCACTGCTTAAATTCATCAAAACCAAGTTACTACACGTTACTACAAGTCATTACTTTTGAGTCTAATAGGAAATATCAATATGATTAAAATTTTCATCCTACCAAAAGTACTATATGTATTAGAACATGTCTTAGCATATATCCCCAAATAATATTTTTCAACTATCTTCATTTATAAGGGGAAATGGTAGAGCTAGAAACAAACTTAAGAGACTATTAGCAACAAAAATAAATGCAGGTTTGGCACTTCCAGATTTTCAACTATATTACTGGGCCAGACAACTCCGTTATTTGAAGTGTTGGCTACACCCAGAAGAGGAGCCAACAGTCAGACTATATGCTACAGTACTATGTAAAAGGCTCATATATGGCATACATAAAATAATCATGCCTGCATAGTATAGGCCTTGGAACATGTATACACAAGCAAGATGCTAAAGTTTGGAAAGCAGCTAACAACCTTATAAAGTACAATGATATACCATGGGAAACACAATTATGGCATAATTACACTTTCTCACAAATGGCAATTTCAAGACGCAAATAACTGAAAGCATATGGTATACAACAATTTGGCCAAATTTATGAAAATGATACAATCAAAACGCTTACACAATTGGCCGAACAATTTGAGCTCCGATACACATTCCAATAGATATTTACATTTAAGACACTGCCTTCAAGCTGAATTCACAAAGCTACAAATACAACCTAAAATCACAAAAAATCCACTCCACTCTGCAATCCAAAATCCTGAAAATAAAGGACTAACTTCCAGATTGTATCAGATACTACTGCAGTCCAGTACAGCCAGTGAAATATCCACAATAACAAACAAATGGAGAGCATTACTCCCTGAACTAGACTTGGAAGATGTGGACTTATTACACACACCATGGTATCCCCTGCAGCGCAAAAAAACTGATACAGATTTATATCATTCACCAAGCATATCTTACCCTGAAAAGCCTTAAACATACACACCAATCCCACAATGATCTATGCCCAAAATGTAAAGCACCAGGAGCGGATTTCTGGCATCTAATCTGGTTATGCCAGCATATTCAAAGTTACTGGGAACAAATTCAATTAACAATTCAATTAGCAACTAACCCAGATATCTGTGCATTGGGCATACTGGACAGTGAACTATGGCCTAAATACCAATACATTCTTTTTAAAGGGTATGTCCACCCTAAAATGTATTTTTTTATATCCTGCTCCCCCATGTCCCCCAGCCCCAACCGGGTATTTTTTATATTCAGAAAGCCCCCCAAACTCTTACTTACCTCTCCTCTTTCCCCCGCTGCGCTCCCGGCCTTCTGCTTGCAAAATGCAAGCAGAGGAGCGGGACCGGCAGTCGCGTCCGTGATTGGCTGCCGGGGGAGAAGGGCTGCAGTACGCATGGCAGAATTCTCCCGGAGGCCAGGTAGCAGGCAGAGCCCTATATGGACTCTGCTAGCCTCCTGGTCGTCAGTTTTTGGGACTTTGGGGGGGGACTACAGGAGAACCAGATGGAGCTGGGATGTGAGGTAAGGATTACACTACACTACACTACATGGTGGGGCCAGTAGTTGGGGGGATTATAGTTTTAGGGGTGGACATGCCCTTTAACCATATTCTATTCTATGCTCGTAAATGCATAATCCCTAAATGGATGGCAGCAGAAGCCCCTGCCCTTAAACTATGGTTGGAAAATGTTAACGAAGACTTACCTTTCCAGAGTTTAGTATATAAATTTTGAAAATGCTCAACAAAATATACTAAAATCTGGGAGGTGTGGTACTCCAAGCACAGCTTCTACAACAAGCTATCTTTTATGATGAGATATCCCCTCCAATAAACCTAAATATAAATGTAATTTCAGCACTCTGAAATATAATTACCGATCCATAACGAAATACGTTTCCTTTCGTTTCTATACCCGAGTGGCTCTACTCTATTGTACTCCTTACAAGGTTATAAAGTTGTTATAGAATTGAATAAATGACAAGACAAAGTGATTTAGATTAAGTTTGATGCATGCGAATATAAGCAGTAATAAAGAAATACACAATGTTAGTTATGTTCTTAGGTTAAAGAAATATTTTGAATTATATTTTGTGCAGAATCAACAGAGAAAAGACACAATTGTATTGCTTGAATTCCATTGTTCTCATTAATAATTGTAACAGTTTGTTTCATATTAGCTGCACAATAAAATTAATAAAACGAATAAACGTAAAGGATATGGGCAGGTACCAGGAAAAGAGTTAAAAGTGTACCTTTTAAATCTAACTGATACTGAGAAATCATCATTTGAAATCACAGCATTTACAGGAAAAGTCCTGTCACTATAGAAGCAGAAATTATAATATGTTCCCTAATCCTGGCCTCTTACTATGATATTTAGCTGGCTGCCAGCACACTTTCTGCAACATTTAAGAGAATCAGTAGAGAAAAGAAAGAAGGGGGAGGGAGGGGGAGATATGTAAGCAGAGCAGGGTCCATGGTGAGGCTGTGCAGAACACATAAGTGTTGCAGACACTTCAAGAAGGCAAAGCAATAGTTGAGGTTTGTACCGTGTTAGCCATAAGTAAGAGAAGAGAAGTAGAGCTGTGATACCTTTTATTGGCTAACTAAATTAAAAAATTAAACAAGCTTTCGGGAGTCCTAAGCCCCCTTCATCAGGCTGGATGAACATTTAATTTGGTTAGCCAATAAAAGGTATCACAGCTCTACTTCTCTTCTCCTACAAGAAGGCAGTGAGTAAGGGAGGGTGGGGGCAATTAGGAGCACTTAATAATTCAATGACAAAGCAAGCACAGATAAATATGTGAGTACCACCATTTTAATTCTCTCAAATTGTAGGTTTAGAAAATATTAAGTTGTTTGAGTGAGTATAGTGACCCTTTAAATGGGCCAATGCCAATATATTGATCAAAGAACCTTTATTATAGCAAAACAAATTATAGTGGCAGATAGTGAACCACAAACATAGCTTGACGCTTTATGTGGACTTAATACATTTCAAATATTATAGGTTATATAAGTTCTATAACCATATCTAAGCATGATGAGACTGGAGCGTTGACTTTTTTTGATATCCATATGATACTATTTTATTATCCAACAACTGTCTTGATAGGACAGTGAAAGTACCAAACCACTCTTACACTACTACAAATTATCCTAGTGCAGATCTAACTGCTTCATACTATCACTGTGATGACAAGAAGGATTTTTATTTAAAGCCAATTACAGCAGAAGTATAACATAAATCAGGCACTGTGCACTCTGTTTGCAATATTCTACTTTCCAGTTTAATAAATGGCTTTAAATAACAATTCCTACACTAGTCTAGTATAAATAGCAAAAGATAAGAAAAGCATCATGCACACCTAAACTGAAATCATTTCAGTGATACTCGTGCTGGGTACTACCAGGACTGCTACCAGCAGTAAAATATCCAAAAAGGTAGAAAAGCTGGGCACACCAGACTTGAAACACAATTACTTTATTTATGGCCTTTCGGTACTCGCAGGTACCTTCTTCAGACAAACTTATAGTCTAGTATAATGTACTGACTGATACTCGCTATGCTCTGCTGCAATAACACAGGCATGCTCCCTTCTGTTCTCCTTTGATCAAACATACATCAGCCTCTACATACTGGGTTCTTTGCCAACTGTACCATTAAAATCTCATTAA
The DNA here is from genome assembly GCA_019447015.1 of Hymenochirus boettgeri. NCBI lineage: Eukaryota > Metazoa > Chordata > Amphibia > Anura > Pipidae > Hymenochirus > Hymenochirus boettgeri. The sequence continues at coordinate 52,776,415 of CM033469.1, read as the reverse complement.
CTGTTCTTGAATAAACTTAAAAATGAAGTAAGCAAATATTGTGTAATGACCACAGTAAAGGCAAATAACTTGATGTGATGCCAAATCCATATATTTTATTGCCTTGGTTTCAATTATAGATTTGTTTTCAGTTACTTGCTTGTGTTTTGACCACACAGATATTTTATTTTCTTTAAAATGTCATGATTGATATGTAATAACCTTTCCTTATTTGTTGGTGGACAGATTAATATTTCCACTGAGATTTCCACGGAGATAAATTAAATTCTGGAGTACAGAGTATAAAATATTTGATATATTAATGTTTACGCTGGACACAAGCATTATGTAACAAATATTCTGAATTGGCAGCAGATTCCCTACTGCTTTTAAAAAGATTATCTCTCTTACATCTCTTTATGTACAGTTTACATGCTGTAGTTTTGGATAAGCACACCTTAACACTAGAATATGCGATCATGACAACAAAGTAACCAAATTGGGAGTCAAATACTGAACACTCCGTTATAACCTATAGCAAACTTAAAGCATTAAAGCCCCGTACACTAGAGTACCTTTGGGCTGTAGTGGCCAATGAAAATGATGACGGATGTCAATCTTACATGTGCTGCCACACATGTTAGTCACATCAGTGTCATTCATGATCTGGCAGAATGGACCAGAAACAATTATAAGGTTGGCCATTATGAGATATAGACCGATAATCAAATTGTGTGTGGTTTCTGGCAATTAATGCAGCCTAACACAAACAACTGATTGTCATTATCAGACATGCTAATTTATCCCTACATGTGGGGCGACCATAATGTCTACTAAAGATTCACTGACTGATTCATATATAAAAGAAATGCTGAATATTTATCTATGGGGACCACAGGAAAATAGTTATAGGAATCAAATGGTGTTGCTATTTATCTTCTTAGTAAAGACATTACACATCTCAATTAGAAAATTCAAGGAATGAGCATGGGGTATATATCATCCATGTGCTATGCATTGGTGAGTCTTTCTAGTGTGTATTTTTCTTCCAGCATGTTTTAACCCACTACATATAACACATACAAATAAACATTGGCTGTTATAGAATGTTCCAAATATCCAAAATAGTAAAAAAAAAAATTTTTAGGTTGGTCAGTTCACCAAAAAAAAAAAAAAAAAGATATAAACACAAATGTCAATCTATAACTACTTGTTCGAAGGCCAATAATAGAAAAACCCGCTGGGACAATTAATTAATATCAGGGTTGCTGGCTCGATCAGGATCTTTTTTAAGCATCAAAACTCTACAAAGAGGCCATTTTATTAACTAGTCCTTTCATCCCATCTGAATCCATTTGTGCTCCCTGTCAAGCTTGTGCTTTATTGGGCCTTATTTAGAATTAACCGGCAACACATCTAGAACGAAAACAATGAGGACTTTGTAAAATGCATTTTAAAATGCAAAATAAGCTTCAGTAATGTGATTACCTACTTATTAAAAAATGTAGACTGTTAAATCTGTGGACTTACCACTTCCAACACCTTCATGGTCATACATCACTCTCTGTTTGCTACTGAACTCCATCTCCTCCACAGGGGCTCGACCAGTTAGGACTGTGGTCTCAGGGATGGGAATAAATGACTCTGCTAGAAGTGTTGTCCCCGTATGTCCAAATGTTTCATATATCTGACGATAAACATAAAACCAGGGAAGGAAAAAAATAGTGTCTAAGAAGAAATCTAAAGAGTCAAAGTGCTTGTGAAGGTTCTCATTCATCCAGGTCATGGTATATCTGTTGTATTCAATTAGATCAACTGGACTTGAAGTTTTAGTTCCCTATGGACCGCACACTCGTGGCATACTTTTGCCGGAATTAACACTACTTCGCCAACTGCTCGCTTGTGGCGAACGGACGGTTGGGGTGAAGGAACGAGAGGCGTTTTCCCAGCACACCTTAAGAGATACACCAATGTGTGCAGCTAAACATAGACAATACATCAGATAAATAGGTTCAAGAACTAAAACTTCAAGTCCAGTTGAATTGAATACAACAGATATATCTAAAGAGTCAAACTTTCTTTTATGTTGTGTATTTTGCATGCTTATCTGAATCAAACAATTTATATCTTGCCTTTATATCCTCTCTAGTTCACAAGATAAAGCCTGTCAAAGGCAGGACAATCTAGTAAAAGACGCACTTTCAGTTTCTGTGCCCCGTTCCACAAATCAATACTAGCAAATCTTTACTGTAACAGAAGCAAGGCTTAATGCTTATACAGTTTTACCACTATGGGTGAGGGATTTCAATGGAAATACAGTGATGTCAGCTGCTCATCTTGAAGATTTCTCTTAATTCAGGAGGCTGTATCTCAGAGACCAGATTAAATATCAAGTTATATTAGGCTTTGCCCACCCCATGCAATTTTTCTTCAGGGAAAAAAAAAGCGCAATCGGAAGTGTTGGAAAAGTGTTTCTGATCCCGCAGTCCCCTATGGACCGCACACTCATGGCGTACTTTTGCCGGAATTAACACTGCTCGCTTGTGGCGAACGGACGGTTGGGGTGAAGGAACGAGAGGCGTTTTCCCAGCACACCTTAAGAGATACACCAATGTGTGCAGCTAAACATAGACAATACATCAGATAAATAGGTTAGTTTATAAACTTACCTTCATCATTTTGGCAGCTGGTGGTCCACCTTTTCAATGCGGAACGTGTGCAGTCTTCTACTTTGTTCTGCTGCACCGTGCCCAATGCTGCAGGAGGAATTCATTTTTTTTTGCCCCTTTTACCTTACCATACCCAAAAATGTATTTTTTTTTTAACATTTGTAAAAATACTGTACATCATATATCGCTCATATTATTTAAAATATTTACAGGGTTATTCAATAAAAGTTTTAATTGTTTAAAATGGTGCTAATTTTGCCCCAACCAATCAGATGTAAGCTTACAAATGTTAAATAAGATCTGATTGGTTGGGGCAAAATTAGCACCATTTTAAACAATAAGAACTTTTATTGAATCTCCCTGTTAATGTTTCTAAAAAGCATCTGATATATACGGTATATATATATATTTATTTTTTTTTAAAAAAAGACTGTTCCTTTGTACACAAAAATCAAGAATCTGCTTGATCATCTGTTTGCAAGCTTAAAGGGCATGTTCAACCTTAAAACAAAAAAGTCACTTGACATATATTTTCCCCTATCCCCAACTGCTTATTTAGCACTATTACATGCATTTATAACCAGATATTTAATAATAAGTATGGCCCTTGTACCCATTTTTGGCAGAGGTTGCCGCCCTCACTGCTCAATGAGCTTTTAACAACTTGAGCATGTGCAGAAGAGACAACCAATATTTGGTTGTGATGTCAGCAGTCACAGCCTTAATTGACTGTATGGAGGGAGGAGGTGGTTGGCACTGTGGGGGAAATTATATCTGGTTAGTAATACATCTAATAACGAGTTGAATATACCAGTTGGAAAAAGGGTTGATGACTGACAAATGAGCATGTTTTTGATTTAAGGGGCAGATATGCCCTTTAATACATATATATATGTAAGGAGACAGCTAAACAGAGATAAACATTTTGGTGCAGTTGCTTTTATAACAAGGTAGACATCTCTAATAGAATATTTCCTATATATATAATAAAATGTAGACAGTACCTCGAGTTTTATACTCTCAGGCCAGTTAAAGATCCGCAGATTAAATATCTGTCCCAGATGAACTCTGAAGTCTGAACCCAGACGCTTTGTCACAGTTCTAGAAACTTCTTTATTGTTGAAAAGAATTCTAATAAACAATGAATGTTTCTGTAGGTCTTCGCGTCTTTGAACTTCTACCCTGAAAGAAAACACAGTAACATAGTAATTAAGGTTGAATAAAGACATACGTCCATCTAGTCCAACCTTTACACCCTACTCATTAACTCTGCCTAACAGTTGATCCAGAGTAAGGAAAAAAATCCAGCTAAAAATGGGGTGGAAAAAAATTCTTCCCGACTCCAAACGGCAATAGGAAAGTATCCCTGGATCAAACAGAACTACAGTATATTATTAATACCAGTAATTCTCAATATTATTTAGTTTCTGAACTCCTTTAATTTTCAAGATGTCCCTTTTATTTATGGGATTGCAAAACTGCAAAGCATATTCCAAATGAGACACATCACATTTATTTTTATATTTTAAAAACAAAATTTTTAACTAGTTGAACCAACTGTTCAAAATGTCATCAGCAGCTACCAAATGTCAATACAATACCATTTACTAGCATGCCCCTCTATGCAACTTCTTCCATGCCCCCTCTGCCTTTCACTCATAGGGGTTGGGTGCTTTACAATAAGAATTTATGTAGCCAATTAATTTCAGTCATGTCACCTAATGTTTGATTATGTCCAGTGTGGTTATGTGCTTATCATAAGGCTATTATCAATAACACACGGAGCATTGTCTGCTGCATACATTGAGCAGCATCACACTCCTGAAACCCTCTGCCAAAGTCAAAATAATTGACCCAACAGGAGACATTAAGGAAATTCTCTTTATTGGGTGTTTTACTTTTAAAGCAGGGGTGGAGTGGGGGTGGGTGGGGGAATTTAGGTTAAACCTAATTAAACTATTTATTTTTACCAACGCTGTATAAAATGTCTCCCACTCCCTTTGTTTGGATTACCTCAGAAAGAGTGAATATGCATTCATCACCACATGAGTTTGGTGGAGCAGGAATGCACACGTGTTTTATAAATGTGTGCTAGTAAGATAGAAGTTCGCCACATATAAACCTATTTGGATAAACAAAACAACCAAATATGTAATAATTCTACTGTGACCATGGACAAACTAAAAAAGACTTTAGGGTTTTTGTACCTTAAGACAATTATTGCTTACTGGTGGGAGAGGCTTAATCAGGTATACTGTACATTACACTTTTTCCAGACGAAGGGAGGTGGAGGCCCACAAAATGTTGCTTTAAGTAGTGGGGATAACTACTATCGAGAGTGTTTAAGATTGTAAGCAGTTCTTAAAGGGCATGCCCACCCCTAAAATTATAATTTAACCCCATACTAGCCCCAGTGTTTAGTGTTAAAAAATCCTTACCTTACATCTCTGCTCCAAATGGTTCCTCTGCAGTGCTTGTCCACAGTCCAGGAAAGTGGAGAGTAGGAGCCTGTCGTCCTGTATAAACGTTTCTGCCTCTTCTGTACCCTCCGGAAGGTAGAGTGACATGCGCTTTGGAGCAGATTCCCCACCTCCCTCCCTCCATCAGGATGCCCTTTTAGTTTAGCATGAAACCTTTTTTCTGTAAGGTAGCTTCCCCCCTCCCAACCCTAGTCCCATTGTCCGTTTTTAAAAAAAAGTCTCCAGAACAAGTAATGTTCTGGGGACTTTTTTTAAAAATGGACAATGCGGTTAGGGTTGGGAGGGGGGAAGCTACCTTACAGAAAATATTTATTTTTATGGTGGACATGCCCTTTAAATTAACTTTTCTATCCCAATAAGTTCCTTGTAAAGGAACAGGAAAATGTTGAGCATTAAACATTGATGACTGATGAGTACTATTGTAGAAAGAGCAAATGTATCTACCCATTTTATTGAATTAACAGTGCCAAAGAAACAATAAGGCATTCCCTACTAGCGGGTTTTAAATTTACAGTTATTTGGAATACCTTGGGCACAATTCATTGGGTGTTACAACTGCTGATAAGTTCAATTCTGGTATAAGGATAGGTTCTCCAGGTTTCCTCCTAATAAGACTGGCCTTTTCCCGAACTTGGTGCTCAACATCTTCTCTGTTTATAATTGCAGGTGGTGAAGGTTTGGTGGGTTCCTCTCCAGTGTAACTAGATTCTGTTTCATCTTCCTGGTCAACACTCTCTTTTTTCTTTTTCTTCCTCTGCTTCTAAATTTAATATAATTGATAAATATATTAGTTGTCATAATATAAAGTAAATGTATATAAGATAAAAGTGAGAAAGCCTGCTACATTGATCCAGTGAGCAACTATGAGAAATGCAAAAGGTTGCTAATCGTAATTGAAGTAAAGAAATTTAAAAATGTTAGAAGTTAGGACCTTCCAGACTGGGGTTACCTTGATGTGGTTGGAAGGCTTTTCATTCATGTGACCACAGTAATGTATACTAAAACCCCTTTTTTATAAAGTATGCCAGTGTGCAGATCATACTTATCCTTTAAATATCCTTGTGCTGTGTATACTATAAATGGCTCTGTGTTAAGTGAATCCCTGTTGGAAAAGGATCTTGGAGTTTTGGTGGATATCTTAAAAGGTAGCAAGCAGTGCCAGGCAGCAACAGCTAGAGCCAGCATGGTATTGTCTTAAATAAAAAGAGGTATGGATTCAAAGGTTATTCTCCCTCTTTACAAAGCCTTAGCAAGGCCTCATTTGTAATATACAGTGCAATTTTGGAATCCTGTGTACAAAAAGGACATCTTTGAAATGGAGAAGGGCAACTAAATTGATAAGTGGAGCTTGAATATGAAGAGAGATTGGATAAGTTACAATTATATATACTAGAGAAAAGGCGCTTGCATGGATATATGATTACTGTGTATAAATACATTAATGGGACATACAATAAACTATCTGGGGCATTGTTCACCAATAGAGCATGTTAGAGGACACGCGGACATCCATAAAGACTAAAAGAACAGTAAAGCTATGGAACAGTCTTTCAGTGGAAGTTGTGATGGCAGGTTCATTGGACATACAAAAAATAGAATTCTGGTCTAGTACAAAGCCTGCTATACTGAACCAGTGTGCAAGTATGAGAAATGCAGAAGTTTGCTAATCATAATTAGAGTAAAAAAGATTAGAAGTTAAGACCTACCAGACTGGGGTTACCTTGACGTGGTTGGAAGTCTTTTTATTCATGTGATCACAGTAATGAATACTAAAACCCCTTTGTTTATAAAGTATGCCAGTGTGCAGATAATATGATATTGTATGGGGCCAAGGAATGTGCATTGGTTTTCTTTTCTTTTGGCTTTTTTCCTTGATTTATTAAGATTCTTTTTTGACAATGCGAAACCATACCTGTGCTCTTCTCCAAGCCTTCCATCTCTGTACATCAGCTTGGTATTGCAGCACATTTCTATCGTATTCCTCTGAATATTCTTCAATTAGCTCATTAATCTCAGCCTGGATTTCTGCTTCATGAGCTTCCTCATCCTCTTTTTTATTAACATTTTCCCTTAAAGTGATGGCAAATACATTAATGTTTTCAGTTGTAATATTTTGCATGCATCAGTTTACATTCCATATCAATTACTTCAATAGCATTTTCTTCCACTTTTCCACACACGCTCTGCATGTGTAGAGCTGTGGGTAAATCAGGATAGAAAGATCTAAAACGAAGGGCTAATTAGATGGTGGCCCAATGAGGGACGCACCCCATTAAATATCTCACAAGCCACATACACTTCTTCCAAGAAAGAATTTTTTTTTTCTTACAGTCTAGCTTTCATGACATTCTCACTATATAATTGTATTTTCCTTTTTAGCCACTAATAGGCATTGCTTGCAGTTGCAAAGATGAGCAGATTATGATCCAGTAAAAATAGCAAAATATATATTTTTGATAACCAAGGTTAGTCATTAACATTGGCCTTAATCACATACATGAGATTCTAGTTACTGGTCACGTCTTGTATGAAACTACTGATTAGCAGTAATAGTTAGCTACACACATCAGATGGTTAGACCATAGTTCCATACCACAGTTTATCTATGATGCTCATACAAACAAGCTAGTCAGCATTAAAGGGACACTAAATCAATGTTTTTAAGTACATAAAATCTGTTTCTCTTATTCACAGGGAGGTGAGAATAATAGAACGCCTAGGGGACACTGCCGAACGTACCTTACCGGCGCTCCACTTGCAGCTGCTTCTGAGCTGACAGCCACTCTGTCCTGATTGCATGCCTATCTTTTGTATTGGTCAGATAGGTGCTTGGTTGAGGCAGCACGGCTTTCAACTCAGAAGCAGCTGCGAGTGGAGCGCCGGTAATGTAAGTTCGGCAGTGTCCCCTGGGCGTTCTATTATTCACAAGGAGGTGGGAATAAGCAATCTCACCTCCCTGTGAATAAGAGAAAAAGATTTTATGTACCGGTACTTAAAAAAGTAGACAAAATCTGTTTAGTGTTCCTTTAATCGAGGAGCTTGTTCTGCTCTATAAGGATGGGTTAGAATTCCAAAGGCACTAGAAAATGATAGAATCTTTCCATAACATTGTTAAGCTATACAGAAAGACTAAATTACATATAATGTGCTAGATAGTGCAAGTTTACATTGGCTCATGGGACAGTAATCTAACTGTGCTCCACTGTAAGTTCAAATTAAATGAAAAGAGAATAATCATGGTGGAAAATCATCTCCTAAAAATGTAATCAAGAAATCAGTAGAAAGGGCCAGACCGGAAGCAGTGTCAATGATTGGCTGAGAAGCGGATTTAAGTTAGGGGGGTAGACAATCCCTTTAACTAGCAATGTTTCACAGATTCAGCTGATCCCAGCTCTCGGCATTAATCAGTTTCACAGGCAAGAAATTATATTTTTATACTGAACTCTTTCACCACAGAAGACAATCCAGTCATTTCTTCTTTGGCCTCACATAAGCACCTTCTCTTGTTCATGCCACAAACTGGGGTAAAGGGGGTGAGCGCTAATGAAGCGGGTGTACGTCTTGCTACATTGAAGGATTTTACAGGATCTTTCAGTTTTGCAGTGATGAATCTTTTTGTAGGAACCACTTAAAAATTCAAGTGATACATAATTTACATCACAATTTTTTGGACTCCAACTTTTTTTATTCTGTAGTTTTTATTTAAATAACATGCTTGCTTTGTAATTTATCCTCCTTTACATGTTAGCATTTATACTTTTAACTTCCATCACAGAGATTTGTATCTCTAATAGCGTCCAATGGCTCGTCGTACAATAAATGATTATTAAAATGTTTTTTTATCACTTAAAAAAAATCTGTCAGTGCCAAATTCAAAAAAATTACCCTGGCTGTTTTTAACTGAACCATTCTATAAAATAAGCAGGTAAAACAAAGTTAAAATCTAACTCTTCAAACAAACATGAATGGCTTTTCCTCTCTCTGGTATAACATACTTTCGTAAGGAGAGTTTCACCGCAGTATTCGTAAATTTCTGAAAGTCACGAAGAGACTTGATTTCATTCCAAGCTCTGATGATGGACTTAAGAAGAGTCCGATCTTTATTTTGCTCAGAATCTCGTAACTTTCTTGTTTGCCTGAATGAAAAGATTGTGAAGGGAAAACTGGTAAGAGAATTTTAATGGAAGTTTTGTTTGGCTGAGTAAATAAAATGCACTAGACTAAAGGATTAAACACAAAGAAAAGATCTATAAATCTGTTCTCCAAAGAAATTTTTTTTACATGCAAACTTTCTCTAAGGGTCTGCACACACATCCGATGGGACGAACACGGCATGAGCCAAAGATATATACAAGCAACGAACGGCCATTTCAAGTGATATTTGAGCATGTATGTGTTCACTCTGACATCGTTCGTTGATTTGCCGCGGCTGATTGCATGCGAATACACATCCGATTATCAGCCGAAATGCCTGTTAGATGGGCATCATGCCTCGTCCATCCTATCGGACATCAGGCTACCTGACATCTAATCTTTGTGATTAATATACCTGAACTGACCCCTTCATTAAACTGGAAGCCATTTCTGCTAGGCACATTAATAACCACAGTATCATTAACTTCTCAAACTACAGTACATATGTCAAATACATTCTTTCAGCTTACCATATATACTCGAGTATAAGTCGAGATTTTCAGGCTTTAAAATTAGCCTGAAAACCTAACCTCGCCTTATACTTGGGTCAAGTCCTAATTTAGATCCAAATGCTGCAATTGCCGACAGTAACTAGTACTATGTTGTTAAAAAATCCTTCACCTGCATAGAATGTTACAGGAGCTGATCTGCCTTTACACTCCTTCCTGCTTCCTGTAGTCTGGCTGCTGGACTCACTCAGCACTGTCACTTCTCATCTGGATGCTTCCTGTAAATGGCTACTAGTTCAGTGCAAATGATAGCTTAAAACTACAACTCTCAGGTGACATTTTTAACTATTGGGGTCAGAGGGCCCTTTATTATATGGGGGTCAGAGGGCCCTTTACTATATGGGGGTCAGAAGGGCCCTTTACTATATGGGGTCAGGGAGCCCTTTACTATATGGGGTCAGTGTGCCCTTTACAATATGGGGTCAGTGTGCCCTTTACTATATGGGGTCAGTGTACCCTTTACTATATGGGGGTCAGAGGGCCCTTTACTATATGGGGGTCAGAGAGCCCTTTACTATATGGGGGTCAGAGGGCCCTTTACTATATGGGGGTCAGAGGGCCCTTTACTATATGGGGGTCAGAGGACCCTTTACTATATGGGGGTCAGAGGGCCCTTTACTATATGGGGTCATATGGGCACTTTCTATTGGGGGGTCAGAGGGCCCTTTACTATATGGGGTTCAGAGGGCCCTTTACTATATGGGGGTCAGGAGAATTGTAAATGATGGTAACCTTAATTAAATGTTTATTGAACCATGCCACTCCACATGTTTAGAAACTATAATTCCCAGCATCCAAAGCATGCTGGGAGTTGTAGTTTCCAAACATCTGAAGTGCCAAGGAATTTGGGGTTACTGGTACTGGATTTGGCTATTACTGTATGGGATTAATGTATGGGAATTTTGCTGTCCATTTAAAGGGCAACTTAAGCTACAAAACAATACAGGATCAGAAGGCATTAGTGGCCCTCTGCTTATACTCAATTCAATCAGTTTTTACTAATTTTTCAGGTGAAAATAGGTACCTCGGCTTATACTCGGATCAACTTATACTCGAGTATGTAAACTTCTACTCTATAAATTCCCCCTTCAAAGCTGTAAAGAGGACAAAAAATGTAACATTATTTTATGGCTTTTTTGTCATGTTGCTTAGTTTGCAGTGGCAAATGGTTTTATTTCCTAGTCAGATACACTTTTTTGTTCAGTATTATTTAAATGAGAAGTTCATGCTAAAACACATTATCTTGACATATAGCCTATAAAATTATGTATTACTTGGCCTTTTTACGTTATCAATGATACTTTAACGTCTATCTCACCCCACCCCTTTTAATTTTCCACTATCTCAGACAAGCTCAGTGTGTTTAATCCAGGCAGAAATGTATTAAGTTGCCCATACACAAGATTACGATAGCATGTGTACCTACACATCCCATTGGTATCAGTTGGTACACACACGTTGGTAACTGTATACATGGGCTTGACTGATACCCATATGCAATATGGGAATAGTTCGGCTGTGCATCCCAACATGTGGGCCATCATATCGACTGCCTCTACTATAGGGAGCGGATACTGGCCGAAGGAAATTTTCTGTACGGATTGACCATCAGCAATTCCAACAATGGACATTAGTTCTTGTTGTCTGTTTTCTCCCCACACCTTGCCGATATTTGGCAAATCCCATCAGAGTTTATCTGGTAGCAGCACTTTAAACGGAGGGATAGTAATAATGAAAGTGAAAATACCTATTTGTTTAGGACTTTTATAGAAAAGTGTATTTTTTTATGTTTAGTTTTTTACCCTGAACCTCTCTTAACCCTTTCACTGCCACAGATCGTATATTCACGATCTGTGCAGTGAATGCACAAACTGCCACAGATCGTGAATATACGATCTGTGGCTTCCCCCCTCCAAAAAAAATTTTCCCCCCTGCTAGGGCCGATCGGGGGGCAGCATTCAACTGCCCCCCTAGTCCCCTCGATCCCCCCTCGGTTTCGTCCAAATCCGAGGGGGGGATCAGGAGATATCCTGCATTGAAGTTTTCCCTACTTTAAGCCTGCCGGTCCGGAGGAGGAAGCTGAATGGGAGACCCCGGTGACATCACAGAACTTCCTCCTTCACCGGGGTCTTCCCATATGGAGGTACACTGCTGCCCCCGGTGGTCCAGTGGAGGTACTGCAGCATGATCTATGGAGATCATGCTGCAGTCCCTAAGTATAGTACAAGCTGTCAGCTTTACTATACATTTTGTGAATGGAACTCAAAGTTCCATTCACAAATAGGATTTTTTCTAAGTCTTTGCTACTTAGCGAAGACTTAGAAAAAAAATGGGGACAGAGATCAAAATTTGGTGATCACTTCTGATCACCAATTTATTGATCTTTGCCAATGAATGAAAAATCACTTCCTGGAAAATGATTTCCGGGAAGTGATTTTTCCGATCGGATTTCGAATTGGAAAACGGGCATTTATGCCCGTATTCCAAGTTCGGTATCATTCCCTAAGATGATTTGATGATCATCTTTGGGAATGATCCCCAAAAAATAGGGGAAATGCACACAAAATAAAATCTTAAAGTGATACACACACCTTTTTTTTTTAACCTAAAAACTATAAATTAGCAAAAAAAATTGTCTTCTCCAAGCTTCCCAATGTCCCCGGTGATATCGCTAAAGTAAACGCGGATCATTATTTGTTCGATTTCAAGGGAAACTAAGCCTATTTTAGTAGGGAATTTTGCAGAGGTACCAAAAAAAGACCAGATTTAACTTTTAGGATCAGTAAAAGTGTGCAAAAACTTGTGGGACTCTCCGTACTAACTGCTTTTCACTAAAATACCACTAAAAGGGGAGTGGGGATAGGGGTGGGGGGTGGGTTGTGGAGTTTTTTTATTTTTTCTTGTAATTGCAATTGCGCATGGATCCCATTTGAGCTAGTTGGTGGCCCCGTCTCTGTTTGCACCCACCCATATGGCATTCCGTTTGATTCAGGACATGTGGGTGATTGCCGTTTAGTGGGTTTTTTTACTTGCCAAGTGGGTTTAGGTAGGATTTCAACCATTGAGTCCTCTTATTTTATTTTTTCACAAAATCTCCTAAAAGCACGGACTTCTTTGGATCAGTGGGTCTGGAATTCTTCATGTATGTATGAAAGCATGGCATGGTAACGTAGATGAAGGTGTGTAGATTCCAAAAATATATAGTTTGGGGGGGAATTTCCATGTTTTGGGACTGTTTCCTTAGAAAAAGTGTAGGCTGTTCAAATTACAGAGCACTTTGATTCTTTCTTGTAATTGCATTTGTGCATGCGTCCCATTTGAGCTAGTTGGTGGCCACGTCTCTGTGTGCATCCACGCATATGGCATAACGTTTGATTCAGAACATGTGGGAGATTGATATTTAGTGGGGGGTTTTATTTGTGGGGGACATTTCCAAGTTTTGGGGCTGTTTGAAATTACAGAGAACTTTGATTTTTTTCTTGTAATTACACTTGTGCATGTGTCCCATTTGAGCTAGTTGGTGGCCACGTCTCTGTGTGCACCCACACATATGGCATACCGTTTGATGTAGGATATGTGGGAGATTGACATTTAGTGGGTTTTTTTGCTTGTCAAGTTGGTTTAGGTAGGATTTCAATCCTTGAATCATCTTATTTTATTTTTCACAAAACCTCCTAAAAACACAGAGTTCTTTGGATCACTGGGTCTGGAATTCTTCGTGTATGTATGAAAGCATGGCATCGTAACGTAGCTGAAGGTGTGTAGATTCCAAAAATATATAGTTTGTGGGGGGAATTTCCATGTTTCTGGACTGTTTCCTTAGAAAAAGTGTAGGCTGTTCAAATTACAGAGCACTTTGATTTTTTCTTGTAATTGCATTTGTGCATGCGTCCCATTTGAGCTAGTTGGTGGCCACGTCTCTGTGTGCATCCACACATAGGGCATACCGTTTGATTCAGAACATGTGGGAGATTGATATTTAGTTGGGGGTTTTATTTGTGGGGGGCATTTCCAAGTTTTGGGGCTGTTTGAAATTACAGAGCACTTTGATTTTTTTCTTGTAATTACACTTGTGCATGTGTCCCATTTGAGCTAATTGGTGGCCATGTACATCCACGCATATGGCATACCGTTTGATTCAGGGCATTTGGAAGATTGATAATTGACAAGTTTTTTTTACATGACATGGAAATTTGCCATGATTTTTAACTTTGAATTGTATTTTTATAAATTTTTCCTGAAAATCTGGTAAAAAAGCGAAATTTTACATGAAACTCCGCCCACACCATTGGTGGTATGCATAAAGGAATCACACCATTGTGTAGCTGAAGGTGTGTAGATTCCAAGAATATATAGTTTGGGGGGGTATTTCTAATATAGAGGGGTGTTTAGTCTGACAAATCTGAAAAGTTGCTGTAATTGGGCCATTGTTCATTGGCTCACTTTGTGGCTAGTTGATTCCACGTTTGCGCGTGTTACCATACATAGGGCATACCGTTTGATTCAGGACATTTGGGAGATTGATATTTGGTAACTTTTTTTTACATTACTTGGGATTTTGGCATGATTTCTACCTTTGAGAGTGTTTTTTTTCAATTTTGTTTAGAAAATCTGCTAAAACTGTGAACTTCTACGAAGAACTGCGCCCACACCATTGATGGTATGAATGAACAAACTACAGAATTTCGTAGATAAAGGTGTGAGGATTCGAGAAATATATGGTTTGTGGGGGTTGTTTTGTGGGGAAAAATTGCAGACTGTTCAAATTCAGATTTGACTGAATATTTTTGCTGTTTCTGAGCCATTGTGCATTGTTTCACTTTGTGTCTTTTGGCTTCCACGTCCACGTGTGTAACCACACATATGGCATACCGTTTGATTCAGGACATTTGGGAGATTGATATTTAGTAGCTTTTTTTTTTACATTCCATGGGGTTTTGGCATGATTTCTACCTTTTGAAGTTGTTTTTGTTCATTTTTTCAGACAAATGCGAATTTCTACGAAGAACTGCGCCCACACCATTGATGGTATGAATGAACAAACTACAGCGTTACGTAGCTGAAGGTATGTAAATTCTGAGAATATATAGTTTTGCGGGGGTATTTCCAAGTTAGAGGGGTGTTCAGTTTGAAAAATCTGGGAAAATGCTGTTATTGGCTCACTGTGCATTGTTTTACATTTTGACTAGTCGCTTCCACGTCCGTGTGTGTAACCACACATATGGCATACCGTTTGATTCAGGACATTAAGGAGATTGATATTTGGTAAGTTTTTTTTACATTACATGGGGTTTTGGTGTGATTTTGTAACTTTGAAATGTATTTTTCTCTATTTTTCCAGAAAATTGTGTAGAAATGCGAAATTCTACGAAGAACTGCACCCACACCATTGATGGTATGAATGAACGAACTACAGTGCTACATAGCTGAAGGTGTGTAGATTTCAGGAATATATAGTTTGTGGGGGATATTTCTGAGTTACGGGGGTGTTTTGTGGAAAAAACTGCAGACTGTCCCAATTCGGAGTTGGCTAAATATTTTCGCTGTTTCTGAGCCATCGTGCATTGTCTCACTTTGTGGCTTTTCGCTTCCACGTCCGCGTGTGTAACCACACATATGGCATACCGTTTGATTCAGGACATTTGGGAGATTGATATTTAGTAACTTTTTTTTAGATTCCATGAGGTTTTAGCATGATTTTTACCTTTTGAAGTTGTTTTTTGTTCATTTTTTCAGACAAATGCGAACTTCTACAAAGAACTGCGCCCACACCATTGATGGTTTGAATGAATAATCTACTGCTTTACATAGCTGAAGGTGTGTAGATTTCAGGAATATATAGTTTATGGGGGTTATTTCTAAGTTACGGGGGTGTTTTGTGGATAAAACTGCAGACTGTCCCAATTCGGAGTTGGCTAAATATTTTAGCCGTTTCTGAGCCATCGTGCATTGTCTCACTTTGTGGCTTTTCGCTTCCACGTCTGCGTGTGTAACCACACATATGGCATACCGTTTGATTTAGGACATTTGGGAGATTGATATTTGGTAACTTTTTTTTACATTCCATGGGGTTTTGGCATGATTTCTACCTTTTTGAACGTTGTTTGATGTTCATTTTTTTTTGAAAATCTGGTAAAAAGTGCAAACTTCTACGAAGAACTGCGCCCACACCATTGATGATATGAATGAACGAACTACAGCGTTACATAGCTGAAGGTGTGTAGATTTCATATATATAGTTTGTGGTGGGTTATTTTTGAGTTGGGGGGGTGTTTTGTGGAAAAACTGCAGACTGTTCAAATACAAAACTGGCTAATTTTTTTTTGCTGCTACTGACATTTGGCACTGGTCACGCTCTAGGTTAGTTGGTAGCCATGTCTCTGGGTACACCCATGAATGTGGCATACCGTTTTATTCGGGAGGGGTTAGGCTTTCATATTTGAGATGCGTTTGAACTTTCCTCCACAGTTTTTAGCTGAAATTCGCATTTGATTTTGTCTCCGATTTTACAGTTGAGGAAAAAAAGGAAAATGTGAGAAAGTAACTTACAATTTGACGAAGAGCTGCGTCCGGGTATCTGCATTTTGATCGAAACTAACCTCACTCGTAAAATCCTGCGGGTGTGTAGTTTCTAAAAATATCTCACTTGTGGGGATATTTTAGATAATTTGGTAGATATTCTATGTTAACTGTCAGTAGTGGTTAGACATTTTAATTTGGTGTAATATTCTAGGAGGTGCAGTTTTAGTTTGGGGGGGGTCTCCTGTACAGGAAAAGTGGGGTACCTACATATATCTGGTATCGTTGTATTCGGGAGTATCTGAGCTTTTAGAAACAGTAAGATTTTTGTGCGTAACCTTAAGATAACTATAAGTAAAAATGGGAAAAATCCATGAAAATTTGCAAATTTTTCATTTTTTTTACATATTTTACCCATAATTCCAGTAAAATTTCCAGAAAAGTTGCAAAATTTTGTTATCATGTTAAAGTACACTTTGTGCTGAAAAAAACAATGTATAATATTCCTGATTTACTGCAAGGTTTCCTACTGTAAAATTAGTCTAAAGCGATTAAGGACAAAATCCTGAAAATTCTTCTGGCAGTTAACGCAAAAAAAAATGAAAATCTCCTGGCAGTGAAAGGGTTAAAAGTTGACAAAGTACTAGGAACCATCTGTGAATATAATATAGAGTACTATAAAGTATGTTTAGAAAAAACTACATTTTTGGTTTAATGGTCCTAAAAATAGACCCAAATAAAGCTATTATGAGACTATAAGGAACCCCTACAATGAACCCAGTATCCCCCACTGAAACGCAAACATAAATGTTATGCACACAAAGTATATTATGTTCTGCACATGCTCAGTCCTTAGCTATGGCAGAAACTTGTTACAGTTGGTCACACCCATTAATAATCTCTAGCCAATCCTTTAACAAAACAGATAAAGCAAGGAAGCATGTGACTGAGGTCAGGAGGTGCGGTCTGACACAGCACATACACGCAGATACTTCATCCAGTTCTTAACAGACTTACATTTTCTTTAATACAATTTATTGAAATGGTATTTTATAACTTATTGGTGTTTTAAGGGGGGTTGTTTTCAGATTCTGGAGTAATAAAAATTGGGTTTAGCTCTCCTTTAAGGATTATTATTGTCTCCATTCTGGCAGAGTAAGCTGGCTTCTTCCTCCATGCAGTCCATCAAATCTTTGATTGCCGACATCACAACCAATGATTGACTGGTGTTTTACCTGCTGCCTCCTATGCGCATGGTCAAGCATATAAAAAGCTCTTAGAGCAGGAAGAGGCACATACCTTTTCCAGAAAGGAATAGAACTTTAAAGAATCATTAAATATGCAACTCAGGTTACGGGCAAATAACTGACAAGTCACCAGGTTTTTTTAAGGTTTGAGATGCCTTTTAAGTGAAATATCAAAACAAAATAAAAATTTGAACATAGAACCTCATTATAATTGCTATAATGTGTCTCTCATGAGCCTGAAACAGGGCACTTCCATTGCCAACCTATCATGAAATATGGGAGATTGCTTTCTTGGCTTCACTGACCATAAACCAGACATAAGGGTTTCTTGTTCTGCTTTAGACAGACAAAGAATGTACAAGATGTTTAATTATACTGCAAGTTCAGTAAAAACAAACAATAATAAATGGAAAACAAAAAGGTAAAATGGAAATAATCCTGCATAATTGTGGAGAAACGATCTGCAGGTTTCTAGAATTCCAGACACAGAAACATACTTGCGCTCACTTACTGGGGTTTATATCAGTATAACCCCCGCCCCTTACTCTGGGAAACCTGGGAGTAAGAAATGACTCCTTGTCTCTTATATTTTGTGGGCAATGCTCTTCATATAGCACGAGACTGTTATAAGAAGGTTCTGCTCCATTTTTATGCTCTGTGGAGGGCTTTTTGCTCCTTTTGGCCAACCTCACCCTAAGCTTTAAGATGTCTTGTTTACTGAGGTTTCTAAGCCCCCTTCTTCTCCCTCCCTGAGCTGTCACATAACTACTTAGTACTTCTGCAGCTGTGACCATTTTATATACTTATTATTTGATAAACTATTATTAAAGTTCATTAGTGATACAACAAACATGGAATCACAGGTGCAGAACTCCCTGCAAAAATATTCCTTGCACGTTTAGGGATGCTTAAAACAAGGACCCCTTTCCACAAATCTGCATTGTACACAATGTAAACATGAGTACATACCTAGCTTTCTTCTACCCAGGAACGTGGTAGTATAGGGTTAATAGAAATGGGTAGGTGCTTTGAGAAAATGGGTTGGGCATGTGATGTCATATCCTGTGTGGGAGGGTATATAATTTTGGGGGTAGGGTTGACATGTGATAGCCATTTGTGTACCTGAGGACGGGGTGTGCCAACCCCGAAACGTACATTTCACGCGTGCTACTGAATAAAGAACATTTAAGCCAAAATCCTGTGTGCGGTGTGGAGCTGGTTCGTTCGTTCGTTCTCTCTCTCTCTCCATCCATACATACATACATAAATACACATACACATGATGGGTCTGTGCAGATAATTTGTTCAAGCATCGGTTTCCAGTTAATACTTTTCCTCTTGAGAGCACAAGATCATTAGAAATACGTATTGAATCCATACAGAATTTTTCAGAACAGATTTTTCTTGTTGGATATGAGGTAATGTAATAGACCTTACAGGGGCCGACAGACCAGTAAATTTTCACTTGGCCCAATCCATCTGCCATGTGGAATCATTTTACAGCCGATTGTTTTCTGCAGAGCAGATGTTATCCAAAATTTTTACTTTATAAATGGGGCCTATAAAACCTATTTATTAACAGATGCATGGGCAGCAGGTAACCTACATCACTGGTGACTTGTTAAAATTATAACAGTCCACTTGTTGTGAAAAAAGGTGGGTATAGTCTAAATGATTGTACACCCACCAATCAAGCAAAGGGTTGGATTAGTGGTGCCTTACAAATAAATAACACTTGGCTACTTCCACCCATTTGCTTGAAAAACTGAGCTTTTACAGTAGCTTGGAAACATATTGTATGGACTACCAGTAACCTTGGAAACATTGTATGGACTAATGAGTTTTAAATAACCAGTGTTTGCATTTTTTTCTCCTCTTTGTTATTTACTATTTAATTTGCCTTAAAATATTTATGGTCAGAAGAAAGAAAGACTGGGATTTTATTTACTGTATTTGCTGAATTTTTAAAAAGCTTGATAAAAACTCACTGAAGTCCACCAGCACAGAGGGGAGTATGTTGAAATTATTATCAGACTTTGAGACTTGGATCTGCCTTGGTTTAATAAAAATGCCACCTAAAATGGTCCTATTGCAGATGTGCACTCCTGTGGAGACTGATGCTAAATACATCACAGATTCACAGGAATGTCTACCGCTAGGCGACTGTTTAGGGAAAACATTATTGTGGGAATGCTGTGGAGTTTCCAGATAAGTAAAGTTTAAGACATAAAGATATATTTCAGTATCACTTATCAGTAGAGATGGACAAAACCATTTGGGTTTATTTTAATGGGGGGTTGGCAAATGATCCCTGAAACCAAACTATTTTCAGTGAAACAGGAGAAGTAATCGGACAATGCACTTAAATACAAGGTAACTGAAAAACGGCATGGGTAACATATGGTAAAGACCAAAAAATAAGAAAATACTGTCTAAAGCTCTTACCACGTATCATATGGTGAAGGCCAAAAAATAAGAAAATACTGTCTAAAGCTCTTACCACATATCATATGGTGAAGGCCAAAAAATAAGAAAATACTGTCTAAAGCTTTGTATACCCACCCAATTATTCATCCCTGATGGGACCAAGAACACTCTCTACACAAATACAATTGTTGGCTGTACTCGAATGTGTGTATGGCCCTTTAAAGAAATAGGGTGGCAAATATACAAAGACGTAATGTTGGCTAGTGCACTGGATATAAAGAGGACTAGTGGATTAGTTGGCAGGCTAGCTATTGAATTCATACATGAGAGCAATAGTTTCGTATATAGTACATTATATAGTTTTTAGCCTTCAATGGTGTCTTTAAAATACGGTATTTTTAAATACCTTTAAAAAAGGTCGCAATTTACCGCTAGTGTTTTCGCAATGTATTAACGGTCTCAAAGCGATTAATACATGGTGGAAACGAGTGCACGTAGGTTGCGATAGCGAAATATATTGCATCTCCCCCCAAGTGTTTATCACTTGTTCTCCTATAATAAGTTCTGGAATCATTGTGCTCCCTCACAACAAACTTCAAGGAGTGGTGGGGTGCCTGTAATCAGCCCTTAAACTTTGTATTGGTTTTCAACAAAAAAAAAAAATCACAAATACAGCCAGGGTTGCCAGATGTTTGTATTTAAATAGGACTGACCTGGCCTGGCAAATCTGCAGCCACTTTTGCCCATCATTGCACCTCCCTAGATACAGCTCACCAAATGCAGCAATTTTTTTTTTTAATACAGCAAAACAAAACTGTAAACAATCGTCACACTTCCTTGTGTCAATAAAGAGTTACGAATGTAATTTAGCAAACAATTCAAACTTTTAAGATAGTATAATAATGATGTAAATCTTTATTTTCCTGAAATCATTTCTTAATTTATTATTCTGGAGTCAGGAAGATTGCCAAAAAAAAAAACTTTTATAATTATGGATTGAAGCAAATGGGATTTAAAAATTCTCTTTATTTGGATGGGCATATTTGGAATCCCTTAGGACACAACAGCAGACATCTGGGTATCTCGGTATGTTTCTTTATAACTTAAGGTCCTGAAGTAGTAAATTTTTAATTTTAAGGCTGCACATGAGCAAATTTTATATGAGATGCATTATGTGTAAACTGCTTGTGTGGCCCCGGCCCGACCTTAAAAAATGTTCTTCTATGTTTTCTTATTAAATCACCACATTTTATCTGAAAATGATGCAGTAAGAGCCAACAAATTCTGCTAGATAGTTCTTCTTAAAAGAAACTGCCAATTGATCTTAATATTACTTAATATGTTACAGCAACATTCATCAGTGGATGGAAAAGAAATTCTATAAACCTTTTAGTTTGCAGTTTTCAAATCACAACACATTAAAGAAAAGGTCAGTTCCTGACCCTGCATCGTGGCCATTATCAGGAGGGGTGCAGGAAGGCTATTGCTTTAGGGGACCCAAGAATTTACCTGGTATAGAGGTAAGAAAATTCTGAGTGCAGCTCTGTTGCAGTCACAGAAAGGGATAGGCATGGGAAAGACAGTGTATATAAATGAATAAAACAGTACCTGATTTCCAGTTTGTATTCAGATATACTTTGTTCAATGATTGTACTGGAACCATTTCCAGCTCTAGTTCTGTAAATGTTCTGCACAGCATTCCTCAATGCATTTAGCTTCACCGTAAAAAAAAAGAAAGAGAATGCTTATAATATTTCCCCATTCAGAATAGCATTAGCAAAATAATCTAGATGATTTAGAAAATCTAATCTAAACTTCCAGTGGAAGCATTTCTTATTATACGGAGATTTTAGTTCTCTGTATACCTATAGGAAAACGCTACAAAAATATTAAAGGGCAATCTGATCCATTAACTAAAGTACCACAATGAATGTTTGTCTGGAAACTGACAAAAACTTGTCTAGTGTGAACAAGGCCTTAGGCAAGTAACTGCATGATGCAAGACAGCTCTAACATTCAAGGGCAAGTCTAAACGTTAAAATAAAAAATATACTACCTTTCTATCTGCCTCTTTTACAAGCAATCAGTAATTGGCTGTGATATCAGCTGTCGTGACAATGACTTACTGTTGCTATCCAAGAAAATCAACAAATCATTGTTCATTGTGATGAATATCAGGTTAGTCTTACATCTTTCAGTTGTTACAATTGTGGTTTTGGGACAGGGGTGAATTACCTGGATAGTTAATTTTATCCGTCATACCTTGTCCGTTAATAGCCCAGATAGGTTCTTTTCTCTTCTTCCCAGATATTGATCAAACAGCTGTGCCAGTTTAGAAGAAAGAACGTGTTCCCGACTAAAGAGATGGTGATGAGTAAATACAACTCCTGATATATCAATGTCCAGTTGGTACTCCCCTTGCAGGCCGCCAGATCCCACAGCATACTGGTGGGTGTGCTTTGGTGGAACAGCCTGCACAACACATAGTGAAACAAAATTATTCTAAAGCTTACTTAACACTGCCAAATTGTATAGTATGTAATATTCCTGCAAACATGGTAAATATACCCTGCAAAGAAATATTATTTATTCTCCCTTAGTTTTGTTCAAGGTTGTGAATATTCAAAAATCCAATGAACAAAAAAAAAAAATGAACCCGCTAATAGGTTCAAATATGCAGGTTCAAATATGCAGGGAAAGTCTGTGTTTCTAAACAAACTCAGACGCACCTCACCTGCAAATTTGAGCATGCTTAGATCCTTCTTTAAATTTGTATAATAAGAGTAAGGCTGAGGCCACTTTACAATGCACTGAAGTGCACATGTAATCAGGCAAGTTATCACACGATTCCGGCGCATGCATTTGCGTAAAAAAAGGTGATAGCAAAATGGTAACGGATGAACAATTGAGGGAATTTTTGCTTTCACACAATTTCTATTCTAACTGAAATTATGTACTGAAAAAGCGCTAGTGTAGTCTAGCCCTAACACATTGTTAGAAGAGGTATTTTTCAAGACTTGGTTGTCAGTGACAGAGGTGTCACTATACTCACTTTACATTTTCTGAAACTACAATTTGAGACAAGTAAAATGATGGTACACACATTTATCTGTGCTTGCTTTGTCATTAAATTATGAATGTTTAGTGAGTGCTCCTAATTCCCCCCCCCACCCTCCCTTACTCACTGCCTTCTTTTAGTGTCTGCGACACTTATAAGTTCTGCACAGCCTCACCATGGACCCTGCTCTGCTTACACATCTCCCCCTCCCTACCCCTGCTGTCTTTCCTCTGCTTATTCTCTTAAATGTTGCAGAAAGTGTGCTGGCAGGCAGGCAAAGAGATCAAGCACGGGTTACATATTATAATTTCTGCTTCTGGAGTGACCGGTATTTCCCTGTAAATGCTGTGATTAAAATACTGCTCAGATTTTGGAGGAGTGGAATCTTGCTGTATCTAAAGGTACTATTTTTGAAAATTCGATTTTTTACAGTAAAGATACCCTTTAAGGGGGTATTAAAAGAGTAGTCTTTTATGTTAGAGAGATCAAATGAGGCAATTGGTCAAAAAAGTATAATAAAAAAAAAAACAGGGTCAAGTTAAAGATTGGTATTGAAACTATTTAGATGGTTGGTAAGAGAGGTAAGTCAAATACATTGTGAGAACTGCCCTTTCTGTACCTCACACTCCTTCACAACCAGATTTCATATATTATAACATATTATGAGTTACCGTAGGTTATGGAATATAGCAGAGAGGAAAAAATCCCATTTGTAACAGATTACTTATTTTTACCTTTTTCCGACTGATTCCATATGCAGATGCACTGTGCTACATGAAAACAAAGTCGAGCTTTGATCAGATGCATATTGTTAAAGCAGAAACCCCCATAAAAGTGCTGAAAATACTTATGGTTTTAAAACATATAACCAGGTTGCAATATGTTCCTATACAATTTTTCTTACAAAGTTGCCCTAAGAAATACACCACTAAAAGTAGAAACTGGTTTCATTAGGAGGATGTTGGCCATAAAGCTCTTTAACATGTAGAGAGTTCCAGCAAACAGGACAATGAGGCAGACATCTCCAAATGTGCTCCTGTCCTCAGCACTAGTAAAATGAATACTAGCTAATCATTTTATTCCAATTAAATGTAGCTTTATGATTGAACATATTTATAGCCACTTTATTTTAATATATTTCTATGTAACTATATGATTGTATTTATAATGCAAATTTGTACTTTTTGTCTCTGAGATTTAGATAGCTTTCTCTCTTTTCCTGGTTATTGCCACTTTGTACATTTTAATTTTTACAGTCTTACTTTCAAGTTATTACATAGGCCCACTCTTTAGGGCAGTTTCAAAGCTGGTCTTGATGGACTATTGTTATCTGTTAGCCTCTACAGTCTCTGAAGGGGTGACAGATCATGGATTTTTAGAAGAGGTCTTTCCAGTCTAAACTTTATTCCAATTGGACTACAGAGGGGAGGGATTGGCCCTGGACTTCCTGTTTGTTCTTTTAAAGGAACTGTAAACCCACATAACCAAAGATTTTAAGTCTTTGCCCTCCGTTTGTATTATTCACAGGGAGGTGAGAACGCTTATTCTCACCTCCCTGTGAATAATATTTTGCTCAGGGGACACTGGAACTTACCTTCGCTCCACTCCGCTCGCAGCCGCTCCTGCTCTAACAAGCACTGTCCCGACCATGCGCGCTCTTTTAGGTGCATGCGCACCAATACAAGAGATAGGGCGCACGATCGGGACAGAACAGCTGTTCTGTGCAGAAGCGGCTGCGAGCGGAGCGAAGGTAAGTTCCCGGTCCCCTGAGCAAAATATTGTTCACAGGGAGGTGAGAATAAGCGTTCTCATCTCCCTGTGAATAATACAAATGGAGGGCAAAGACTTAAAATCTTGAGTTTACAGTTCCTTTAAATTGTGTGGTCACTGTTGATTTGGTTACATTTGACAAAGGGTAATTCTACCCGAAACATGCAAACAAAGCACTCACATGCATTCAAGTTTGATGGCTCCCTGCTCTTCGCTTATTTGATTATTCCATAAAGCTCTCAGTACATGAGAAGAAATCAGAGCATAAACTTGTCTGAGTGCTAGCTACATTCATTGGTTTAGCTTCACGCAATCAGTACCTTTACATATACAGTTTCAAGAGACGGATCAATGCCTTCTTGGAGCAAAAATACGGGAGGTCTCGTAAAGGATGGTTTAATTGGATTGGCTAATGCCAGAATTTTTCCATCATCACCAAACCACTTTTTTTCCTGAAAATAGAAATAAACATTGAGATCGCAATATGGTAGTATCTAGGTGCAAACTTAGTTAGAAGGAGCTAGGTTCTAGTTGTTACAGTATTAAATACTTTGGTAATAACACACAAACACATTTGTACTTAAGCAGGAAGTTATTTATATAACATAAATCTCATTAAGATTACACATTATTTTCATTCCTGAAAAATCAATTGTTTTCATTCCCTTTCCAATGCCCTGTTGTGGTTGGTAGTGAGCAGCAATTTTTCTTCTTCTCAGGATGCGAACTTCCACAGAATGTTCCCAACAGTAATTTCTACATCATTGGTTGTTAGGTGATTCAAATATGCTCAGATCCCTACTGAACAACTGACTGACTAACTAAAGGTTTGGGGCTGCACGAGTACTGCTGGCACTGACTACAATTCATTGAGAGAACCTTGAATGTCAATATGTACTGTGACATACTGAATCAGAGCATGATCCCCTCCCTTACGAGACTGAGTGGTAGGGCAGTATTCCAACATGATGATAACCCCAAACACACCTAGTCCTAGTCGATCAATGCCTTGCTAAAGAAATGAAGGGTAAAGGTGCTGGACTGGCCAAGGATGTCTCCAGACCTAAACTGTATTGAGCACAATTTGGACATTTTTCACTTTTGTTGCCAGTGGTTTAATCATTAATGGCTGTGTGTTGAGTTATTTTGAGGGATACATAGATATCAGATTACATTGGATAGACATCAGATTACCCAGGGAATTATGGATAGCACAGGGCTCTGCTGTGTTGTTGTAAATATGCACGGACACAGGCCAAAAGTAACTTACCCTGGAAAACTGGAAAAGTCGGGAAAGATATCAGCTTACCCTGGGAACCTGCATAATTAGCAGCCTACAGGGCTCTCTTGTGTTGTGGCTGGAATGTCTAATCACTGCATAATACAAAGTCATAATACATGCAGCAGTGTGTAATGAGTTAATTTACAGCAATATCTTGATACACAAGGAAACACGGCGTCGAGTACTAGAATATATTCTGCTAGCTGTATTACTAATATGAACTAGCAATCTGTACAGATGTCACTAAGCATATGGACTTACTGGTCCCAGAAATGTGTATAAAATTCATGGAATCCTGGGTAAAGAGGGGACGAGCTTAGCTTTAGTATGTGGATTATGTTTCCATAGCCCAATATGTTATAAGAATAATAATCTTTAAATAAATAAATAGAAATAAATATAGTACTTCACACTTCTACAGGGGCCTTATTAATATATAAGATGTAGTGAAGAATAAAGTTGTAAAGCAACAGTATCTCTTGCTAAGTTCCCACCAGTTGCCTAATCAGCACAGACTATTTCTTTTGGAGATTATCCAAATACTGCATCTAAAAAAAAAGAGCATCATTGACTTTAAAGCACAGTAAGAGATAAATTGACTAATCCTATGACTCATTTGTAATAAAACACTGAAAATAATAAACACAAATGCACTTTAACTAAAAACAAAATTAAGACTTTGCAGCTGGGCAATTTATTTCTGCAGAAAAAAACACCCAGGTACCTTTTATTAATAATAAATTTATGGTCAATGTTTACTGGGAATCCCAGATGCAGACATATGGAGCAGTCACCAATAGGAACCTTGTATTATGCTAGATGTCTAATCGTCTTATCCTGGATGGCACCAGAGCCCCCTAGATTCCAGGCATGGAAATCAATGATTTAACATATATTTCAAATGCTTAGAAGGGCAAATTAAAAAATGAAATAATATCTGGTCCACATGGTATGACCATATTAGATAGGATGCTTTGAATATGATATGATATGAGTACTGTGAAGCTATACAATGTTTGGCTGAAAATGGCATCCACAGGGGCGTAACTAGAAATCAGTAGGCCCCCCAGCAAAATTTTGGATGGGGCCCCCACGCCACCCAATCACAACTTCTATCTATTTATCTCTATCTGTCTGTCTACCTTTCTATCTACAGTATCTATCTATCTATCTATCCATCCATCTCTCTCTCTCTCTGTCTATCTGTCTGTCTAACTACCTACCTATCTATCTATTTATCTATCCATCTGTCTGTATGTCTGTCTATCCATCCCTGTAAAAGTATGTGTCATTTTCACATATATAAGTAATTTAGTTCTAGGTTTACTGGACCGGGATTGGATTGGTTGTGGATTGTGCACACACTGCACAATAACTAAGCAGCTGCAGCAGCTCATCAGGGGTGCCAAGGGCACTGGGCAGTCAGACTTAGACGACAGGACTGGGCAGGCAGACACTACAATCTTTTAGCCAGGAGGACAGGGCCAGCAGCAGTTTACACCAACTCCGCTATTGGCTCTTCTGCTCTTCACTTCCACCTTCCACATGACTTTACCGGACCCCTCAGAGAAGATTCCAGGGTCGGGTCATGAGGTCGGACCGGTACAGGAAATAGCACAGTATGTATCCACCACCCCCACCCCGGCGGCGACGTGAGTAAAAAGATAAAAGCGGAAAATTAAAAAGGGAAAAAAGGGAGAGAACCGTCTGATTAAAAAGACCTGGTCCCAGGCCCCCCCACGGTCGCTGGGGTGGCGGTGGTAGTAGTTACGCCACTGGGCATCCACATAGTAACATAGTAATTGAAGTTGAATAAAGACATGCATCCATCATGTCCAACCTTTTCACCCTCCTTTTTAACCCTAACAGTTGATCCAGAGGAAGGCAAAAAAACTCAGCTAAAAGGGGGGGAAATTCCTTCCTGACTCCAAATGGCAATCAGAAAGTATCCCTGGATCAACCAGAACTACAGTATATGTATTAAAACCAGTAATTCTCAATATTATATAGTATCCCTGTACCAACCAGAACTACAGTATATGTATTAATACCAGTAATTCTCAATAGTTTTTAGTTTTAGAAACTTATCTAGCCCACTTTTAAAGATATTGAATGAACTTGCCATTACCACATCTGCAGGAAGACAGTTCCACCGTTCTCACTGTAAAGAAACCTTTCCTAACCAGAAGATGAAACTTCTTTTCTTCCAATCCTAAATAATGTCCACGTGTCCTCTGATATGACCGATTAGTAAACAATGAATCAGAGAGTTTACTGTATGGTCCATTAATATATTTATATTAAGTGATCATATCCTCACGCAAACGCTGCTTCTCCAATGTAAACAGCCCTAACTTGTCTAATCTGCCTGCATAGCCAAGCCCTTCTATTCCCTATGACTTTAGTTGCCCTTCTCTGAACTACTTCCATTTCCAATATGTCCCTTTTGTATATGGGATTCCAAAACTGCACCGCATATTCCAAATGAGGCCTTACCAGTGCCTTGTAAAGAGGGAGTAGGGAGTATAATGTTTTTTTCCACAATTCACTTCATATTATTTGGTAATACTAAAATGTCCAGACACCGGGAGACACCCTTCCCCATGCATAGGAAACTGCCCTTCACGATTCTAAAGCCCACACATACACACTTTCCCATTCGCACATTAACTCCAGGAAACTACCACGTATGACAAATGAAACTAATGTGAACTTTTTTTAATGTTTTTTTAATTATACTAAACACCATGGTTTAGCATTACACAGATATTCATTTTATTAACTACTCTGTATAACAACGTACTGCATTACTGTTCTTGTTCGTTTAGTTTTATGTTTTGTTTTTTCAATAAACACATTTTTGTAAAAAAAAAATGTATGGTCAATGTGGACATTAAAGGGGAAGTTCAGTGCAAATACATGTGCTTTTGAGAAAAAAAGAGCAGTATTTTTCCATCCCAATTAACAACCTGCCAATTTAGCATTGTGTCTGTGTATAAATAAATGCTTCCGAATTACTAACTTCCTGTTTGTAGAACCCCTAATAGAGACAGTTATGGTTTTGCCCTTGACCCAGCACCTGGGTTGATTCAGTTGCTCAGTAGAGATCTGAGCATCTTTGACCCATCCAACAGCCAATCAGTAGAAATAACTGTTAGGAACATTCCAGGGATGTGGTGCATCCTAGGAAGAAGAAGGTCCGTTAAAACCTGAAATGGCAGCTCACTAATGTCAACAGCAGGGAACAGCAAAGGGTATGAAATCAACTGATTTTTCAAAAT
This sequence comes from Hymenochirus boettgeri, assembly GCA_019447015.1. NCBI lineage: Eukaryota > Metazoa > Chordata > Amphibia > Anura > Pipidae > Hymenochirus > Hymenochirus boettgeri. The sequence goes on along the minus strand of CM033469.1, from coordinate 52,747,000 downwards.
GGGAGAGAATATGTAGAATAACTAGGTTTGTATAATATAAACTAATAATTTTTAAAATATTGATATTTTCCACTGAAAATTCCCTTTAACACAGGGAATTTCAAAAACACAGGGATTGCCAAATGGCATGGATGTAACCAGTCAGAAGGTGTGGTCCCACTGATTGATTAGATGGGCCAAGGAAGGTCATTGGTCATCTTTATGATGCTTTTTATGGCGAATAATCTTCAATAATCTGTTATAATGATCTAAAATATTCCTTCCAAAGAAAGGACTGAAGTAACTCCATTAAAGCTCTACTCTTGCTTTTAATCTACTCTTGGTTTAATTATGCACAAATCACAAAAAAAAAAAATCACATACAAATTTGCACAGCAGTTATACATGTTGCAATTTAAGCAAAGAAAATGTAAAACAGAAGCTAGGGTTCAGCTTATTGTTTTGGAAGCAATGTGTGCAGTGTTTGATAGAGGAGTTTTGTATTTTCTTTGTACAGTAATACTGCAAAAATGACATACTAATAAGGTTGTGTGTGTGAGATAAAGTGATAAGATTGTAAGCTCTTCGGTCAGGCCCTGATGTGAAAGCTGTATGATATAGAGCAATATATAAAATGTAATATTGCCAGGGAAAGTGCAGGAGATTGATGTGATCAGATAATGTGTGTGGCACCGCCCTATGGGCCTATGTCTACTGACTTTAATTCCATTAATGGATATATAAAAAACTGTGCTCCAGGAAAGGAAATTACAGATTAGTAAAATAACATTTTCATATACCTCATCTTGTCGGAGTATCCTATTTTCCAGAACATTCTGATTGGTTTGGGATACTCTGGGCTTCTCACCAGTGTAGAGTCCTTCATCTTCCAGGTATCTGGGTTGCATGTTTTCTGGTACCTTCCGTGTAGCTGGCACTAGAAAAAATAAATAAATGGAGGGTGTAATGAAATTCAGAACAAAAATGTCTTTCATGGCTGCAAACACATGGGCCAGTCCTGGTCAGATATTCCCTTAAAACAGATAGGTTCTCTATATGATTGGAATCACATCAGTACCAATAATATTTCGGCAAGGCCTACTGCCATTGGACAAAAATACCAAAACGACCAGTACATTTTTGGGATGATTTTGACAAAAGAAAAAACAGATGAAATTTCAGGCCTCAGATAAATAAATAAATAAAAAGATTTAGACAATATATTGACCTAATTGATACAGAATTAATGGCTGCAGCAGTCAACCAGGACAAAATATCAGCGTCCACAGCCTTAGATTTATAAAAAAAATTCAGTTGAATAATTTTAACAAATATGGCACTGGTTTTTTTAAAGGAGAACTGTATTGCCTCAATGTATTTTTTTAAAAAAAATACTTTAAAAAGAGTTAAGGTATGCAGCCCTCCCCATTCATTTTTTTCCTGATTTCAAGCCTCTCTCTGCCTTCAATTAGCCACACTGTGAAGGGGGCCTCTACATGTCACTCAAAGCAAACATGTGAGAAAACACTCCTCCACCCATCCTTGATCAGCTTGATTATGTAGGCTGTATCCTATCCGGACATTTCAAGTTTGCTTATCCGGCAGAGGAGGAGGAGAGAGGTTGTTACAGACATTCCCACCAGCCAATGACAAGTGATATGTTAATCATGGCCCTGGGCCATCTAGGAGGAGGGCTTTTAGGACTCATCTTTACTGTGTGATATCTAAGGGAGGGCAGCATGTCTGTAAATGTAAGTGATTTCAGCTGCTGGAAGTGTGGACATGTAATGGGGGTGATGTTTTTTTTTTTTCATATTGTTGTCCTTTAATGCAGAAGTGGTTAAATTGGACCTCCAAAAACATAATTTACATTCCAAAGGGTAAAGTGTCCGTTTAGTTAATTAGATACAGAGCAACATCAGCAATAAGGTATCCAGTAAACCATTCCAAGGAAAATAATGTAAAATTTACCTGGCTTCATGCTTGGAACAAATAAGCATTCCAATTCCTTCAAAAGTTGACTTCGAAACCCTTCATATTCAGCAGGTAAAAACTCAATGAAATCCCGCAGTGTTTGGTCAATGACAAAAAGGTCATCTTCGGCAGCCAAAGACTCCTCTTCCCCCTGCAACAGTTAAAACCAGTAAATAAGCTAAATAAACAAGTACCGGTACTGAAGAAGCCATGTGACTAACTTAATGGTGAATATGCATTTGCTTACAATAAAAGACTTTTTAGTTTTGCATAGTCTGCCTGCTTACCCAATGTGACGCAGATTCTAGTGTAATATCAGCAAACAGCAGAGATAACATCCAGCTATTAACATGTCTGAGTGCATGCTCGTTCCACACTGAATGTGAAAACAGGTGATGCAGAGAGAAGCTTACCCAGCTAAGGTGGATTGTGGGAGTTGACCCCTAGTACAGGTTATTTTCATAAATCCCCCAATGGCCACAGCAAATGGAGAGGGGAGACACAGTTTATTGTATGTTTGTGAATAATGTTGTCTGGAGACTTTAGTTTTCCTTTAACCTTTAAATCCCTTCACTCTATCCCTTATGCTCCTGGACTTGCCCTGCGCTCCACGCAAGGCAATCTTCTCTACAACCCCCCTACGAACACTGCTCCAGTCTAAAACCATTCTCTCTTGCTGCTTCCTACCTTTGGAACCCTCCCTCACTTCACCAGGTGACATTGTTATCCTACATTTATGAAAACCATTACTATTAATGGTTGTTAGCCGTCCTTAACCCTTTATCCCTCCCCCACTTGTATCTTTATGTTGCCCCTTCCACTTAGATTGTAAGCTCTTCGGGGCTTGGATCTCTTTTCTAATATGTCAAGCCACACCTCACTTGGCACTATATAAATAAAATTATACATACATACATATCATTTTCTATTTCTCTCTATCTATCTCTCTCTCTTAATGTCTCTACCTGTCTGCATCTATTTGTTTCTTTCTGTCTATCAATCTCAATGTACCTAATGGGTGTGGTTCAATGGGGGGGCTAAAAATTCATACCACACGCGGCACCCAGCAGTGCCCCAGACCTTTTATTTAATGTGAAATACTAATGGTACAAAAAATTATTATATATTGACTATCTTTCTAGCTCTCTTATTCTTAGCCACTCTAGGGTAGGCTGATTCAGTAGTCTATTATTTTTACTCAGTGTTGTATTTTTTCCCCCCAATTACCTCAGCAAGCACCACAAAGAAGTTGTGTACACAAATAATTACCATTTCACCTTCTTCAGCCTCTTCTTCTTCCCCTTCAAGTTGCTTTGAAGAAGACTCTTCCTCTTGAGCTTCTTCTTTTTCAGCCCCATCAGTGTTCTTTTTCTCCTTTTTTTCGTTTGTTTCTGGTTCAAAGTCAAATGTGAAAAAGTTGTATGATTCCTCAGCTGTTGGATATCCATCCTGAATCTGTGTACAAGAAATGTTACCAAATATTTATCAAGAGTGTAAGCAGAGAACAATAAGAGAACCATATTAGTCGTTGACAATGTTGCAAAATGCCATGTAATGACTTTTTTATTTACAACAGCCATTGCCATGCATGGGGGCAAAATATAACATCTGTGTAATTTCAGAAGGTCTTTGGTCTAGTATGCATAAAATAGAGTGCTTTACAAGGTTCAGTATTGAATCATGCCTGAGGGAGAAGCATTAGTGTTTTAAATGCTTGCCTTTTCAATCATTTTAGTTAGCCAATAAAAGGTATTATTTTATATCCAAGATGTCTCTACTAAAATATAAAAGCTAAGATTAAGAAAGTGCTGCAGTAAAGTAAAATGCTCTAAATAAAAGAAAATACACAGAATCATACTTGGGACTTTCTTTGTACAGCCTTTACTGTGTCACGGAATCTTACTCTTGATTTTAACTGAGCCTCAACATCTCTAACGCTCTCCATTGGAATTGCTTCCTGTTAAAAAAAAAAAGAAAAGACAAATGCAGACATTTTAAGGAACAATGTATGGTCACTTAAAATTCAATTTAAAGAACTGTTGCCTTTTAATGTCAATGCACCAAACTAATATATTGTATAGTGACGTAGTGCTTTTTTATATCATTAATATATTATAAGTTACCTAAAAACTCCATGATACATTAGAGCTTATTTAATGAGAATTTTGTCTCTGCAGCAACAAATCAAATGATACTTTTTTTAATGGTCTACTACAGTTATCATAATATGTCATGGAAGCATTCACCAAACTGGGTAATATCTTTATAACCACCAATAGGAAATGCACAAAATAAAAACATGAACCAAGCGTTACAGTAAGCATGGTAACAGTCTCCATGGCATGGGCGACATTTACTTAACTGGGATATACCTAAGCAAAAAGGTACAGAGCCAATATATTTCACAGCAAACAATATATTTAGATTTTGTTTTTTATTCTACAGAATTAAGAACTTGGCACACATTTTGATTCCACAACATTCAATGCAAAGTGATTTGGGGGGGGGGGGGGGGAATCTTCACTGAGCCTAATGCCTGACCAAAAAAAACTATTTTAAACCTTTTAATTTTTTGGCATTCAATCTAGTTGGCACAACCCATAAACTATCTTTGTTTAGGAGCACAAAAAAAAAACCTGTATATGGTATGACAAACCAACTCTTCACTAGACTACGAATTAGGTAAAAAGAAAATATTTTAATGAAATTGTAATAACAATGCCACAATACGGTCACAAAGAACTTAAGTGAGTGTTGAAGAGCTACTAGAATCTGGAATCCCATATACAAAAGGGACATCTTGGAAACTGAAGCAGTTCAGAGAAGGGCAACTAAATTAATAAGGGGAATGGAGGGGCTTGAATATGCAGGCAGATTAGACAAGTTAGGGCTGTTTACATTGGAGAAGCAATGTTTGCGTGGGGACATGATAACCTTATACAAATATATTAATGGGCCATACAATGAACTCTCTGGTGCATTGTTCACGAATAGGTCATATCAGAGGACACGTAGACATCCTTTAAGGTTGGAAGAAAAGAAGTTTCATCTTCAGGTTAGGAAAGGTTTCTTTACAGTGAGAACGGTGAAACTGTGGAACTGTCTTCCAGCAGAAGTGGTAATGACAAGTTCACTGAATAGCTTTAAAAAAGGCCTGGATAAGTTTCTATAACTAAAAAATATTGAGAATTACTGGTATTAATGCATATAGATCTGGTTGATCCAGGGATACTTTCCAATTGCCGTTTGAAGTCAGGAAGGAATTTTTCCCCCCTTTTTAGCTGGGGTTTTTTGCCTTCCTCTGGATAAACTGTTTTTAAAAAATAAAAAAAAAGAGGGTGAATAGGTTGGACTTGATGGATGTATGTCTTTATTCAACGTGCTTGTGAAGGTTCTCATTCATCCAGGTCATGGTATATCTGTTGTATTCAATTAGATCAACTGGACTTGAAATGTAGTTCTTGAAGACGTTTCGCTAGTCTAATCATTTTGGGGAGAAAACCCTCAAACTTGTACGGCAATATGAAAAGACAGCAAGGAAATTGGCAGACTACAGAAACCACCTGCGATTTAACCTCCGATGCAGACAACAAAGGCTAGTACCATGCAGTATACGTCTGGATTCCACGGTTAAAGGCATCAGAGCCAAACAGATACTGCAAAAGGCTCAAACACAGCTCCTAAGTGAACTGGTACGACAGACACATTTTACAGTCGATGCTTTAATGCACAACATTAGTCAACTAGAACAGAACCTGGCCTCACAGCTACCTGTGTCCATCTGGGAAAGAGTGATGGGGTTCACCAAACAAGCACAGCTTTCTCAGCACTGTAAGGGCAAACAAAGGCAACAGAACAAGTTCTCTATTTTGTCATCCCAGAACAGCCCCAAAGGAGAACAACTACCTTGGATACAAAAGGAGGGAAGTGTCACTTCATCAAACAAGGAGGAATGGGTGAGAAACTTGTCTAACAGGACCCTGACCCAGCCAGAAATGGAAGTCCTTGGTAAGGGCTTGAATTTTGCCATCACCCCTAAAGCCATCCCTGTGGTGGATATTATAGCAGCCACAGAAGCCTCTATCCACAGTAATAAGGTATCACAGAGTGAGGCAGAACAACTTCGCCTTAAGGTATCTGCAGCCTTAGCCAGTGCAAAAACTCCTTCATCTAACCTGACTACACAGGAAAGAAGAGCCTTAACATCCCTCAAGAAAGATTCCAGTATCACCATTCTACCGGCAGATAAAGGAAGATGCACAGTGGTACTCAACACCTCAGACTACCATGATAAGTTGACCATGCTCCTGGCCGATAACAACACATATGAGGCTTTAACAAGGGATCCCACCAGCCGTTACAAGAAAAGAGTCATAGACTTACTACAACAGCTTCAAAAGGATAAAGCCATTGACCGAGCAATGTATCATCGCCTCTACCCTGGTGAGGCACATCCATGCATATATGGACTCCCAAAGATACATAAGGAAGGGGCCCCACTAAGACCTATAGTCAGCAGCATCAACTCTGTAACATACAAGGTGGCAAAATATCTAGCTAACATCTTAGGACCTTTGGTGGGAAGTTCTAAGCATCACACCCAGAACTCTCAGGATTTCACCAACAAGATTGAAGATATAGTACTCGGTGTAGAAGAAACTATGGTGTCCTATGATGTGACTTCTCTCTTCACTTGTATACCCACCAAGGAGGCTGTTGACATGGTGAGAAAACGGCTGGGCCAAGACAGCACTCTTACCAGCAGAACTGATCTCAACCCAGAACAGGTGTGTTCCTTGTTGGACTTGTGCCTGAATACCACCTATTTCAAATACAGGGATAAGTTCTATAAGCAAAAACATGGATGTGCTATGGGATCTCCAGTTTCACCTATTGTGGCCAACCTTTACATGGAGGAGGTAGAAACACAGGCGCTTAATACCTTTAAGGGCATAGCACCCAGCCACTGGTTCAGATATGTTGATGACACCTGGGTTAAAATCCACCAAAAGGAAGTACAAGCTTTCACAGAACACATTAATGCGGTGGACCAAAACATTAAATTCACAAGGGAAGAGGTACAAAACAACAAACTGGCTTTCTTGGACTGCTTGGTAGAAGTTAAGGAAAATGGTAAACTGGAAGTAGAGGTTTACAGAAAACCAACACACACAGATCAGTATTTGATGTTTGACTCCCACCACCCTTTAGATCACAAGCTGGGTGTCATCAGAACCCTGCAACACAGAGCCGAGAACATCCCCACTAGCACAGAGGCGAAGGCTAAAGAAATGAAACATCTCAGAGGAGCCCTTAAAACTTGTGGATATCCAGACTGGGCCTTTGTCAAAAGAAGTAGAAGGAAAGAAAAGAACACAAATACCAACAGTGAAGGGGAAAAGCAAGACAGGAGGAAGAACATGGTCATCCCATATGTAGCAGGGGTCTCCGAGAAATTAAGAAGAATTTTCAAAAAACATCGTATCCCTGTCTGCTTTAAACCGAACAACACACTGAGGCAGCAATTGGTACATCCGAAAGACCCAATACCAAAACACAAGAAAAGCGACATCATATATGCAGTGCAGTGCAGTGAAGAATGCTCTGATTTGTATGTGGGGGAGACCAAACAGCAACTGCATCAACGTATGGCCCAGCACAGAAGAGCCAATTCCTCGGGTCAGGACTCAGCCGTGTACCTGCATCTTAAGGATAAAGGACATACCTTTGAAGATTGTAATGTTAACATACTGGCGAAGGAACGTGACTGGTTCAAGAGAGGTGTTAAGGAGGCCATTTATGTGAAAATAAAGAAACCAAGCCTAAATAGAGGTGGGGGGGTTCGACACCAACTGTCTGCCATGTACAATGCTGTTTTAACACCTTACTCTGGGCGTTCCTATAACACCTCTTAGCCACTATCTAATCACACCCTTAACACCTGGCTGTGATATGCTAATTGGGATTTTCCAGGGTACATAATTGCCACAGATTCTTGTACAAGTCATTCTGAATTGAGAAAGCCAGTCGGATGACTAGCGAAACGTCTTCAAGAACTACATTTCAAGTCCAGTTGATCTAATTGAATACAACAGATATGTCTTTATTCAACCTTAATTACGATGTTACTATGTAGGTCCCCTACTCTATAAGCAAAAGTAAGACTGGCTAGAAGAAGAGTGTTCAAGCCAATGGGTTTGAATGATAATGTCAATATTGCCTACTTCAATTAAAATCTAGACCATATTTTTCTTTTCTTTTCAGATATTGAACGTCGGCTTATGGGATAGTCTTTTCATAGTGGTATAATGATACAGCTACTGTTACAGTTATGTATGCAGACTTTCTAATTATGTTGCTTTACTTGAATGTTTTTGCCATATTGTTGTGCACTTTGCATTTGCCTTAAAGGGTGTATCTCACATCCAAGGATGGACTTCATCTATGCCCCCTTTGTGAATGGAATTACCACACAAATACCTATCCATTTGCCTTCTACAAACAACTGTTTCTCCATAGGCTCATGTTGGGAAGTATGGGTTTTTTTCTTGTGATGAACTTGACGACTTTCTACCACTGGTTACACCGGTTAAGATAGGACTACTAAAAGGACTATTACCCATGAGCCACCCAAATCCCCAGTGGAGTCATGGGATTCAAATCACTGTGTGTTCCTATTGGTGTTTTTGATACATGTTCCTGTTTTATGGACCTACTATTAGGGGGTGGGTTTATGTCCTCACTTCCTGTTCCACTGTTGAGGGGTGGGACTGTGTCCTCACTTCCTGGTCTACCGGTTAAATAGAACAATTAGACGTGCTTGTGTAACACTTGAAAAAGGGTTCTGTACCCGAAACATGTTGTGTGTACTACACTAATAAACCTATTTGCAGCCATATGCCCACAGTCTTCGCTATATGTTATATTACCAGTTTATGGTGCAACGACAGGAGCACCAGGAGACCAGGGGCCCCAGCCTTTACTCTTAAAGAGTGTTCAAGCATAACGAACAATCTGATGTCCCTTCAAGTCACTCAAAGAAGGGCTCTGTTAAAGCTACACATAAAAAATGCTACACAATGTCTCAGCCATTAACAGGCGCCACTGCCTGTTCGCCCCCTTCTGCAGCTTCAGTGGCAGGAAAAGGCACGGAAGCTATGAAGAAGAAGGCAGAGGGAACCAAGTCTGGTAAGTAGGTTAACCAGCAGCTTTGAAATCTAAGAACCTCGAAGGATGCTTCAAAAAACTTATCCCACACTTTACAGTATTAATCAGACATTGACCTTTCTCCTCTTAGTGGTTATGGACAATAATTGCTTTGTTGTATGTGATGTCCGACAACAAAAATAGAAACAGAATCGGTTTGTTTTTGTCATCCAACACATACATTTTTTTTGCAGCACTATTCTGGTCCCATAATATCACTATGTGAATGGCCACATTAAAAAGTCATCATTGACTTTTTTTTTTTATTTGTCAAACTTCAATTGTGTCCTTTCAATTTCCAAAGATAGCATTTGTTTGAATTTTCTTGAATACAACTGCCCACTGGAATCTTGTAAAGGTTTTTTTTAGCTTACTGTACCTCCAAAAGAAAAGGGAAACAGATACTCCAAGGCCACTAAGGTTTGACTGCAACGGCTCCTTAGATTAAAAAAAAAAGGGACACTGCATTCTGAGGTGTTTCCATCAGTGAAGTGAAGAGCTCAACCTTTCCACCATCTTTTCAAAAAATCTTTGTATGAACGGAACATTATGCTCATTAAACTTTTTGGCAGTTTGGATAGTCCATCATGGAGACATTATCCAGTATGATGACAAAGAACTTTAACTCCTTGTAAATGCCCCTCTCAGTTTAGCCAGAGAGCAGTGCACAGGGGAAGCTGATAGAGGCTATTCACACAGTATCATTAAACTACTTCACAAATAATTCAACCAATATGAGAGCTGCAGAAATGCCCGATCTTGTAATACAGTCTAGACACAGTTTAATTTTCACTGATAATCACTGAATGTGCTGTAGAATATTAATGTAGAATAATTGTTTCTAATTTTGTTTTAACCACAGCACACACATTCTGGATCCTCTCACCCTTAACCAGAACACAATTCCTATAAGGATGTATGTATGTAGCTGGTCAAAAAAGGCTTTATTTACGCAACTGCTCCACTAAAATAATTTTAACATTTTTAATAATAACTTTTAAATAAATTGGTTTTACTTAAAATGGCCAGCCAGTGAAATCAACACTGTTAAATATTTAGGGCAAGGCCACATAAATCGCTTTAGCACATATCCGATTGAGTGTTAAAAAGCGCACACTAGTGTGGCCCAATTTATGTGACCACACCAGTTTGGTGAAAATTGGCATTTCAGGAAAGAAACATCCTGAGAAGCAGCAAGCTTCATACAAATGTATGCTGTTAGCAGCAACCCACAACTCCCAAGCGTGTTCATGTGGGCAGCGAATGGCCGTTTCAGCCGATAATCACACATACGTATGCATTCGGTTAAGGGTTACCGGACGCACGCACGATTATCGGTCGAAACGTCTGTTCGAAGTGCATGCGAGTAGTATGTAGTAGTATGTACTAACATTGTACGTGTTTACGAAGCTTTAGTTTTATTATTAATCACTAGTGTGTAAAAAATGCAAATACACTTACCCCATCATCAAACTCTCCTACTGAATCTGCATGTTTCGATCTGATTAAGGGCTCCTCCTTCAGAAAGCTTTGTGCCTTAGACTAGGAACAAAAAAAACATGGCATTCTCTTTTAATACACTTTCCAGACATCTGTAAGTCATAAATTCTACTATCTCAAGAAAAGGAGCTTGCACATGATTATGATACTAAAAAAAGGATTATAGACAATAACTTGTTGCTGTCATAAAGTGTGCCAAACATAAAATGATCCATAACTGCTTTCCCTGGGTCTTCTGCTGTGTATCAGATATTAAACCTCAAGAAGGAAATTGTACGCTATCTAAATATAAGCAGGAATTTCAGATCACAAACATACAAACAGCCCCCATCAGTACTTTAATGTGCAGTACATGATGAATCTCTAAAAGACCTGTTTTTCAACAATACCATGCATTTCTATTAGTCTGCAACTTAAGCAAACAGATGGAGGGCTGCAGATCAGACTTCCTTGTGCTATATAAGTTAATAGAATCAGTAGATTTAGATTAGCTCACATCTAAATATAACCATTAAATTCATATTACTTACTAGAGATGAAAATTGAAATATAAAAACAGTTAAGTTATTCTTGGTACAGAATTAGGTGAGCACATCCAAAGTTGGCATGAATTTCCAGGTCATGGTATATCTGTTGTATTCAATTAGATCAACTGGACTTGAGGTTTAGTTCTTGAAGATGTTTTGCTAGTCATCTGACTGGCTTTCTCAATTCAGAATGACTTGTACAAGAATCTTTGGCAATTATGTACCCTGGAAAATCCCAATTAGCATATCACAGCCAAGTGTTAAGGGTATGATTGGATAGTGGCTAAGAGGTGTTATAGGAACGCCCAGAGTAAGGTGTCAAAACAGCATTGTACATGGCAGACAGTTGGTGTTGAACCCCCCCCCATCTCTATTTAGGCTTGGTATCTTTATTTTCACATAAATGGCCTCCTTAACACCTCTCTTGAACCCGTCACGTTCCTTTGCCAATATGTTAGCATTACAATCTTCAAAGGTATGTCCTTTATCCTTAAGATGCAGGTACACGGCTGAGTCCTGACCCGAGGAATTGGCTCTTCTGTGCTGGGCCATGCGTTGATGCAGTTGCTGTTTGGTCTCCCCCACAGACAAATCAGAGCATTCTTCACTGCACTGCACTGCGTATATGATGTCGCTTGTTCTTGTGTAATGTTAACATATTGGCAAAGGAACGTGACTGGTTCAAGAGAGGTGTTAAGGAGGCCATTTATGTGAAAATAAAAGAAACCAGGGGCGGAGCCTGGAGCTGAATGGAATAGGACGCACGTCTTAAATGCTCCCGCGCCATCTAATCATTTGAGGCTAAAATCCTGACTCCAAGTGCGAGAAAACTTACCAATCACTGAACCCTGGGCACCCGATACCCTAATGACCAAGCCTAAAAACAACAAAGCATCCGGGTCAGCGAAAAAGCTTGAAAAATACGCGTGGAAAGGCAACACCGAAACACAGGCCGCCATGACACCCTCGCCCGCAAAAGGTAAACTGTGCGCCAGCACTGAAATATGCCCAGAGGAAACCCTGAGAGACCCTAACACTGCACCCACGACCGCGGAGCCCACCCTGACGGACCTGAGACAACAACTATTGGGTGCCATCCAAGACTCGCAGCGCTCTCTTGCCATTATGATAGAGGAAACCAGACCGGATATCTCCCTCCTCAGACATGACTTACAGAAAATAAGACACAGAGTCGGAGAGGTAGAGGCCAGAACTTTAAGTCTGGAAGATACGGTACAGCCGATCCCCGACACAATTTCCGGCCTCCAACAGGAACTGCAGGCCACGAGGACGACCTGGAAAATAGAGCCCATCGCCAGACCCTCCGCTTCCTGGGCTTTCCGGAGGGCGCTGAGGGTCAGACCCCTGCACAATTTCTAGAAAACTGGATAGCTTCTAAATTTGGCAAAGAGGGTCTCTCAACACAATTTGCCATAGAGCGGGCACACCGGATCCCGGCTAAGGCCCCTGTCCCGGGGGCACCCCCAAGACCCCTTATTGCCCGGCTCTTAAACTCCCGAGATAGGGACTGGATCCTCGGTCAGGCCCGGATTGCCAAGGACCTGGCACACGAAAACTCAACGATACGCATCTTTCCCGACTACTCCTTGGACCTGCAGAGGCGCAGGGCAACCTTCCAGGAAGCCAAAAGGAAATTGGCGGCAGTGGGCCTACCATATTCCATGGCCTACCCGGCCAGAGTGAGAGTGGTGGCAGATGATTGGGTCAGGTTTTTTGACTCCCCGGGCGACGCAACCGCATGGCTGGACACCAGATGAGCGGCGAGACAAACTGTATGTATCCACCTTCCCTGGTTGGGGCTTATACCCCTCTTCCCACCAAGCCCCGCAATGGTTGATAGCTCATTACCTAATACTTTATAAACAACTCTATGAACGCAGACACTCGCCCATGCTTGCAATATTGTCGCATTGAATCCTATAGGCCCCAACTGACAATACTTAAGACACTCTGAATGTGGAATGGAACGGGCCCGCATGATCTATAAAGTGGCCAAACTACACCCAGCTACTGCCTGAATTTTAAACTAATGCTAACTCACTGGGTAGGAAGACTTTTGCCGTAACAGGTTTTTTCTTTTTTTTTTTTTGACCTAAAATACTTGATACCAGATTATTCTTCGCTGCAACTCACCAAGTCTACCACTTCCCCCCCCCCTTCCCTCCTTTTTTTTTCTTCTTTTTTTTGTGTAGGAATGTATATGTTTAAATGAAATGTACAATGTGCAGTGACAGCCCTGTCTGTCGCAACTTTGCAGCGCACTTCTCTCTCCGTCCCTGCCCCACAATATAGCGCCACCCAGAATAATCTGGAACTGTGAAACACCTCGGTGACTGAACCTAGAGATGTGGTGGCCCTGATTGGAGCGCAGAGGGCACACAAGCCTGAAGCACTGTCCTATCTTATTCTACCCCCGGGTGGTGAGCCCATGCCGGGACGCTGCCCTGGACCTGAACTAGGCTCCCCCCCTCACAGTTACATCTCAGCCACTGTCCCTTCTGCCCCAGGTCCTAAACCACAACCAAATAAATAAGAAAACCCACCATACTTCAAATTGAACCACCAAAATGTACTATTAACTTTTGAATATAAGTGGGGGTGTGGGAGCCACACACCAGTACTGAACCCGCATCTGAGGTCCCTATAACACCCCGGATGGGGTTTGGGAGACCCTAGTACTGCAAATTACTAACAATCCAAATAACCGAGACAACCATGGAGACGCTTGGATCGCCCGTTCGCTGTGCTGGCCCGTCAGGCTAAGCGTCGAGTGAACGGCCTTGAATCAAACAGTAACCCCATCAGCCAACCAAGCTGACTCCCACCTAGCGTCTAAACATTAATGAGTCAGCACTAGAGCAGCGGATGACGTGGCTGTTGCACCGGCACCCCCACTTCGATAAGGTACATGTCCCACAATACAAATAATATAAAATCCTCCCCCCACTACTATGTAGAAATGTATATAGACTGCTCTAACCCTATTGGGGAGACTTGGGGGGGGCTGCTCAGAATGTTCAGACTGAAAGTAACATCTATAGAAACTGCCTCGCAGAAATAAATAACCAACAAACGCAACCAATATGAGAAGTATAATGTCCATTGTGTTGGATAGTGATCTATGTGATATGTGATACACCCCCGACTGAAGCGCAGAGGGCACACAGCCTGAGCCCCCCCCCCCCCTTTTTTTTCTCCCCTTCCTACCTTAATGGGTAAATGTCCACGTCAGAAATCAACTTGGACAAGTATATCTACTTGGATGGCGCGGAGGAAAATGACTACTCCTCCTCGCTCTGGCAGAAAATGCACATTGTGCACCCCCATAAAATACCACCAACGGCTGGTGGTTTCCTCCCTATGTGACGGACCAGTCTGGTCCCGCTAGGAAACCATGGTTTATATGTTTGTCAATGTTCAATATGTTTATGCCAGGCCCCAGGTTGGGGACTTGGCTTTGTTTGCTACACTTCCTTAATGTACCCTGTGTTGAGAACTTGACCTATGTTTTCCTTCTTATCTTTCTGTTCACCTTAGGGGAGGGAGCGTGCCCGAGAGACTTAGAATACACACATGAATAAACAACTCAAACTAGTATCATGGAATGTGAGAGGATTAAATGACCCAAAAAAGCGCCTCGCAGTATTCACACAGTTAAAATCCCTACAAACAGACATCATATGCCTACAAGAGACACACCTCACGCAAACAACCTTACACTATGTACAGAGACCATGGATAGGCTGGACGGCCCACAGCACACACTCCTCATACTCTAAAGGAATATCGATACTCCTCAGTAAACAACTTCAACACTCCATACTAGAAGTTAAGTCAGATGGACGGGGACAGTATCTCTGTGTGGCACTGACCATATGGGCGACACAGTATGTTATTATTGGAATATATGATGCCCCCCCGGCCTCCTTGAGACCCATTAGGGAGTCCCTTCCATTCGTGTCCAGGTACCCCAATGCTCAATTAATCTGTATGGGAGAATTCAATGCACTGATGTGTCCAAACCTGGATAGACTCACCCAGCGGGGGACCCGGGGCGCCTCTCCCCAGCACCCCACTGCATTAAATAAAATAATTACGGAGCTGGGATGGATCGACGCCTGGAGACATAAATTCACATATACTAAAGAATACACTTGCTACTCCAAAACCCATGACTCACTGTCAAGAATAGATTATATTTTCGCCAATAAATATGCTAATCTCCAGATACGCACTATCACCCATATACCAAGAGGCATCTCGGACCACTCCCCTATCCTTACCACTCTAAATATACCAAACCAAACAGATCTGCTAAGACCCTGGAAATTCCACCCCTTCTGGCTGACCTTATTCCCTGAACAAGATCCATTAACTGAACATATCACTTTGTATGTCTCCCAGGACCACGGTGCAGTGCCCCTAGCTACCCAATGGGACGCCCTCAAAGCAGTCCTCAGAGGACACCTCCAATCATCAATTTCCCATATCAAGCGCAGGACAATACAAGATGAAAACAAGCTAATTCAATCCCTACAAGAAGCAGAAGCTTCATACATACAATCCCCCACCCCACAAACCAAAAACATATGGCAAGTGGCACAATCACTATATGATACACATCTAACCGAAAAGCACTCTAGGAAACTATTCTTCCACAAACAGAAATATTTTGAAAATGGCCATCAATCAGCTAAACTGTTAGCAAGACTGGCCCACGGACCCACAGATCAAAATGTAATACTGCAACTAACCGACCCCGACAAGGGCCTGTCTAACAAAATACTACACAACCACATATCAATCACACTCCACAGCAGACCAACCCACAATTAATAAATACCTGGATACCACCCCCCTTCCCAAACTCACTGCATCAGACGCCCTGGCACTCGAGACAGATATCTCCCTGGAGGAAATCCAAACAGCTCTGAGTGAAATGGCCACAAACAAAACACCAGGACCTGACGGTATCCCAGCAGAGGTATACCGGAGATACTCCGAGCCGATTCTCCCATTTCTACTTGAGACACTGAACCGAGCCTTCTGTGATGGCAAACTCCCTAAATCAATGTATGAAGCCCATGTCACCCTTATCCTAAAGCCTGGAAAGGACCCAAAGGAGTGCGAGTCATACAGACCCATCTCACTCCTAATCCTAGACTATAAACTGTTAGCCTAAATTCTAGCCAATAGACTGAAACGAATTATTACAACCATAATCCATCCAGACCAAACCGGCTTCATCCCTGGGAAATCTACGTCTTGATGCACAGAGGGCCTTTGATTCGGTGGAGTGGGTATATCTGTGGTCCTGCCTCACATACTTCGGCTTCGGCCCAAAACTCATAAAATGGGTCCAAATGTTATATGCCAAACCACTAGCGGCAGTTAGAGTAAACGGGACGACCTCCCAGCAATTTCCTTTGGAGAGAGGAACCAGACAGGGATGCCCCTTGTCTCCCTACTTGTTTGCCCTGGTGCTAGAGCCCTTGGCCATTAAGCTCCGCTCCTCACCATACATCGAGGGACTCAAACTGGGGGCCCACACCTTACTGCTGAGTTTATATGCGGATGATATGATACTATATCTAGCAGACCCAGATCTATCGCTCCAAACCGCACATAACCTGATCTCCGAATTCAGCCCCCTTTCGGGACTATATATAAACTGGGGAAAATCTGCACTTTTCCCTATAGACACAAACGTGAATATTCCCCCGTCAGTTAGAACACTGGTACCAGTAGTCAACAATTTCAAATATCTAGGTATCCAGATAACTAAAACACCCACCGACTTCTACTCACTTAATCTAGCACCCAAACTGGAGATGACACAGACTAGGACGGGAATATGGAAAAAACTCCTCATCAATCTAATGGGCAGGATTACTTTAATTAAAATTATCCTCCTACCCAAAATATTATATATACTCCAACATAGTCTACTACATATCCCAAAAACATTCTTCAACAAACTTCAAAGTGAATTACTAACCTTCCTATGGGGTTCGGGAAGATCCAGGGTCAGACTGAAGATTCTACAAAGACCCAAGAACAGTGCTGGCCTTGCTATGCCGGATTTCTATCTATATTATTTAGCCGGACAATTAAAATACTATAAACTATGGTGTATTCCAGACAGTGAAGAGACCCCAGATTCTATAGACTCATCCCTGTATGAAACCGAGAAACTACTACATGCCTACCTACCAGCCCACCCCCTGATATTTCTTGACTCCGGGTCAGGAGACCTCCCGGCAGGAGGAACCACCTTACATACACAACAGTTTAAAATATAGAAAGCAGCCAATAAAATTTTAGAAGTCGGAAGACCACTAGCACAAACACCCCTCTGGCATAACCCCACTTACCCATCTCTAGCCAACTTAACTGCAGCCACCTTCTGGACAAATAAAGGAGTCACGCTATTCGGCCATATAATACAAAACAATAAATTAATTTCTTTCGAAGAACTGAAAAAACTATTCCCTATCACAAACACAGCCTGGTTCCAGTACCTTCAGCTCCGACACTCCCTTCTGTCTGAGTTCCAGAGCGACACCATACCTCTACACACACATCCAGTGATCCAGGTGCTGGCGGGTGGGGGGGAGAGGCGCCTGGTTTCTAGACTATATGCTTGCCTGATCAACTCTACCCTAGATATGGACACCCAGAGAATCCAAGAAAGATGGAGGGCACTAATACCCTCTCTTTCTCTCAGGAGGACTGGGGGGACTTAGCGGAAACTCATCTTCATGTGTCCCCGTCTGCCCCAAATAAATTAATACAATTCTTCATATTACATCAGGCATACCTTTCACCCCACAGACTTACCCATATTTCGCCTTCCTATTCACCGGAATGCCCTAAATGCAATCAGACCCCTGCAAATTTTTGGCATCTCCTATGGGAGTGCCCGAGGATTGCCAGGTTTTGGTCTAGGGTTGTGAGCTATCTTACATCCATCCTTCCTTACCCAATACCACAAGACCCCAAGATGTGTATACTAGGAATCCCAGATGCAGACATCTGGAATAAGAACGAGCTGGATCTCCTGAGAGGAGCCTTGTTCTATGCCAGAAGGGCTATTATATGACCTGGATGGCCCCCACAGCCCCAAAACAGAGGATGTGGAAAACAATGATAACTCAAATACTTCCCATATCTAAGAGTCATCTATATTAACAGAGGATCACTGAACAAATTTGATAGAGTGTGGTCTGCTTGGAAATAGACCAATCTAAATTATAAACCAACTTGAGTTACATGCTTGTGAAGGTTCTCATTCATCCAGGTCATGGTATATCTGTTGTATTCAATTAGATCAACTGGACTTGAAATGTAGTTCTTGAAGACGTTTCGCTAGTCATCCGACTGGCTTTCTCGATTCAGAATGACTTGTACAAGAATCTGTGGCAATTATGTACCCTGGAATATCCCAATTAGCATATCACAGCCAGGAACTGATCTCAACCCAGAACAGGTGTGTTCCTTGTTGGACTTGTGCCTGAATACCACCTATTTCAAATACAGGCATAAGTTCTATAAGCAAAAACATGGATGTTCTATGGGATCTCCAGTTTCACCTATTGTGGCCAACCTTTACATGGAGGAGGTAGAAACACAGGCGCTTAATACCTTTAAGGGCATAGCACCCACCCACTGGTTTCAGATATGTTTGTTGACACCTGGGTTAAAATCCACCAGAAGGAAGTACAAGCTTTCACAGAACACATTAATGCGGTAGACCAAAACATCAAATTCACAAGGGAAGAGGTACAAACAACAAACTGGCTTTCTTGGACTGCTTGGTAGAAGTTAAGGAAAATGGTAAACTGGAAGTAGAGGTTTAACAGAAAACCAACACACACAAGATCAGTATTTGATGTTTGACTCCCACCACCCTTTAGATCACAAGCTGGGTGTCATCAGAACCCTGCAACACAGAGCCGAGAACATCCCCACTAGCACAGAGGCGAAGCTAAAAAATGAAACATCTCAGAGGAGCCCTTAAAACTTGTGGATATCCAGACTGGGCCTTTGTCAAAAGAAGTAGAAGGAAAGAAAGAACACGAATACCAACAGTGAAGGGGAAAAGCAAGACAGGAGGAAGAACATGGTCATCCCATATGTAGCAGGGGTCTCCGAGAAATTAAGAAGAATTTTCAAAAAACATCGTATCCCGTTCTGCTTTAAAACCGACCAACACACTGAGGCAGCAATTGGTACATCCGAAAAGACACTACCTAAACACAAAAAGCGACATCATATAGGCAGTGCAGTGCAGTGAAGAATGCTCTGATTTGTATGTGGGGGAGACCAAACAACAACTGCATCAACGTATGGCCCAGCACAGAAGAGCCAATTCCTCGGGTCAGGACTCAGCGTGTACCTGCATCTTAAGATAAAGGACATACCTTTGAAGATTGTAATGTTAACATACTGGCGAAGGAACGTGACTGGTTCAAGAGAGGTGTTAAGGAGGCCATTTATGTGAAAATAAAGAAACCAAGCCTAAATAGAGGTGGGGGGGTTCGACACCAACTGTCTGCCATGTACAATGCTGTTTTAACACCTTACCCTGGCGTTCCTACAACACCTCTTAGCCACTTCCATCACACACACCCTTAACACCTGGCTGTGATATGCTAATTGGGATTTTCCAGGGTACATAATTGCCACAGATTCTTGTACAAGTCATTCTGAATTGAGAAAGCCAGTCGGATGACTAGCGAAACGTCTTCAAGAACTACATTTCAAGTCCAGTTGATCTAATTGAATACAACAGATATAACTTGAGTTACACTTCGACATATCCCCTCTCGCATATTGATACCCTACAAGGATATGCAGATGACCCTGAACTAAGTACAGATCAACACAGTCTCTCTCAGCGCACTCTCCCTATCTTGATATCATAATATGCTATAAGATAGTTCACCGGATCTACAACACAGGAAATTCCTCCCCCCCCTTCTCTATTTTCTCACTACCCTTCCCTAGCCCCAGGTTATGTTAAAAGTTACGAATAAATTACTATAATTTACAGAATGATAAATGTCCAGTGATAAAATGCTAACGAGATGTATGGTGGAAACCAACTGAAATACTAACTGTGAGAGATATACACAGCTGTATATAATAAGAAATGGAAATGTAAATGTTTGTTTATTATAACTGGATATTGTTCCTAAATAAAAACAGTTCAAAAAAAGAAATAAAGAAAACCAAGCCTAAATAGAGGTGGGAGGGTTCGACACCAACTGTCTGCCATGTACAATGCTGTTTTGACACCTTACTCTGGGCGTTCCTATACACCTCTTAGCCACTATCAAATCACGCCCTTAACACTTGGCTGTGATATGCTAATTGGAATTTCCCAGGTACATAATTGCACAGATTCTTGTACAAGTCATTCTGAATTGAGAAAGCCAGTGGGATGACTAGCGAAACGTCTTCAAGAACTAAACTTCAAGTCCAGTTGATCTAATTGAATACAACAGAGATATAATCATTAGTTTTTTTTCCATTATGGAAAACGGTATCTCGCTTCCACCCTTCGCTCACACTTTTCATAACTTGCGCATGTGCAGAAGAGGCAGGCAGGGGAACCCGAAGACAATCATTGGTTCTAAATTCAGTAGTACCAACCCTTGATTGATTGCATGAAGGAGGAGCCAGCTTAATCTGTCAGAATGTCGGTGTTAGGATTAAGCATCGTTATGTCTTAACCCTGTATACTTAAAGTCAAGGGGGGTTCTTTATATAATATAATTGCCCTTTAATGTTTTTTTCTGTGCTTTAGAGGTATGGATGGCAGACTGTCTGTTATTGCTGTACAAGACCTGCTGATGACACTTCACTACAGAAAGGAACATAAACTCAAAAATTAACATTTTGAAAAGTTTAAGTCAGCAACTGTTGAGTATATTATTCAAAACAATCATATATTGGGGTTAAAAGTATTATCTTTAAATAAAATACGGTGTTGGATTTACCCTTCCAGCTTTTAACTTTTCCTCATACGCATCCTCATGGACGTTTTCAGCAAAGCTGGACTTTGGAGTGGAAGCAGCCAATGGAGGAAGTTCTGAAATCATTTAAGAAAATATACTATATATATATATATATATATAATATATATAATATCCTTTATTAAAAATAAAAAAAAAAATAACATAGTTAAGATTATTTTGCATTACGGAATTTCATTGTATAAATAAACCCACAGTTGTAGCATCATTGTGAATGTTCTCCATCAATTGGGACAATGTTTCTTTGCGACTTTAGTTCCCTTTAAGAAAAACTAATATAAAAATCTGATAGAAATGGTGGTTACATTGCTTAACAATATTTTAATAGGAATCTTGTTTAGATGACTTCCATAAACTTCTCCAAATGCATTAAGATAAAACTTTCCATTCATATCCTGTATATGATTGCATGCAAGTAATAAAGGAAGATGCTGGATATTGTAGATATTGGACCAAAACATGTAAAGTGTTTCATATGCAGGATTGTTTGAGTTGGACCCACTGTCTCCACCTCCTGTTTTTCAACTGCCAAAAGTCATTCACCACTTAAAATTTAACATTCACCATTTAACATTTGCAGTCTCAGTGTTGATTAAGTTTCGCCCACTTTCCCAAACTGTACACTTACTGCTTTTCCTTTTCCTGCATGTGTAAGATCTTCTACAAGATCTTCGGACTGTAGGTCCTCAACATGATCAATTAGCTATTAACAAACAAAACCAAAGAGAAACAAATTTGGAGATACAATTTATTATTTCAATATCCATGTAACATAAATATCTACCACTTTATTTTTGTTTTTTCTTGCGAAACACAAATGTTGTTCATTCAAAAATATTCAAGTTAAGTGTTAAATGGCATGTCCACCCTCAAAACTATAATTTAAAGGGTAATTGTGGTCTCAAATTCTTCCAAACCATTAGAATGATGTAAAAAGCCTTCCATTGTACCTTCACTAAAACCTAAATCACATCTCTAGATAAAATTTGTTAGAAGTTATTGCTTCTTCCCCCCCCCCCTCTGTTTTCCTCTCCCTCCCCCTACTGTAAAATGCCCTTGGGGTATTGTAGGGCTTCCTCCCCCAGCCCCAACTGCATTTTTATTACCGTATATACTCGAGTATAAGTCAAATTTTACAGCTTTAAAGTTAGCCTGAAAATCTAACCTGACTTATACTCGGGTCAAGTCCTAATTTAGATCCAATTCTGCTATTGTGGATAGTAACCAGTAGGTGGCGCTGTGTTAACCTGCATAGAAAGTTACAGGAGCTGATCTGCCTTTACACTTCCTGCTTCCTGTAGCCAGGCTGCTGGACTCACTCAGCACTGTCACTTCTCATCTGATGCTGTATATCTGATGGGTCTCCTCAGTTTGAGGCAAAAAACAGCTGCTAGTTTAGTGCAAAGAACAGCTTGAAACTACAACTCTCATTGATTTTTTTAACTATTGGGATAAGAGTCCTTACATGGGTCTGCCTTTACTATATGGGGGTCAGAGTGCCCTTTACTATATGGGGGTCAGAGTGCCCTTTACTATATGGGGGTCAGAGTGCCCTTTACTATTGGGGGTCAGAGTGCCCTTTATATAGGGGTCAGGTGCCCTTATATATGGGGGTCAGAGTGCCCTTTACTATATGGGGTAGGGCCTTACTTATGGGGGTCAGTGGCCCTTTCTATATGGGGGTCAGGTGCCCTTTACTATATGGGTCAGAGTGCCCTTTACTATATGGGGGTCAGAGTGCCCTTTACTATATGGGGGTCAGAGTGCCCTTTACTTATGGGGTCAGAGTGCCCTTTACTGATGATGGGGGTCAGAGTGCCCTTACTATTGGGGGTCAGAGTGCCCTTTACTATATGGGGGTCAGAGTGCCTTTACTATGGGGGTCAGTGCCTTTACTATTGGGGTCAGAGTGCCCTTTACTATATGGGGGTCAGAGTGCCCTTTACTATATGGGGTCAGAGTGCCTACTATATGGGGGTCAGAGTGCCCTTTACTATATGGGGTCAGAGTGCCCTTTACTATATGGGGGTCAGAGTGCCCTTTACTATATGGGGTTCAGAGTGCCCTTACTATATGGGGGTCAGAGTGCCCTTTACTATATGGGGGTCAGAGTGCCCTTTACTATATGGGGGTCAGAGTGCCCTTTACTATATGGGGGTCAGAGTGCCCTTTACTATATGGGGGTCAGAGTGCCCTTTACTATATGGGGGTCAGAGTGCCCTTTACTATATGGGGGGTCAGAGTGCCCTTTACTATATGGGGGTCAGAGTGCCCTTACTATATGGGTCAGGTGCCCTTTACTATATGGGGGTCAGAGTGCCCTTTACTATATGGGGTCGAGTGCCCTTTACTATATGGATCAGAGTGCCCTTTACTATTGGGGTTCAGGAGAATTGTAAATGATGGAGCTTAATTAAAAGTTTACTGAACCTTTCCACTCCACATGTTTAGAAACTGCAACTCCCAGCAACAAAGCATGCTGGGAGTTGCAGTTTCCAAACATCTGGAGTGCCAAGGAATTGGGGGTTACTTGTACTGGATTTGGATATTACTGTATGGGATTAATGTATGGGAATCCTGCTGTCCATTTAAAGGACAACTTAAGCAACAAAACAATACTGAATCAGAAGGCAGTAGGGGTCATAATTTCTACCCTCGACTTATACTCGAGTCAATCAGTTTTTATACATTTTTCAGGTATAAACAGGTACCTTGGCTTATACTCGGATCGACTTATACTCGAGTATATACGGGTATTTCCAAAAACTCCCTCCTACCTTTCCTCTCTCTGGCGTTCTGAACTGCCGGCAGCCGCGCCCGTGATTGGCTGCCTCTCAGCCAATCACGGACGTGGCTGTCGGTCCGGCCCCCTGCTTGCAGTTTCATGCAAGCAGAGGGCCAGGCAGTACGGCGGAGGAAAGAGGGAAGGTAAGTAAAGATAGGGGGAGTTTCTGGAAATAATAATAATGCAGTTGGGGCTGGGGGTGGAAACCCTACAATACATTAAAAGTTTAAAAAGGGGGTGGACATGCCCTTTAAGGCAATAGGTTTGCAGTTTGGGGGGGGGGGGATCTGTTTGAAGGTAGATTTTAGTTCAGAGGTGGACCTACCATATAAGCTCTTTGGAAAAGGGCCTAATGTAAATTGAAAAATCTGCTGCAGATGAAGACCCCTCACTGAATGGGGAGAAAGAGGTCTCCAGACTGAAAGACTGAGATATATGTTCCCTACTATTAGATGCACCGGTTTTTTTTTCTCTCCAATGATTACTTACTCGGTCACTGTGGGGTTTACTCCATAGGATACGTTAAATAACTACTCTATATTATATCTTTACATAGGGCACATAAGTTATACTAATATTGGCCTTTTTTGCTGGCTGTGAATAATTACTTTATAGTTACTCTCTGTTAAAGGGTATCTCCACTCGTATTTTCAAGATTTGGGAATCCAGTTCTATTGAAGAACGGGAGGTAAAGGAGCTGTGCCTTACCTTCCGTTCTTCATATAACAAACAGGGGCCAGGAGAGAAGGTAAGAAACTTACCCGCTCGCTCGCTCCCCCGGTGTGTAGTCCGACAGGTCCCGACGGACCTTGTCTTCTATGCGCATGCGTTCTATTGAAGGGATACAGGAGAGGTTTTTAAGATATTTTTAAAGTTTATTAAGCACAGTAGTCACTTTAGATCAGTTAACACCCTATATTTCCCCATTTAACCTACTGAAGGGACATTTACTATATCTATGAGAGTGCCTGATTGCTTCTTCTATAGTGTCTATATTATTTCCATTGAGCTCTGACATGTGCAATACGAGTGCCTCTTAATTAGTGTTTCTTACTTTTCTGAATAGAAAAATCATGAAAGCAACATCTACTATGTTTAAAGGGTATCTCCACTCGTTTTTTCAAGTTTTGGTAATCCAGTTCTATTGAAGACGGGAGGTAAAGAAGCTGTGCCTTACCTTCCGTTCTTCAATAGAACACACAGGAGACTGGTGACAAGCTAAGAAACTTACCCGCTCGCTCGCTCCCCCGGGGCGTAGTCTGACAGGTCCCGACGGACCTTGTCTTCTATGCGCATGCGCGATCTATGCGCATCGAGACAAGGTCCGTCGGGACCTGTCAGACTACGCCCCGGGGGAGCGAGCGAGCGGGTAAGTTTCTTAGCTTGTCACCAGTCTCCTGTGTGTTCTATTGAAGAACGGAAGGTAAGGCACAGCTTCTTTACCTCCCGTTCTTCAATAGAACTGGATTACCAAAACTTGAAAAAACGAGTGGAGATACCCTTTAATACTACAGATAAATAATACAAATTAACCAGCAGAAACAAGAAATGTATGGGCAGACCTACCAATTTCTTTCTTCTCTGCCTCTGTGCCTTTAGATTTTGCTTCAACTGTTCTACTTCAGCATCTTCATGATCGGAAAATTCCTGGGGGAAGAAAAACAAAAATATATCAATTAACAGAAATCTTAGTATGTTTCACAAATTATTTTTCAGAAAAAATGTTGAAAGAAAATTGTTCCTATTAAAACACTATAAATTGTGTGGCCAATGGTACAAATATTCCCTGTCCAGAAATTGACTGAGAAACTGAGAAATACAGAGCAAATGTGCCTCCTTGTGCCACAATCTTCTATCTAAGAAACAGGAAAGTTCAGGTGCGCAGTTACTTTTTTATTTATACTTAGTGCTCCCAAAAGGTCCCACTATGTGCTTTGCATTCTGTTTTCCATGTGTTATGGACAAAGCATTTCTCCATGTTCTGGTATGTTTGCAGGTTAACAGATTTTCTAAGTGTTTGTCCATGTTTCCATGCTTGTGCTTTTTTTGAAAAATCACAGGAAAAACTAGAGAAAATAAAAAAAAACCTGCGAAAAGTATGTATGTCCTCATGCTCCAACTTGAGGACACACACGGACCAAAAGTTATGCATGCAGATAAAAAACGGACCACATAGATTCAGTAAGTTATTTAACTCGACTTAGACTAAAAGCAGAAGCGCATGCGCATGCCACTGCTCCCAGTGTGCTTTTTGGAGCTGTACAGTGGGCTTTATCCAGATCTTAGCCAAATAAAAAAAAACAAATGGCAACAAAAAAAATCATATTCCAGTCATTGTGTAAGCAAACAGAACAATAACAGCAGGTATGATAAGTATACCAATGTTGACATAATATGGGATGGGTCAGGTAAAACCTAAACAGTAGCAGTTTTTGTCTATTTCCTGTTTTCCATGTCAAGTAACAGAAGGATTTGTAGCAACTAGAGTAGAACTCACACCCCTAACCCATTCTCTAGCCTCTCACTCTCTCTCCTGCTAGAACTGTCAATCATCTACTGAATGAACCTGCTCATGGCTTCTCTGTAATCAAGGCTGAGGAGTAAGAAAAACAGTTGTTACTTCATACAAACGGGAATTGCAGGAAATGCCAGAAATCTTCATATGATCTCTCCACAAAGTCTCCTAAGTGGGGCAGGTCAGCTATTTAGTAAACCCATTCAGTTTATGCTTTAGTTCCCCTTTAATGCACAAAACAATGGAGAATAAACCAGCAAAAGAGCTCGTGCCCTCTCCAACCACCATGTTAGACTAGGTGTCTGTTATAACATTATTACACATACTCGCGTTACCATCCTCTGCTTCTCCTCTGTGTCCCTCATTGTACCCTGGTGGCTCCTGCCAACCCCAGCACAGGCTAATCGATCTACAGAGTCAGTCGGTATTCGGGAACTTCCTCCCAGAGCGAGGTCATATCACGTGATCCAAACAGCGGCGCGGCTGTTGCTGGGTTACTCAGAAGAAACGCCCATTCCCAGCATGCATCGCGCACGCAGAATCAAATCTGGGGGGGCCGCGTAGGTGAATCACGGTGTACCTGAGATATGTCTATAATGTCAGAATGTGAATATAGGCGATCAGCAGAGCCAGGTTAGGGGTAAATGGGGGCCTTACACAAAATGGCAGACCTGTCCACCCTCATGGCAATCTTGTTAACTTCCCTATTAAATAGGTACACTGTGTAAGATCAGGTTCACTGCATTATTCTCCACTATTATTGCTACCTATAGGTGTATTAATGGTGATACAGTCATGTTACTTTCTTAACCTGTATTGCAAGTTTCAAAGGGGAAGTTCAGTGCAATTACATATACTTAAGAAAAAAGAGCAGTATTTTTCCATCCTAATGACCTTCATCTGCCCATTCAGCATTGTGTCTGTGTATAAATAAATTCAACAGAAATACTGACTTCCTGTTTGCAGGACCCCTAATAGAGAACCTTATGGTCTTATCCTTGACCCAGCGCCTGGGTTGATTCAGTTGCTCAGTAGAGATCTGAGCATGTTTGACCCATCCAACAGCCAATCAGTAGAAATTACTGTTAGGAAAATACCAAGGTAGAGTGCATTCTGGGAAGAAGGAATAAAAATGTCAGCTCACTAATGTCAACATCAGGGTATAGCAAAGGGTATAAATTAAAGGGTATGTCCACCCTTGAAAATATTTTTTATATGTTATTATATTGGCGGCAGCCAATCACAGACGCGGCTGCCGGGAGTTCATTGCGGGGGAGGTAAGTAAAGTTTGGGGCACTTTCAAATAAAATAAATAGAGCAGTTGGGGCTGGGGGGACAGGGGGAATGACATATGTAAAGGGATTAACACTAGGGGTAGGGAATCCTAATCGGGAGGGAGGAGGAGGGAGGGGAAGAAGGGCTGCAGTACGCATGCCAAACTTCTCCCGGAGGCCAGGTAGGAGGCAGCCAAAAAATAACTTATCTTTAAAATGTTTATTACCCCCCTAAACCCCACTTTCGCATGGGTGACAGATATCATAGATGCCCCAGAACTTACTTACCTGACCAGGTCCCCCAAGCAAAATCAGAAGCAGGGGACTTCTGCGCTGACAGCCGCTATACTGGAGTAGAAGCAGCGAGGAACCGGGTCAGGTAAGCAAGTTCTGGGGGATCTTTGAAATCTGTCACCCATGCGAAATTGGGTTTTTTGGGGGGGGGGTAATCTTTTTTAAATTTTTTTTTTTTTAAAGAAAAGTTATTTTTGGGCTGGACATTCCCTTTAATATGGAGCTTTAATGCCATTGTGCTTAATTGAAAGTTTATACAGAACTTCAAATGGCTGAATTCTCAATTATAGACCAATGACCGGCATCTATTGTCGGCTTTTTCCGACGATCAGCCTGGCGAATTTGTTCTGCCGATTATCATATATTTGTACATGGTCTGCAGATTATCATTAACATTCAATGGGAAAATATATAAAAGGCGCATGCTCCTCTTTTGTAATTGCGCGAAGATATGAACGTCTATATATAATGACTATTGTGGTGACTATTGTTGCTGTGTGTACAGATGTCGTTTCAATTATGAGGATTAACGATAATGTTTTTAATCCGATAGGCATACTCTTTAAAAAGCACTGGTAAAGCATCATTTGGAATATACTGTATAATTTTGGAATCCTGTATTTAAAGGGGAACTGTGGTCTCCAAACAAGTTAAGTTTAAATGATAGGCCAGTTTCCTACCTTTAAAACGAGCCATCAACCACCTCTCTACGTGCTCCACAGCCCAAGATATAAAGAAATGACTGACCAGAAAGTTAATGGGTGGGAGGCTGACATGTGACATTCCTAAGGCGTCTCCTGCACAGTGCCACTGGCGTGCACAGCCTCAGACTCCCTCAGTGTGTGAGGGAGACAGGAAGTCCCTCCTTCTCTTTGCTGTGTGAAGGACCTGCAGCTGCAGAGAAGGTAAGGGAATCTACAGCCCTTCTCTCTCACTATGACTGAAAAGGCTGTTTCCACAGAGTTTTCGGGGGGGTAGGGGGGTGTCAGAGTGGCCCACAGCACCCATGAGTGGGTGGGGCCACATGGGGCTGTAAGGGAATGGGCCAAGGGGGGCCTGCAACTGGAGGGACCATGGGGTCCAGGAGTGGGAGGGACCAGGGGGGCTGCAAAGGGGAGGAGACAGGGCAGATTGACTGACAGGTTTCGAAGCAGGAAGTGCATGGGACCTGGTGATGCTGCTGCCATATCACACACAAAAATGTAAATATCTTCAAAACTATGTAAAATAAACAATGGAAATAAATTGCAAAAACTCTCAGGAGAGCAATTTCTATCAATTTACCTAAAGTCATTTTTGGATCTTAGTTCCTCTTTAAAAAGTAAATTAATAAGGGGTCTGGGGGAGCATGAATATAAAGACAGATTGGAAAAGTTACAGTTATTTACACTAGCGAAAAAGGCACTTGAATTGGCATATGATGACTCTGTATAAATACATTTATGGGCCATACAATAAACTATCTGGTGCATATTTCTCCAATAGAACATGTCAGAGGATATGCGGACATCCCTTAAGACAGTGATTTTTTCACTGTGAGAGAGTAAAACTATGAAACTGTCTTCCTTTGGAAATAAAGCTGGATATGCTTCTAAAAATAAAGAATGCTGCATGTTACTGGTATTGATACATAAAGTTGCAATATATCCTGGGGTATTTCCGATTGCCACTTGGAGTCAGGAAGGATTTTTTGCCCCACTGTCATACTGTTGGCAGGAAATGTGGGTATTGCTGAGTAGGTTGGATTAGATGGTGGTATGTCTTTATTCAACCTCAAATACTATACTATACTACAGGGCCCAACAAATCCTGTTAGTCATGGGGACTGAAAAATGCATTCAAATCATTGGAATTGCGGCAACGCACCAAAAACGCGTGTTTTGGATGCAATTGGGATTTGCGTTTCGCATTTTAAATCGCATGCATTTTCCAATACTTAATGAAAAAACGCATGCGCAAACGCAACGTAATCGCACATGAAATTGCATGTGATTCCGTGTGCGATTGCATTTGCGATGCAGTGTGGCCGTGCCCCAAGACATTTTTTTATAGGCACATCAAGGGTGCCAGTCCGTGAGTTAAGAAGTGAGTGTTTTTGCACATCTGACATCTGGTGTGTAAAGATAGCCAGGACCACAAAAGTTTCCTTATCCAAAATTTTGACTCAGAGCTGTACCTTTTTATATTGAGTTTTTACTGGATGTCAATATAAAATGCAATAATGTTTTTCTCCTTCCCCAACCAGTCATAAACTTTTTAAAAATTGGTAATTACAGTTATTTGTAAACGTTGGGTCAAAACTATATAATTTTAAGGATACACAAGGCAAGAAACAATCTCGGGGTTTGGGTTCATATATTATAGCCCTTCACTGAAGTGCTTTTTCATTATCTTAGTCCTGCCTAATACTCTGAGGCTTAAGGTTCCTACACCCTGCCAATTTGGCACCGAGCAACGACCCCCGGCGATGATGCATTCGCACAACAGATGACCATTTCGGCAGAGAATCGTGTGTGTGTGTATTCGTTAGCAGCGCGAATGCATAGTGGTTGGGGGTTGTTGCTCAATGCACACATCGGATGTGTGTACTAAACCATCAGTTAGTTCTGCACCCAAACTGTACCACCAACTGACACCTTAAAGGGCTATTATATAATGTAAACCACCCCCTTCCTATAAAATTACCCAGGGGGAGAACCTTATCTGCTTCGATTTGATTACTGAAAGTCATCATGTTAATTCTCCCGGTCAGGCCACACCACGCCCACTCCCTGTCCAGGGCCTGACCAATGAGATGCCTAGGGCTTTAATGCCTCATCCTGGGGTACATTAGACGGTGTGGGGGTTGCTACTAATTGCAAAAATGTATAAATGATGCTGCATCATTATATATCTTAATCGATAAACTGTGGTACGACTAGCTATTGCAGGTTACAGGTTGCACTAGCTAGGTTACATAAAAATACAAACCAAAGTTTGAGGGCATTTGTATGTATGTATAATTTTATTTATAAAGCGCCATTTGGGTACGCAGCGCATTATAAAATACAGTGTATACAAACAAGGGGATAAGTGCAAGCAATTATACAGATAAATAAAATTTACAATTTCATACATCGCTTAAGAAAGCATATACAGTTGTTGGCAAAAGTATTCGGCCCCCTTGAAGTTTTCCACATTTTGTCACATTACTGCCACAAACATGAATCAATTTTATTAATTTTATTGGAATTCCACGTGAAATACCAATACAAAGTGGTGTACATGTAAGAAGTGGAACGAAAATACATACATGATTCCAAACATTTTTAACAAATCAATAACTGCAAAGTGGGGTGTGCCTAATTATTCAGCCCCCTTTGGTCTGAGTGCAGTCAGTTGCTCATATATATAAAGATGGAGGTATGGCACTAGTCGAGTCCCCAAATATTAGTCGATAGAGAGGGGGGGGTGCTGAACAGACATATCAAAGCAGACTAAAATATTCAAATGAAAGAGAAAGAAAGTCTGCAGCACTCACTTATTATCGGTGAAAAAAAGTATTTACATTCCTTTATTGAAGTATGTACACACACATACGTTACGGGACTATATCATGTGCAAAACGGAATAATTTAAAAACCATTAAAAAATACAATTTACAAATAGCAGCATCTCATATACAAAAGTTCAAGTAGCCAAGGATAAAGTCTAAAGTGCACAGTGCCATACTATGATAAATCCTACACAGTAATCAAGGTTATAATAAGCAGAGGTATATCAAGGTGAATCCTAATATTTAACAGTGTATACAGCATATATACTTATCTGTCCCTGTGCTGACTCAACACTTAGAGGTATAGGCAATCCCTGGAGGTGCAGGCATAGGTATCCCTTGTCAAACAATGAGAGCTACTGAGTCTGAAACGGTGGGTGGAGTGGTCCCCCTGACGCGTTTCGCCCGGT
Organism: Hymenochirus boettgeri; assembly: GCA_019447015.1. Classification (NCBI taxonomy): domain Eukaryota; kingdom Metazoa; phylum Chordata; class Amphibia; order Anura; family Pipidae; genus Hymenochirus; species Hymenochirus boettgeri. The sequence continues at coordinate 52,714,940 of CM033469.1, read as the reverse complement.
ACCCGGGCTTCAAGTCATTACTGTGTAGGATTTATCATAGTATGGCACTGTGCACTTTAGACTTTATCCTTGGCTACTAGAACTTTTGTATATGAGATGCTGCTATTTGTAAATTGTATTTTTTAATGGTTTTTAAATTATTCCGTCTTGCACATGATATAGTCCCGTAACGTATGTGTGTGTACATACTTCAATAAAGGAATGTAAATACTTTTTTTCACCGATAATAAGTGAGTGCTGCAGACTTTCTTTCTCTTTCATTTGAATATTTTAGTCAGTTTCTCATAGACATTGCCTGATGAGTGCTAATGACAAGAGAATCTTGGGAGCAACAACACCATGAAGTCCAAAGAACACAACAGAGAGGTCAGGGATAACGTTATTGAGAAATTTAAGGCAGGCTTAGGCTACAAAAAGATTTCCAAAGCATCCCATGGAGCACTGTTCAAGCGATCATTCAGAAATGGAAAGAGTATGGCACAACTGTAAACCTACCAAGACAAGGCCGTCCACCTAAACTCACAGGCCAAACAAGGAGAGCGCTGATCACAAATGCAGTCAAGAGGCCCATGGTGACTCTGGACGAGCTGCAGAGATCTACAGCTCAGGTGGGGGAATCTGTTCATAGGACAACTATTAGTCGTGCACTGCACAAAGTTGCCCTTTATGGAAGAGTGGCAAGAAAGTCATTGTTAACAGAAAAGCATAAGAAGTCCCGTTTGCAGTTTGCTACAAGCCATGTGGGGGACACAGCAAACATGTGGAAGAAAGTGCTCTGGTCAGATGAGACCAAATGGAACTTTTTGGCCAAAATGTAAAACGCTATGTGTGGCGAAAAACTAACATTGCACATCATTCAGAACACACCATCCCCACTGTCAGCTCCAGCTCAGCCTACTGAGCTGGAGCTGTTTTGCAAAGAAGAATGGGCAAAGATTTCAGTCTCTAGATGTGCAAAGCTGGTAGAGACATACCCTAAAAGACTGGCAGCTGTAATTGCAGCAAAAGGTGGTTCTACAAAGTATTGACTCAGGCGGCTGAATTATTACGCACACCCCACTTTGCAGTTATTGATTTGTTAAAAATGTTTGGAATCATGTATGATTTTCGTTCCACTTCTCAGTTGTACACCACTTTGTATTGGTCTTTCACGTGAATTCCAATAAAATTGATTCCTACCTGTGCTGATGTAAAGTTCCTGACATCTTGGATCTTCATTGTAGCCTTCTTAGCTCTGCCCCCAGAGTTTTCCTGGATCTCCTTCCACAGTGTGTCCAAAAATGCACGGTCAGTTCGCTCCGAGTATGCGCATGCAAGCGCGGCGTGATAACATCACATGCTGCCGTCGCGGGGGCATGCACGGAGCGAACTGAGAGAAACCAAATCGGGAGGGAGAGGGAGGGGGAGAAGGGCTGCAGTACGCATGCCAAACTTCTCCCGGAGGCCAGGTAGGAGGCAGAATCCTATATGGACTCTGCTATCCTCCTGGTGGGCAGTTTTTGGGACTTTGGGGGGGGGGGGACTACAGGAGAACCTTATGCAGCTGGGATGTGAGGTAAGGATTAAACTACACTACATGATGGGGCCAGTAGTGGGGGGCATTATAGTTTTGGGGGTGGACATGCCCTTTAATATATTGTCAATAGAGAGGGAAACTCATCTATTTGGGACATTTTTCTCAGCAGATTTTAAGTGAAATAATTGTTATCAGTCCTATTGTGCCCAATGTTTACAGCATCCCACCCCAAAGCTAAATGCTAAACTTGCCAATCCCCAATCCTTTGTCTTTAGAAATTGTTTTTTTACACTAAATTTCCAAACAGGTGCGGATCCTTACTGTTACTGTTAAAGGGACAGTTCAGTGGAAATTATCAATATTTGTTAAATTGTAATTTTTGTAATGTCTTCTTAGTTATTCTACATATTCTCTCCAATTTTAAAAAATCAGTTGATTTCATACCCTTTGCTGTTCCCTGCTGTTGACATTAGTGAGCTGACATTTCAGGTTCTAACGGTCCTTTTTCTTCCCAGGATGCACCACATCCTTGGAATGTTCCTAACAGTAATTTCTACTGATTGGCTGTTGGATGGGTCAAAACATGCTCAGATCTCTATTGTGCAACTGAATCAACCCAGGTGCTTGGTCAAGGACAAGACCATAACGGTCTCTATTAGGGGTCCTGCAAACAGGAAGTCAGTATTTCGTTTACATTTATTTATACACAGACAAAATGCTGAATTGGCAGATGAAGGTCATTGGGATGAAAAAATCCTGCTCTTTTTTTCTGAAAAGTACATGTATTTGCACTGAACTTCCCCTTTAAGGAAAGTTTTATTCTACAGTGATAGTTATGCAATTTTAATACTTTTTTTCTTACATTATTTTCTTCAGTCTGTCAAGGACTGGGCTTTGTATTCTCTTTCACTGCAAGCAGTCTAACACATAGTTCTTGCTTGGCACATTAAAAATTAAATGTCTTTTGGAAGTCCTCAGTAGAAAAACAACCATGATGTCTTGTTAAGTTCCATTTCTAGCTGTTTCCTGGCATTTTTCCATCGATCAGAGTCATTTCTCTTAAAGACATTATTCGCATAAAGGGTTTTTCTTAATGATACAGTATTAAAGGTTTGTACACACGTGCAATCGCGGGTGCCGACCCGCAAAGCACGATGTGTACGAACGGCCGTTTTGCCCGACAATCGTCCCATATATGGGCACTTTATTGGCTGAATTGGCCGTTCGGTCGAGGGAACGTTGCCGCGGACCTTCCGAACGAGCGGCCGTTTCGGCTAATAAAGTGCCCATACACGGGACAATTATTGCCCGAAACGGCCATTCGTACACATCATGCGTCCCAGGTCATTGATCGCACGTGTGTACGAACCTTTACTTTGTAGACTGTTTACATTCTAATCAGGGAAGGTTTTTAGCACCTATCAGGGTAATGTACCAAGGGCCAATTCCTTGTTACCCACTCAGCCACCACATATTATATCCTTTCGGTGTATCACCTTGTATGTGTTTAATAATATATAATTTTAACATAAAAATATTGAACATTATTCATTAATAATAAGTGGATAATGTACCCCCTACTGTAAAGGATATTAGAAATCACAGAGAAGTTCTGTGACCATATAGGTGACGTGACTCTAATATCCTATTAATTTATGGCAGGTGGGTACATTATACATTATAATTCCTACTAGACATTAAACCCGCTACATTAACGGGCCCTAGAAGCACAGAGTGCCCCCTTAGTGTCCCAAGGCCATAGTCCTCCTCCATGTCCCAAGGCCAGAGTACCCTCTTAGTGTCCCAAGGCCAGAGTCCCCCCTCTGTGCAAGGCCAGGGGCCCACTCTGTCCAGCCCCCCCCCTCTGTCCCAAATCCAGGGCTCCCCCTCTGTACCAAATCCAAGCCCCCCCCTCTGTACAAAATCCAGGGTCCCCCCTCTGTCCCAAATCCAGGGGGCCCCCTCTGTCCCAAATCCAAGGACCCCCCGTCTGTCCCAAATCCAGGGCCCCCCCTCTGTGGTGAGTCCATAGGAACTGCCTAGACACACACAGGGACACACACTTAGGGTTTTATTATATAGGATTACCGAGAATCCTAACCTATTTTTTTTATTTTGCCAGAAATGCTTTAGTGCTATTCCACCAAAACCAAAAAACCTTTGGGAGGCAAGGGATAAGTCCCATAATGAAGCACTTAATATTGTATTACAAGGTAGGTAAAACAAATGTGAGAATGTCACTACTTTATTTCATATGTAATCGACCACACTCAGATGTGCAAATTACCCTTTAATTAAACCCTTAAAGGGGAAGTTCAGTGCAAATACATATACTTTTCAGGAAAAAAAGCAGTATTTTTTCATCCCAGTGCCAATTCAGCATCGTGTCTGTGTATAAATAAATGCAACCAAAATACTGACTTCTGTTTGCAGGACCCCTAGTAGAGACAATTATGGTCTTGACCTTGACCCAGCACCTGGGTTGATTCAGTTGCTCAGTAGAGATCTGAGCATCTTTGACCCATCCAACAGCCAATCAGTAGAAATTACTGTTAGGAACATTCCAAAGAAGAGGTGCATTCTGGGAAGAAGAAGGTCCGTTAGAACCTGAAATGTCAGCTCACTAATGTCAACAGCAGGGAACAGCAAAGGGTATGAAATCAACTGATTTTTCAAAATGGGAGAGAATATGTAGAATAACTAAGAAGGCATTACACAAACTAACAATTCACAAAATATTAAAAAAAATCCACTGAACTGTCCCTTTAATCTCAATACAATTATTAACAACTATAAAACCATTATGTGGAAGGAAGGAAGGAAGGAGTCCATATACAGTATCACATAATTTCTAAAATCGTGCGTGCCATTTCAGTTTACCACAGAAGGTAAGTATATCCCTTTAACACGGGATTATATATCCAGCATCATGTGCAAACAATTCTTCTCCTTTAGTTATAAGAATCCACCCAGCAAAGGTAGCAAATAATCCATCCCTTTCCAGCAGGGAATTTGTATCCAACATTAATATTATTCATGCAGGAATTGGAGAGTCCCCCTCTACAGTGCACACACTGGTATATTAACACAGTCACACTCCCCAGGACTTTAAATCACCATACTATAGATATGACAGCTCTTCACCTGGTATGTAAAGAAAATTCCCCAAACAGTCTACAGAGTTCGTAACCTGGGACTTATGTGCTGCTCATCTCCTTAAGAGCTACTCTTCACCCGGGCCTTGGATCTCACCTTGCTGCTGGGTCTCAAGCCGTGCACAACTGGGTACTAACTCCATCTCCCTCATTCATTGGGGGACGACGCTGGGTTCTCACTGGAAGTACTCCTTCCTCCACCACTCAAACCGACACGGTGCTTCGTCAGGGTCTTCTTTACACATATTGGTTTTATAGTTGTTAATAATTGTATTGGGATTAAGGGTTTAATTAAAGGGTAATTTGCACATTTGAGTGTAGTCGATTATACTTGAAATAAAGTAGTGAGATATTCTCACATCTGTTTTATCTACCTTGTAATACAGTCATTATGGGACTTATCCCTTGCCTTTAATGGTTTTTTGGTTTTGGTGTAATAATTTTTTCCCCAGAAGCACCCCCCTACATTTTTAAAGGGGTTTACCATGAGTAGTATTAAGTAGTGGGAGCATACCAACACCATTTGTATTATCTTTGTTGCTATTCCAACAGAGGATTTCACTTTTCAGCAAATCTGAATGTAAACATTAAAAAAAGGTGTTACATAGACATATGAGGAAATAGGTGCTGGAACATTAAAGGGCAATTTAGTCATATTCTCCAATGAAACAAGTGGACACTAGCCTGGTTTCTCTTTAGTGCTGTCTACATCCTATTACTTAAAGGGGAAGACAGCCCTTCAGGCTGACACTCTACATTCAGCATCTGTTGTGATTAAGCTATCAGCCCCTTTCTTCCTCTGTCCCATGCAGTCGTCTAGCTCTGTTTCCCTGCCACCAGGCAATCAATGAGAAACTGATAGCTCCATTACAGCACAAGATGGCTGCTTATGTAAATGTGGCAGCTTTAGGGTGGTCTTGCCTGATAGAAGGGGTATTCAATTTCCCCTTTAAATCTCCTACAAAACCTTATCCACACAGTTTAGAATTACCTTCATGTTAGGTAAGCTAGATTGTCTTTAAGGATCCTAATTTATTTCTCACTAAACAAATATAAAAAAACCTTTAGAGGGCACATATCTGGTTATTTGGAAAAAAGACACTTTCCTTCCTACCCTCTTCTGGCATTGTAGGCAATTACTGCTGCTTCTTGGTGTAAAAGAAGCATTGGCGCATGTCTACAATGTGGAACAAAATGGACCCAGCATTGTTGGAATAGCTTTTATGCAGAATACTCAATGAGGAGTTGTTGAGAAGGTAAGACGAAGGACTTTAAAGATCCCCTTTAAGGATTAAAAAGCCTTTTCTTCTTAGCATTTACATTACTGATGTTCTTATACTTTCTTATACATCAACCCTGAAGAAGAAAGCTATTTAGTGATCCCTTTCCACATAAATAGATGAATTTTTGCCCCCCCCTAATAAAACTGTTTCCCCGTGGCTTTGTGATTGCTGTGTAATATTTTGGCCAAATCGACCAAGCTTTTATTTTTTGCCAAAATTGAATGAAAAATGAATTGGATGTGAGTGAAATTTTCACCTGATCCTGTGGTTTTAAATACACAAAGTGTGTTCCTGAACTATGCCAGCAGGAATCAGCTCAAATTGGTAAAACCTTATGTGTCAAGGTGAAATGTGCTTTGATCCACCAGATGTTTTGCTTGGTGGTTGTGTTGTAAGGGACCATCCCATGGGATTGATCACCAGCAAATTATGCAAATTTATTGATTAAAATTCTACACGACTTTCCATGCTATTTAGCAGGATATGAATAAACATGGCCACAATAAAGGGATTTAACTACTACTGTTACAAATATAGATAAACATTAGACTGCTTGTAATGGGTTCTCAGCTTCAGTTGCCTATTAAGTAGATTGCAGCCAGAGAGAATCTAGTGGAGAGTAAAGCTGGGAACACACATGCCAAGATGTTTGGAAGATGAGAGACAGGATCTACATTATTCAAAGATCAGGGAACACACAGTCCTTAGCGTTCCCCCTATCAACAGCAACAGCTGGTTCCCGCGGCCGATGGAAATTTTAGGTATTTTCCGAATGACCATAAGGCTGTCAGGAAAGTGAGAAACACACACTGGCCAGTATCAGGGCTTTATCATCAGTGGGTACCTAGCTTTAAGCTTCGTACAGATGTAGAATTTTGACCCCGACCAAATGCATACACATGTGCGACTATCGGCCATTTGCAGAGCAACGAACAACCCCTGACTGAGCGCATACGGACGTGCGACTAACGGACGTTCGTCACGGAAGTGCGTCGGGGATCTGTGTCAAAACCGTACTGAAAAAGGATGATATTTAGAACATCTAGTAAAAAGGAAATCTACTTTTAACTTGGCCTGTTCCAATTAGATGATCTCAGACAAGTTTTGCTTCACCCTTCTTTGTGATGGACCTAACTGTGAAGTCAGTGAGTCAGTTTCCACACATGGAAATAAAGTATAAAAAGCTTTTACTTCATTGAAGAGTTTTATCTGGTCAGAATATATTCCTACTACTTTTAGCTATCTTATCTCGTCTATATCTTTTATATAAATTATCTTATATATTTTCTTTCTATAAACTGATTTGATTGTTTAAGACTGGAGTGCCCTCTGAATTGCTTCTGTTTGGATATTACTACCATTGGCTATGGTTTTTGGAGCAGCACCCAGCAACTTCAATAATACACTATAGGTGTGCGGGGGAAAAATCTACTTCTGATTATGTATATCGTTTATAGTTCTGATCATTCCTAAAGCCAACAGTGAACATTCATCTGCATCAGGATCAGTCTTTCCACTATACCGGTAAAGGGGCCATTCCGTTGATCCGGCAAAAATATGGGTTTATTGTTAATGTGTGTACCTAGCTTATCTCTTCTATAAGTGCAAGGTTCTAATAAAAAAAAAAAACAGCAAGGTTGGGAAAGTGCTTGCAAAAAGCCAGTGGGCTAAATGTAATAAATAGGAGAAGGCTACAAAAAACAGGGCTGCAGGTTGGACATATAGGTATATGTCTGATATAGGTTTTCACTTTTAATGGAATGCCTCAAATGGAGCCCCAAAAGACTTTTACATTCTTAGAGATTAAATGGTAAGTATTGGTCTGGCTTTCCGTTAATTAATCACACAAACCAATCTATACAGAGGCAGGAAGGGGATGGGGGGCATAATTAGCCCCTCTCCATGACTACAACAATTAATGCTCCACTCTATAGCCTGGACAGTTAAAGGAATAGTTCACTGCAATAGTGAACTATCCCTTTTCTACATTGATTGAAACCAGGGAGGTTAAGGAGATATCCCTTAGCTCCCGTTCTTCAATCAATGATTACATAGCCAGGAACGAACTTCTGAAAATCTTACCTTTCACGCGATCCAGCAGGGCCGCTCTGACCGTTACCGACTGCTTCCTGCTTCTGTTACACTATAACGCACATTATCGGCATGCGCGTTATAGCGTAACAGAAGCAGGAAGCAGTCGGGAACTGTCAGCAGCCCCGCTGGATCGCGTGAAAGGTAAGATTTTCAGCAGTTCGTTCCTGGCTATGTAATCATTGATTGAAGAACGGGAGGTAAGGCATAGCTCCTTAACCTCCCTGGCTTCAATCAATGTAGAAAAGGGATAGTTCACTATTGCAGTGAACTATTCCTTTAAATGATATGTACACTGTAAAACCAACTTTAGTTGGCCGGATAGCTGTGGCTTTAAAAGTAAATATGTGTATTTTTTTTTCTACCCCCCATAGCCTACTATGCCTACTTGAATGTTGCTGGCTTCCTCCTCTTGGATATGGCTGCTGGAGCTCCACCCCCATGAGATCTTCAGAATTTCCATCTCCTGGCAGTTGAAGTGGGCAATGATTCTGTGGAGCATGCATGCGCCCGACGTCATTGTGTGCGCGTTCAGACTCCCTTCCTGGGGACGTGCGCCTGTGATGTCATTACGATGACACAATGTCATGCGCACACCACTAAATGACGTTAGTCATGCAGTCCTCTCAAGCAATTTAATATTGCATTAAAGTCATGCAAGATAAACTCCAACATGATCGCAAGAGCTACATCAAATCATCTGTCCCACCTGAGCTTGTGACTATGTAAATGAGCCTGAACATGTATCAACTCGATAGTTTTAAAATAAGACACCAAGGGGTATATTTCTAAAACTTTTTTATTTATTGTAGGTCAAGGTGTTAATCGCTAAGGACTGCAGTATGTACATGGATATTTACTGACTGGGAAGGCCTCACTATATAACCCTGGTAAAAGCCCTATTTCATTAACTTTTTACCTGCAAATGAAAAAAAAGAGACAGAAGAAGTGTGAGAAATGCGTAATGAATATATTTAACCACGCACTATGATAATACCACATGGATGTGCAGAATGGTTACCGAAACCACAAATACATAAATGTTCCTCCAAAAGAGCATTTGTACAATAATTTGGGTGGAGTATTAAATAACCATTCCAGTTTACATGTGTTTTATATGACAATCACAGTCAAGAGAACAAATGTGTTATACCAGGAAATAACCTGGCATGGATAGAAACCAAATTCTAATCCGTATATTCAGATATACTGGACTTTGAGGGCAGAGACAGCACTAATGTGTCGAGGAACTTCACACTATATCTATTTATCCTTGTTTTATTGAAGTGTATATATATTTATATATCTACAAATTGCCGATTTATAGTACCGTTTATTATATATGTCATTATTCTACTTATCTGTAATATTTCCTATTATATAGGGTAACCCTGGCGGTTAGGGAGTATGCATACATATACAGTATATATGTATGGGCATAAATCTAGTTCTAGAGAAATGAGACATAAAAACACTAAAGTGACATTAAATGCAAAATATAGATTTTATTCAGAGGATTAACCCTGTCTTATTCTGCTTAAAGTTCTAATTCTAGAAGAATATAAAAACTTTCTGTGGAATAATACCAATTCAGAATGTTGCTTAATGGCCTGATTATTTACAAATATTTTAGATTTTCCTTTTTTAACACATACGAATAGGTGTTTATTCTTCGTAATTCAGTTTTCTTTTGAAATACTTGAAATATCACAGTAGGTTGATTGCTTATTTCTATGTGTGAGAAAAGGAAATAGGATTTAGCAGGCTCATTAAATGAAAGTGTTTTTTCATGTCACTGTTATTCAGAAGATGAAAGGCCCTATTTGGAAAAGTCTGGGATCAGACTGACTTTCTTTTAAAAGGAATTTCAAGCTCCTTTAAAGGAGAACAAAACCCAAAATACAAAGGCAGCTCCACAGATACTGAATTTATAGCTAGGTACACACAGTACCGATAAAGCCCTGATACCAAACATTCAGGTAAATTTCCCTCGGCCGCGGTCGACGAAAACACACAGTCCTGAACACACAGGGAGGACACTCAGGACGGACACTCAGGACTGTGTGTATATTGATCTTTGAAAAATGACAAGACAGGATATTGCAGATCCTGTCTGTCATTTTTCAAAAATCTGTCATGTTTTTACCCAGCTTATGACTTAGTAAAACCATATGTCTCTCACCTCTTAAGGCTCATAAACACGTGCAATCGTGGGGGCTGACCCGCGGCACATGAAGTGTGTGAACATCAGTTCGATCCGACGATCATGCTGTTCGGTCGGGCCTTGTTGACAGACCCCCCTAGTGGATCATCATCGAGGCCTGACCGAATGGACATTTCAGCCGGTTTCCCCTGTGATCAGCCAGTTTTAATGCTGGCTATAAAATAGGCAGACATTAGATAGATTAGACATTCATCCATATATGATCACAAAAAATAATGGGCTAGGCGGTTCTTTGGGAACATCGGATGGTTAAGTGCAGTGTATGGGCACCTTTAGTGTAGATATCATTTGTAGAATATTTTAGGTTACTGGTAAACTGTGATGTCACTGCTTCTTTTTAGAATTGCATCTTTCTAGTGGTCACAGATGCAAAACTCCTGCACACGCTAACAAGGTACGGTACCTTTGTTGACCCCAGAGTCCCCACCTGCCAGTCTTTCCCAGCCAATCATCAAGATAGCAGTGAATATGATTAGCAGAATGGAGCAGTGGGGGGAAGCTGTTAACCCTTTACATAAACATTTATGAAGTAATCTGTTTAGCCCTTATACTTGCATTTCTGCAAGAAGCTGTGTATTTGTAAGTGTTTGTCAGGCCCCCCCACCTCTCCCTTATGTTCAGGTAGTCTCACTGATATTAATTGCAGCTCTCTGACTCCCTGAAATTTGTTGTTTTGAATTGAGTGAGGGTGTGCAATGATTTAAGAGCTTATTAGAGGTGAACAAGTGACAGAAACACTTAACGGAAAAGCAGTTACATGACTTGTATGCATGTGAGTCTACCTGGTTGCATGTGTGTGTATGCATGTGTATCCGTCTGTATGTGTGTCTGGCACATGTTGATTTCATATGTGTTTGAGTCTTAAAGGGAAAGGTAGCAACCCTAGCACAATTGTAAGAAAAACAACAAGTGCAGCATGATGAAGTGAAGCTGATTTTAGCACGGCTATGCATTTCTCGATAGTGTACAGTACCTATTTAAAGGGAATGCTGGGTACAAAAATATTATAAAGTGTGAGGACCTAAACTAATTGTTCCTCACCCCTGTGTTCTTTTTGTATACGTAAGTTGAGGCCAATGAGCGCCAACCATAGTAATGGTTTAGTTACTATTCATAGGAGAAAGAAGAGGAAGAGCGGGAGATAGGGAGATGAGTATAAGAGTATAATCAATGTGTTACATACAATACTTTGGAATACAGATAAAACAAACATTTTTGCTAGTTTGAACAGCAGTTTTGTGAAATGATAGTATATTAAATTTTTTTTAGAGATTTTAAGATTTACTTCGGCCAGGGCTATTGTATGTATATAATTAGTACAAATCAGTCCTTAAGGCTCATGCACACGTCTGATCCTGGCACCGACCCACGACCCCACACCATGATGCACACCCAAGTTAGATGCACGAGTGAACATGCTCGGGGGTCATGGGTCGGTGCCAAGATGGACATGTGTACGAGGCTTTAGGCAGTGTACACATGGGCTATATTCCCTTCAGACAAACCACTGATTATCAGAAATTTTGCTGCAACCAATTGTGTGGCATATTAAAAACTGTCTATAAAAATTTCTGCTGTCTGACCCCCTTTTCATTCGATTTTCAGCAATAATGGAATGAAAATTGCAGTTTGCATGTGAAAATTTCAAGCTATATTTAAAATTGCTAAATATTTGCCATGGCAGTCGATTGCGGTTAAAATATTGGCCAGTGTGTACACAACCTAAGAGTACAAAATGGTTTATTTCAAGGTTTTCATATTACAATGCCCTTTCATTTAAATGCCCATAACTTTAATATATTAACTACATTTTTATTTTTTTAAAAGGCAACTGGTAAATCTACCTGTTAAAGGGGAACTGTGATCTTGATACAAATGGCACATTTTTATTAAAAAGGGCACACTCCTACCTTTAAAATTACTCTGGGATTTTGCTTCTAAAGTCTATCCAAAGTTACATTAGTATAATGGGTGTTTTTTCCTAGTTGCACTGTGAGCTGTAATATAACAAACACTTGGGGTTTGTGATGAGGATGGGCACACACCATCACATTTTTTGGAATGTTTGTTCAGAACTTGTAAGCGGTCAGTCAGGATAAATCACTGTCGGCTGTGGCAAAAGAAGCGGCAGAAAAGAACAGGTCACGGCTTCAGGATGGTAAAATCGTTCAGTGTGCCTAAAAATTGTATGGTGTGTACCCAGCCTAACTTTTGAGCATGCCTACTGCTGGGACAGAGCATTATCAATTGTATCATAAGCCCCGTCAAACTTCTAAATTTTAGTTGTAGTAGTATAAAAGTAGTAATTTGGGTTTTTTTTTTTTAAATCTAGCCAGATGCCCGAAAAGATTTAGTTTTCTCTGCCTAAACTAAGTATGGTTGCAGGTCAGTAACTAGCTTCGGAAAAGATTGTTTTTTGTGGATGGGGCGTCTTACACTGCTTATAACACATGTCAGAGTCACAGAGACAGGGCAATCTGGAAAGTGTAACTTTACAAGCATATAACTTAAGATCCAGAAAGGCTAGAGATATAATCCTAGGATTGTTTGAAAGGTGTAAGAGAGCTCTTCTCAACAAAGGGCACTTGTATAGAGATCACAATTAAACTTTGATAAGCTAAACATCCATTTACATTGCCTCCAGCAAGATGAATTGGTCATTTCAGAATTTTAAAAAGTTTCTTGTTGACATTGTGTATGTCATTCCTGAGAAAACAATCTTTCTGAAGTTTATATATATTTTATGAAAATTATTATGTACAATATGAAGAATACATCAAAAGTAATCCTCAGATAATGCATTCATGTAATCTGTATCAGCGTATAAAAGGAATCCAGAAAACAAACTGTCTGCCCAGCTAGGATCTGAAAAAAGGCCATTTTGATCCGTGTAGAAAATTTCCAGCCATACTTCATCTTCTGGTTTCAAATAAACTAATGTTGATCCTGAAGCAACATCATGGTTCCCTGTGTTGGCATCAAACGTTTTTATTTTGTACTGCCCATTGTGCACCAAGCTGATGGCCAAATGTTTATTTGCAAGAGTGATGTCATAAGAAAAATAATAGATGCCGGGAATTGCGCATATAAATTTTCCTATGGAAGGGTCATAATTTTCTCCTTCATTAAAGAGAATTTTGTTGAACAGAATGGGCAGTCTTTCTTGTGGGTAACTTGTGGTGATTCCAACCGAAAAAGCTGATTTAAGTATGATGTTCCCACATTTACATACTCCAGGTTCCCCTTGTTCCCCTCTGTGTCCTTTCTGACCACGTAGGCCAAGTGGTCCTTTAGGGCCAATTTCTCCTTTGTCACCTGGTTCTCCTGTTGGTCCCCTTTTACCAGTTTCTCCTTGGTCTCCCTTTTCTCCAATAGGTCCAAAAGGTCCAGTTTTGCCTCGTAACCCTGCAACATTACAAATATTGTTAATGAACCAAAAATGCTTGTAGTGTTTGGGACCTCTGTGGAAAGGCTGGTATAAACAATCTAATTTAATCGGCTGTAAAAATCATTATTGGGCAGCCAATCTTTCAAAGATTTCATCAGCTGCCACATGTTAAGCAGATTTAAATCTGAAATCCACTCCAGATAGATGGCACATTGTGTAGTTTGAACAGAACTTCAATTGACTTTCAACCACCAGTGCCTCAACCAAGAATGCAGTCATCTAAAGTGTGTTGGCTGCTTAAAGTATAGTCAACTTCTTATTGGGATTAAGAATGGCTGAACTGCTAAAGCTTCAAAATCAAAATCAAGTGGGATCTGTGGCCCCAGTAGTTACACAATTCACATCTTTGTCAATGTATTCGAATAATTATAAGTTAGTTGGCACTATGATGACTGGATTATCTATAACAGCCCATACACTACATACTCACAATTTGACATTCGCACAATGTACGAAGAAACGCCTAACCTGTTCTTTTTTACAATCGAATCACAGTTGTAAAATAAATGGGCCAGAAAGTCAAGGAAACATCGAAAGATGAGAACCACTGGACGACAATGCACATTAAAGACATTAGATACATTCAACAAGCCAGTGTGGCTTGTGGGTGTGTGGTCAGCATAAGGTTTCTGTCACACAGGGATTGCTGAACTGCACCAACATTGTACAGTAGGGAGCCGGCCCACGAGAATGTCACCATACTCTCATGTAGACCTTAATTCTAAGTCAATTATCCAGTGCTTAGGATACATGCTTAGTCAGCATTTCTCACTAGATGCATTTTGCATTTTACCCCCAAAACAAGTTTTACCTATAAACCCATGCATTCATTTGGGCATTGTACATTGATCCGCCAAGGCGCACCTGTGTCATGTGCTCGCGGGTCATTTGTTGGTCCGTCTGTCGGATGTGTGTACGAGTCTTAAGTTTGATTGTTAACAAACATTTTCATCAAGCTTTTTCCTTGATGTTTTAGTCCTCCGAATAGCTTTGTCAGGACCTAAATGAGCTACTGTGCATGCTCTGATAATGTGTTTTACCACCATTTTACATTTTCAGAACCCTTAAAGGGTATGTCCTCCCCCCAAAACTAAATTTTAGTATGTGCCTGGAAATGGCTATAAACCTCGACCTCGTGAGGTTAATAGAAGTGACAGGTCCCCCCAAATGTACTTACCAGCCTTCGTTCCCCCAACGCCTTCTGCTTATTTCCTGTGCCTTTTCCATGCACAGAAGTCAAGCAGGAGGAGCTTGACCAGCTTCCGCTCCTGTGATTGGGTAAGTTGTGATGCTGGTAAGTACATTTGGTGGGACCTGTCACTGCTATAAACACCAGGTTTCAGATAAAATTCAGTAGTTTTGAGGTGAAATTCCATCAGTCATTTCATCCGATGGAATTCTAAAAAGCAGAACTGGGAGTCCGACCCAAACCTAGTTCTGGTAAAAACTCTAGCAGATTCCTACTGATCAATAGAATAAAATTTCTGAATGGGAAACTCTCAACAGGGCATCATTGATTACCGGTTCCTAAGTGAATGCTCTTTTTATCTGGCAGTTGGTTTTGCTCCCTAAGCCATAACTTATGTTGAATTCATTTGACTTTTGAAGCACCTGATCACTGTAACCAAACAAAGCTATTGCAGAACACATTTTCAATAAACATAGTTCTGTACCTTCAGTTCCCTTCTCTCCCTTTTCTCCTTTCCTGCCATCTCTCCCATCTCTTCCTGGAAGACCAATTCGTCCATGGGGCCCAGTTTGTCCATTACCCCCAGAAGAACCTGGAGGACCAGGCAGCCCCGGTATGCTGCACACATACCTTGTGTTTTGATAGTCTCCTTTCTGTTGACTGTGTAAGGCTTGTCCACTTGCACAAAGAGCAAAGCTTGCAACACAAAGCAGAATAATCATCATCGACCCTGCAGAGAGAAGATTTCAGGCTTTAATGGTATAGTCTTTCATTTGAACATAACACTTCATATTTAGAAGCATATAACCCCGCATAGAAATGATCAACAACATCCCAGCCCTCTGTAATATATTGTAATACTGATTAATTTACTCATTACTCAATGGCGCATGGCACTATGGACCATGTTATGGGATTTGTATATTGGTAAAAGGATTTAGTTAAAGATTAGCATTTTATATAGAAAATTCACATTATATAGGAAAACACCTTAACAAAATTACAGAGATATCCCAAACAACCTCATTCATTTTGAACCCAAGGTTTAAATACACCTTTAGCTTCATCTGCAAGGAGTTTGTAGGTTCTCCCTGTGCATGTGAGTTTCCTCCATAATTGTAAAGACATACTGTACTGTGTGTGATAATCCTAGCAGTCTAGATCCTCTCCTCATCCTGGGTACACTCTCTAACCTCACAAACATCAGAGAACAGACTTGTGATGAGGTCAGTCACATAAGAACCATGGGTAAGAGTGTAGGACTGAGAAAATGTAATGGTGTAGGATCCTATTAGCTGGGGAATCTTCATCTAGCCGGCCACCTAAATCATTGTCTTGTACTAGAATCCAGAAAACAAGTCCAAAACCAAATTGTAACATAAGCTCCAGTATTCCAATGCCAGTCAAAGTACAGTAATTTGAATATTGTATGAATGATTCCTAGTTTGAATAATGCATCTGCTTAGCAAATTAAAGAGTCTTTAATTATTTTTCCTGTTACAAATGCAACAAATCCATAAACCCTTAAACTAAATCTGCTTTAATTTGTAGCTGGACACTGCTTTGGGATCCACCCACTTTAACAAGACAAAACAATGGAAAAAAGAAATTGAAATATTTAATGATCCATCGGTACAATTTTCCACATGTCAAGTCTATGTAAAATCTCTGTAGGATAACTGGGATTCATGCAGTAATTAAACCCACCATCTGTGTTAAACAAAAGAAAAGCTCTAGAGTTCACATTGATCTTGGGTTCTTTGAAGTGATTTCAAGAATCATTCATTGAAATTTACAGAAAAAAAGACTCATTCAGTCTAAAGAGGTCTGGGACCATTGAACTGATAGTTGCCATATTTTAAATGAGTCAAAGTAAACTTTGTGTAAAAAGATGAATGTTACAGCCATCTGTAACGATGAAAAATAACAGAAAAACAACAGTCTCATATTCATATAGCTAAGTGGTGTATTGTTTAAAGGTCTGCATATATATATATATATATATATATATATACCGTAAGTGTGGTGTGTCATGACACATTATGAATGAAACCCCTGCCTTGAAGGACTTTCAATCTAAGTGGGAGGCACAACATATATATACAAGTGGGGGGAGGTACACAAAGCGCTCAAGATTTAAAAGAACTAATGGATGCCACCTGACGAAATGAGAGAGGAAGAGATGTTCCAAGGGGGTGAAAGTTTCCAAACTTGCAGGTGGTAGGGCAGGCAGAAAGAAGCGTGAGTTGTCCTGGGGTAAAGGAATTTGCATGTGGATATCTTCTTAGTTCTAAAGTAGACAGCAAAATCCCAAGGAGCATTAATGAAAATAAGAATGTCAGGCTTGAAAATTGTTGAATATCTACTTTTACCTCTGAAGTCACTAGTATTGATGGAATAATCTGTTTAATTCTGTAGGTTTATATATTTTCCTCCAAAGAGTTGTCAGAGGGGCTATATAATTTGTTAAAAAGATATTTAAGTTAATATACACAGTGTTCCATAAGACAAGAAAAGGAATAGCTGACCCATGCAGTGCATACAACTATCACATTGTTCAGTGCAGCCTGGTAAAAGTTCCAGTTTGTATGAACTCTGTCTTTGATTTTGACATAGAATCTCTAGAAACATCTGCTCAGTTAATTATAGATCATGGGGGGATTCATGATCTCTGGTATTTTTAACATCTGAGTTACATCTACAGTATGTGGGCTAAAATTCTAAGTGGAGTGCCACAGGGTTGTGTACTGGGGCGACTTCTTTTTCTCAGTTTATAAATGACTTAGAAGGGGGCATTGAGAGCAAGGTCCCTTGAAAATTTGATGTTCTGGTCTACAGCATTGATGTTTTCTGTGAAGGCTTGTACTTCCTTCTGGCAGATTTTAACCCAGGTGACATCCACGTATCGGAACCAGTGGCTGGGTGCTATGCCCTTAAATGTATTAAGCGCCTGTGTTTCCACTTCCTCTATGTAAAGGTTTGCAACAATGGGTGAAACTGGAGATCCCATAGCACATCCATGTTTTTTGCTTATAGAACCTATCCCTGTATTTAAAATAGGTGGTATTCATGCACAAGTCCAGTAGGGGACACACCTGTTCTGCCATGTACAATGCTGTTTTGACACCTTACCCTGGGCATTCCTATAACAATAACTCTTAGCCACAATGCAATCACGCCTTACATTCATAATGACCTTAAAGGGCATGTCCACCCCCAAAATTATAATTTAACCCACTACTGGCCCCACTGTGTAGTGTAGAAAAATCCTTACCTTACATCCCAGATCCAAATGGTTGCTCTGCAATGTCTGTTCAAAGTCCAGAAAACTGGTCACCAGGAGCCTAGCAGAGGGGGGATTTGTTTTCGCCTCTGAGGCTTCCTCTGAGAGGTTTGTGGCTCTGAGCAGCCCTCCCCCCCCACCCTCTCTCTCCCTCCCTCCCGTTTTGGTCTCCCTCTCCCTACCATTAAACCCTTTTGATATGTGGTGGGCTTGCTCCTCCAGCCCCAACCACATTAATTTTATTTGCAGAAACTCCCCCGATCTCTACTTACCTTCCCTCTCTCCTCCGGCGTTCTGAACTGCCAGCAGCCGCGTCTGTGATTGGATGCCTCTCAGCCAATCACAGACGCGGCTGCTGGTCCTGCCCCCTGCTTGCAGATCCATGCAAGCAGAGGGCCGGGCAGTGCGGCGAAGGATATAGGGAAGTAACTATTGGGGGAGTTTCTGCACATAAGATTAATGCGGCTGTGGGAGCAAGCCCTACCACATATCAAAAGTTTTTTTAAAGGTTGGACATGCCCTTTAACACCTGGCTATGATATGCTAATTGGGACTTTCCAGGGTACATAATTGCTAACAGATTCCTGTACAAGTCATTCTGAATTGAGAAAGCCAGTCGGATGACTAATGAAACGTCTTCTAGAACTAAACTTTAAGTCCAGTTGATCTAACTGAATACAACAGATACACTCCCAAATTGAACTATTGCTTTAATGTATTGATTGAAACCTGGAAGGTTAAGGAGTTATATGCCTTACCTCCAGTTCTTCAATCAATAACTCAGGAGGTAAGTATATTTACCTTTCACGGGATCCTCCGCTGCAGTAGTCCAAATCCCCAACCGATTCCTGGTTCTAATTCTCTTTGCACTCTGTGCGCTATAGAGAATTAAAACCAGGAAGGAGTTCTGCCGCGGAGAATACTTACCTAGGCCCAGGCTCCCGAGTTATTGATTGAAGAACGGTAGGTAACACATAGCTCAGCCTTTCTCAAGCAGGGGTCCAGGGATACAGAAACTGTATAAATTCACCATTTTGATGAATACAGATATATTTTCTATATATTTATCAATGTTCTGTGTGAATTATATGTTTGGTGTATTGATGTCTGACAGACAAGTAACAATCAGTGTTATTCAATAAACGTTCTATCATTTAAATTGGTGCTAATTTTGCCCCAACCAGTCAGATCATCTTTCAAATGTTAAATAAGATCTGATTGGTTGGGGCAAAATTAGCACCATTTCAAATAAAAACTTTTATTGAATCCCTCTGAATGGTTTTATGTAAGCCCTGCCCCGCACCTCACCCCCTTTACGGTGAATTTGAGTGCATTTCCATTTAATATTTGTAAAAATTACGTAATTTGATGATTTGATGACTGAAAAGGAAAAATAATATATACCGTAATTGTAATATAATTGTAATATAATTGTATAACAATGGGAATAGAGAGAAAAATATTATTCTCCCTCTTTACAAGGCACTGGTAAGGTCTAATTTGGAATATGCAGTGCAGTTTTGGAATCCCATATAAAAAAGGGACATCTTGGAAATGGAAACAGTTCAGAGAGGGGCAACTAAAGTAATAAAGGGAATGGGGGGGGCATGACTATGCAGACAGATTAGATAGGACTGTTTACATGGGAAAAATGACGTTTGCATCATATATGGGGATATGATAACTTTATACTAAGGATCTAACATAATCGCTCACTCCTCTGCTGCGTAATCTCACAGGTCCCAACGGACTCTTCTTGATTCTATGCAGAAGTGCGATGCGCATAGAAGATAGCGTCAATCGGGATCTTCAGAGGACGCAGTCGAGGAGTGATCGATCGGGTAAGTTTCTTACCATCTATCCTTTGCTCCTGCAGGTTTTATTGAAGAACGGGAGGTAAGACACAGCTCTTTTACCTTCCGTTCTTCAATAAAACTAAATACCAAAATTTTGATTATACCAGTGTAGATGCCCTTTCAAAAACCCATGTGTCTTGGAAATAAAATATATGCAATGTAAGAAATATTTGGAAGTCAGTCTCGTTCTCTAATGTAGTTACACATGTACATTCATTAGAGAGGGTGACACTGGGCAGAAAGGATAGCAGTCAGATGCTGCTGCAATGGCTTGGACAGTTCACCATTCTGGTTGGATGGCAAAAAGGGGTTCTGTCTCCTATCTCCCTGTAAAATGTAGTTTTAGGAGAGGGCATACATTTGGGTACTTAGTTTCCCAACATATAAATACATTACATACAATAAATGGTATATACTTTTACAGGTAAACAAATAAAAGCTAAATGGGACAATTAGCATTTAGTTTTTTTGCTTGGAACACTTTAATAAATTTATATTTTTTGTCTCTCAGTGCCAGTAGATAAAGGTCTCTTGGGCCCTCTGTCACAGCAAACCAGAAGAAACCTCTTACTTTATGTATTAGAGCCTGGTTGCGCACGTCACTCGGACCAAAGATGTATATAGAAAGTAAAAGGGAATAAAAATATATAAAACTCTAATTAAAATGTAATGAATTTACTGTAGGTTCTTGGCTTATAATGGACAAATTCTGATTATTCTTAACCTAGTGGCCCCATCCCCGCTTAACCATAACATTAAATAAATACCAGCAAACGTAATTGGGGTTTTAAAAGGCCACAGCTTTTATTAAGCGTAACATACTAAATATGTAATGTTTAACATACGCCTACAATTCTCAATGGCTGAAGGATTACGTGCTGCTGACCAAAATTTTCTGCTGACCATTTCTGACCATACAATCACAATACCTTGTATTAGCTGCTTACATGTAGATAAATCATTCTTAATCAGCTCCACATTGCGATAATAAGCAAGATCATTTCCACCTGTGTGTATCAATAGGATCCTTGGCCCTCCTGACACACCACCGAGCTGCAAAACTTGGGACCATTGGAGACCCCATATCCCTCTCCATCTTACCAGAATATTAGGTAGATTAATACCAAGTTTCCTCCCATACGCCCGTTTTTCCACTCATCTTGCAGCCCAGTAAACATAAGAGTGGCCCTGGATCCATACCAATATCGTACCTGCCAATAAATGGGAGGAGGAAGCTCTAGATCTTATATATATATAAAATGAACTCATAAACTATTTACATGTACCATCATAATATCCAATATTATACATACTGTATATATATATATATATTTTTTTTTTTTTTTTTTTTTTTTTTTTATTCTAACGTGCGGACGAATATAACCTCTAAATCTCTTGGACTCCCAACATCCTACTCTCATAACCTCCTCCCGTGACAAACCTAAGCGGAAAGCCTCCATTGCTGCTCCGATCCTAAATGAATGTGAGGAATATTTCCCCTCTGATCCCTAGAGCTTTTAAACTAACCTTAAAGACTGGCCGGAATTTGAATTGCGATAGGAATGCGCTATCTTCATGAATTAGCAATGGGCCGATTTGCTTTGTTCTGATTGTTAGGTACGACTGTAAAAGCTCAAGAGGGCAAGATACACCCCCAAAATAGTGCAATGTTACCAATCTCCCTTTTCCATTCTGATCCTTTTAGAAAAACAGACTTGAATGGTCGCTATCTCAGGAGAAACTGACACATCCTCAACAAGAATACCCCCTTGCCTTGTAGTAGAGGGAGATACTAACTCGCTTAAACGGAAAGCACCATAAAAGGCCAGTGAAAAAGCAGTTTGAAATAGTACTGACTCGTAGTATAAGGTGCATATTAACTTAGTGTGCAATATCAAATCATTAAGCAAACCAAAAGAAACTGGTCGGCTATTATCTACTGCCCTCAACTCTTTTCCATCCCTTTAATATTCTGCTTATAACAAATTCTTTGGACACATCTTGCCAGTTTAACATTTTGAACAAAAAGGATAATGCAGATAAAGACCTAGACAACCCCGTCGTATCTCTAAGCCATAGTAACACGTAGTCTGCTGTCATGACTACCTATGCCTCCTTCAGAGTCAGATATAACTAGCCACTCACGCCATGTCCGCTGATAAGATGACCACGTCGAAGGACACAAGGACTTATTTATCAGCTCCATACTGCTGATAACGAGGCTCCACAAGTAACTTTCGCACTCTCTCTCACTGCATCTGGCTCCAACTTCTTTAGCTCACTGAACTGAAATCGAGAAAGCATCAGCTGCCCTATTCTCAATTCCTGGGACATATTTTGCTTTGAACCAAATATTAGAATGCAAGCACAATAATACTAGTTTCCTGAGGAGAATAACTACTGGCAATGAAGTTGAAGTTTGCTGGTTAATGGCTTTTTAGTATGGAGAGCGACATTGGGGAACAGAGCTCCGCACACCAATGCTCTTCGAACAGAGCTCCAAAACCTACACTCCCAGCTGTGTCAGTGAATAACTTTAAATTGGCATTAGAAATTTCCTGTGACTGCCCGCAAGTGTGACCTGGAAACTCAGCTAGAAATTTTTGCCATACTCTCAAGTCATCCTTCATTGCTTTAGTTACCCTGATAAAATGACCAGGTTTTGTTATATCTTTAGTCGCAAGGGACTAGCACCTACAAAATACTCTACCCATTGGGAATACCCTTGCCGCAAACACCAAATGACCAATAAGGGATTGTAGCTGACCTAAAGTCAATTTCTGATATTGTCCTATCAATCAGAAGCTCTAAAGAATGTAACTTAACCTGTGGTAGCCTGAAAGTCATACTAACCGAGTCTATTTCAATTCCTAAAAAAATGATAACTCTCGATGGGCCTTCTGTCTTCTCCTCAGCTATAGGTACACCAAAATGCTGCATCAGACGTCTGAATGCTTGTAAAAGTAATTACTCGAATACTTTGAATTACTCGGACCTACAAATCGGCTAAATAGTGAAGACAGGAATCAATGCCTGAATACATCTGGACAATCCTTTCTAAAAATGAGTTAAGAGCTCAAAATAGTAGCATGAGATAGAACATCCCATAGGTAGACATGTCTACAAAGTAATAACCATTGAAGCAGAAGCCCAATAAATGGAAGTAGTCCGGATTCACTGGCAATAGTCTAAAGGCTGACTGGACATCTGACTTTGCCATGAGGGCGCCCTGTCCTGTCTTCCTAACCAAGACTAAACCTTGTCGAAACGTGTAGTGAACTCTAGCATCCTCCTTGGTGATGCCATCATTAACCGAGGAACCCTCAGGAAAGGACAAATGGTGCTTAAGTCTATATTTTCCATGCTCCTTCTTGGGGACTAACCCCAATGGAGACACTCTCAAATTAGTAAATGGGGGGGACGGAAATGGACGTCGTGCTACTCCCTGCATCTCTTCGCTAGGACCGAAAAGGACGTCATGCTACTCCCTGCATCTCTTCGCTAGGACCGGGTGGGGACTCAAAAGGGGTCTCTCTCCTATTTGGAATGGACCTGTCTATACCCTTACGTGCCAGAGGGGACCCAGAGCGTCATCTTTTCCCTTTATTCATTTTTTTTTAGCTGGGCTGGGACTTAAAGGTTCCGGTGGACGGCCCCTTCTGTTCTTGCCCTGTTCCCCTCTGCTCCTAACCTGCTGTACTCAGCTTTGTTCCCCAATGTCGCTCTCCATACTAACAGGCATCTGCAGATTACCTTCCATTGGCAAACTGACAAGCCAGTCACTTCCATGTTGTGCAGTAGCTACCTTTACCTTTTCGACAAGCTGTTCTAAGGTAAGCTCCATACAGTAATTTTTAACTTTACTCTTAGTCTCCTATAAGCAGCGGTTTCCAAATTCTGAAGCAGAGTGAACAACTCCAGATTTCCCGCTTTCAAACTGAGGTGAATTACTCTTCCCCCCTTTTACCTCCCAACCAATAAAATTCTTGTTTCCTGTTGTTAGCCAAGGAACCCTCTCCATTGGCCTATCAGCCAAAGCCTGCCACCAGTCAAAGGGCTGTTGCCAGGTCATTCTATTCAAACATAATGCTGTTATTTATTTCCAACATTTGCAACTATAATAGGCACTTGGCAGACATTACATTTTTAAAAGTAGAATACTGTGAAGCAATCATACAAAAGTCCACTGCTTGTTTACAGATATTTTGTGAGCCATTTATAGAACACAAAACCCCAAAACATTAGTGTTCACTAGAAAAGAAACACTACTCAATTCCAGCTCAATCTTTTACTGATCTAACAATGAAGATAAATTCATACCAAAATACCAAAGCACAAATTAATATAATAAACAAGAGGACAATATGCTGGAATTTATGAGCTTACAAGCTATGATTTCATTTATAATTGCTTTAATATATGTGTATATTTGCACTGGGGGTGTTTCTTAAAGGGCATGTCCACCCTTAAATAAACTTTTGATATGTGGTAGGGCCTGCTCCCCCAGCCCCGACCACAATAACCTTATTTGCAGAAACTCCCCCGATGTTTACTTACCTTCCCTCTATCCTCTGCCGCACTGCCTGCTTGCATGGAACTGGAAGCAGGGGGCGGGACTGGCAGCCGCGTCTGTGATTGGCTGAGAGGCAGTTCAGAACGGCGGAGGATAGAGGGAAGGTAAGTAGAGATCAGGGGAGTTTCTGCAAATAAGATTAATGCGGTTAGACTGGGGGAGGAAGCCCTACCACATATTAAATTAGCTTTAATGCTAGGGGGAGGGAGACCAAAACAAGAGGGAGGGGGGGAGGGCTGCTCAGAGCATGCCACAAACCTCAGAGGAAGCCTCAGAGACGGAAACAATTTACCCCTCTGCTAGGCTCCTGGTGGCCAGTTTTCTGGTTTTGAAGGGACATTACAGGAGAACCATTTGGATCTGGGATGTAAGGTAAGGATTTTTCTACACTACACAGTGGGGCCAGTAGTGGGTTAAATAAAAATTTTGGGGGTGGACATGCCCTTTAGGCAGGGTGTACACATTAACGATAGGAATCCGACGGAATCACCCCTTTATCAGTAAAGTGTGTACCATAAAAATGAGTGTTCTAAACACCAAAAAACGTTCACTAACGGGAACAAAAATGACTTTCCGAATATTTTTTGGTCGGCCGCCCTTTATAGGGGTCACAGTTGTAGGGAGTGTAGCAGTCCTAAATAATCTCCCTATACGTTGTACAGATTCTGTCATTTTTCAAAGATTGGTACAGTGTGTACCCAGCTTTATTCTTTATGTATATTGAAATAGAAGTCAAAAAATTCAATCAAGTTCAATCACATAATGCATTAAAATTGTATAATGGTGCGGCTTTATAAAAATGGTCAAAGAGATTCTTTTAAACAATATTAGGTAACAAAACATCAAATATACTCATATACTACATGGTGCCATTTAGCCGTTAGTAGTTGTAGCCATGGTCAGATAAGAAAACATGCTGCGGAAATTAGAGGCAGTATAAAGAAGATGTGAGTTGGTGTGGGTCTTTGAAGTAGTTTAAGCCTTGTTCAGCAATTGAAAAAAAGCAGTGCATAGCCAAAACTGTGTCGGCTATATACAAGGTATTTTAGCAAGTTTAAAGGGCATGTTCACTCCCCAAAACTAAAATTTAGCTCACTACTGGGGGCCAGTAGTGAGCTAAATTTTAGTTTGGGGTGTTTTACTGCGTAGTAAAAAAAAAGAAGCAGAACTCTACTTACTGAACTTCTCTCCAGTGGCGATTCTCTCCTGCTGCACTCTGCCTTCCAGCCAATCACAGCCGTGGCTGCCAGTATGGCCCTAATTTGCTAGTTCCTGCAAGCAGGGAGCCGGATAGGTGCAGGAGCGAGGGGCTGTAAGTAGAGTCCTGAATATTTTTTTTAACAATCTGACATGGTGGGGTTGGGGGTGGGCAGGGGTGCCCTGCAATATATAAAAAGTTTTCCTGAAGGGTGGAGATTTTAAGTGACAGAATAGACACTGGGGTGGCACAATCTCTTGTAATCAATGATTACATGACTTTGATTTTATTTCTATCTCCTTTTAAAGGCAATGTTGTTTTTACTGTTGAGTCAGATGACTCGTAAATCAAATTCCCAGAGTTCATTGCTGCACGTCTTTATAATACACATTTATTAAGGAACATTATGTGCAGCACACTAGCTCAGTGGTTAGCACTGGTGCCTTGCAGCTCCTGGGTTTAAATCCTCCCTTGGACACATCTGCAAGGAGTTTGTATGTTCTTCCCATGATTGCGTGGGTTTCCTCCGGGCACTACAATTTCACCCAAAATCATAAAGACATACTGATAAGTTGTATTTGTCAAAGAAATGTGCTTAGATTGCAAGCTCTTCAGTGCAGATATCAATGTAATCCTAAAACGCCACAGAAGATGTTGGCGCTATATAAATCCACATTAGTAATAACATTACCGAACATCATCTTTCCTTCTAACATGTTATTTCTGTGCCAATACAATACTGTATAATACATTATTGAATGTATTCATAATGGTGGAAAATAACCTTTAACGCATATATACAAATATTCTTCTTCCCTAGGGAGTGGCAATATATATTATGTTAAGTACTTTTGATATATGTTTTTTTGCCTAGAAACAATAGAAAAGTATTTCAACAACGTGAACGCAACATTGAGTAATATAATAAAAAGCACAAGGAAATGAGATCCTTTGTCAACACCCTATAATCTATAATAAAGTCATTATTATCTATTATAGTCTTAGTTTTGAGAAGAAACATCTTTAAAAGGGCTATGAAAATGACTATTTAGCCCATAATAAACAATAAAGAGGTAATTTCTGATGATGAATTGTATGGCTTTGCTAAGTATGTCTCCAGATAGATGAAGCCAGACACACACACTGATATAGTCACCAGAGAATAATATTGCCATGTGTGCATCCAAGATGGACATCCTATAAGAATCAATGGTTTGTTGGAAAAGGGAAATTAAAAAAAAAAAACACACAAGCTTAACGTCACATGCTAATGAAGTGCAAACAGAAATGCTCCAGTCCTAATAGCACCAGAGGACTGTACTCCCACTACATGACTGGATTTATGGTCTGTCTGCCAGGGGATAAATTATCCTTTGGTATGTGCTATCTATACACTCTGCATTTAGCTTCTCAGGGGACAACTAGAACTACATTGTTACTTAATTCAAAATATCTTGGAATTGGCAGTTAGGGCTAGGCCACACTGATGCGATTTTAAGTGCGATCCAATTGTGGTTGCAATCCGATCTGGCTTTTTAAAGTGCACACTAGTGGGGCCCAGTTGATGTGGCCACACTAGTGCGCTACTGAGCGCTGTGTGTGCGATCCGTTAATCAGCGCATGCGATCCACATTTTTTGCACAATCACATGCGCTTCGATTGCGAATCATTGGGCGATTGTGAGCACACAGTGCTGAGTGGCCTCAGCCTTAATGCACAAGGAAAGTTCTGCAAAGTTGCTAGAGCTTGATGCCTACTTTTCTTTTTTTTTAAAGCTAGGTTCTCTTCTGGGGAATTTTTATTTTAAACAATCCAGTTATTTATATTGCTATTTGGAAGTAAAACTGCTATCAGGTCTAATAACGTCAGCATCGTGGCTTTCACTGACACCGTCCTCTGAAGCTGCCTACTCTGCAGAGGAGGATCGCATTTAGAGGCCGTGGTCTGAAAATCTGTAAAAAACTTTAGGCACATGCTTGGTAATGGTTAGAAATTGACCCTGAACCTGGTTCCAAAGTGGATATAACTGATGTGCTGGAACTTGGACTTAAGTGGGCTTCTTAAAAATGCAGAATAGCATTTAACATGAAACAAAAGAAAATGGATGATCCCATATTTATTAAGTGAAGAGCAAAGATGGAGAAGCACTAAAATAAATAATAAAGGCTTCCCCTAATAGATTTGGCTTCACTGACATTTACTCTCAAGAGAAAAAGATAAAATAGGCAAGTAATACATTAAAGGAAACAGTTTTTTTGGCTTCCTATTTAAAGAAATTTAATTTTAGATCATACGTCTCATTGCTGCCTTATCTTCCTCCTGCCCCCAAAATATTGTGACTTTACTTCTCCTACTAGTAGTAATAATATGTTAATTAATTGGGAAGTTAAGTGGGAAAAAATATTACTATTGAAAACATATATTACACATACATAGATATACTATATATTGTTTACATTTTTGGAAAATGAATTCATACTTAATACCCATTGGTATGCCTTGCTGTGGACGGTAGTGAGTAGATATTTTCAGGATGCACCACTTCCTTAAAATGTTCTTATCATTTCTACTGATTTGCTATTGGGTCGGTTAAACAAGCTCAGATGTCTACTGAGCAAATAAACCACCCCAGGTACTGAGACCATACCAGACAATATTAGTAGTCCCATAAACAGGAAGTCATAACTTTGGAAGAAATTTTTTGTGCAAAGAGAAATCACTAGATGGGCAGAAAATAGTTTTTTAAAGGGCATATCCACCCCCAAAACTATAATCCCCCCAACTACTGGCCCCATCATGTAGTGTAGTTTAATCCTTACCTCACATCCCAGCTCCATAAGGTTCTCCTGTAGCCCCCCCCCCCAAAGTCCCCAAAACTGCCCACCAGGAGGATAGCAGAGTCCATATAGTATTCTGCCTCCTACCTGGCCTCCGGGAGAAGTTTGGCATGCGTACTGCGAAGGTCTTTAAGTACAATTCTAAATCTTTTTTTTTTTACCAAACTAATATAGCGGTTGGGGGTGGACAGCGGTAACCTAAATGATAGCCAAGGGAATTTATGCTAGGTGGAAGGGCTGCAACAGATGGATCTGGATGGTGGGAGGGAGGAGGGAAAGGGTTCCTCTGCGCTTGCCACTGTCCTCTCAGAGAACAAGGAGGTGGCAGAAACATTTTGGACAGGAAGACAGCTACTACTCTTCAGTTTCCTGGATTTTGGACAAGCACTGCAGAGGATTTTTTAAACTATACAGAGAGGCCAGTAGTGGGTTAAATTTTAGTTTAGGGGGTGGACATGCCCTTTAAATATTATTTATCAATTATTTAGAAAATAATAGCTGATTGTCTATCATTGATAGAATGTACACATCTGCACCAAATTACTATTTTCAGATAGGCCTCGTTTTACGTAGCTCTAATGGTGCTGTGTAGGCGTGGAATTCTATGCACTGCATGGTGTAACAAACATCTGGATCTAATAAATACATGTGTCCACTTTTATTCTGGAATCCAGTGACATTTTTTTTTCTTTTTTTGAAAGAATTATAAGCTGTTTACTTACATTGGATGCAAGATGTTCTCACAGCTGCATAAAATGAATTATAGTTAAGTGAGACGTTAAAAAGAAATCCGCCTTCCACTGTCTGTATCACAAGTGACATTTAACAGAGCTTCGGAATAATAAGTAATTTCCTTAATTTTCCCAGGGAAAAAATGACTTGTTTCACCACAGACATGACAATTTGGAAATTTAATGTGGTATTTCTATTTTAGAAGACACTAGGATGAAGGACAAAGTCCCAGTTGTCTAGGTTTTTCAAGCATTATAGTAAAGGTTAGAAAATACTGTAAGATAAATCAAGGTCATCCTTTTTTTCTGCCAATCCGAAGGAAGACAAAATAATTAAAAATAATAAATATCTGAATGCATATCTGTTGTATTCAGTTAGATCAACTGGACTTGAAGACGTTTCACTAGTCATCCGACTGGCTTTTTCAGTTCAGAATGGCTTGTACAAGAATCTGTTGGCAATATAAGTACCCTTGAAGGTCCCAATTAGCATATGACAGTCAGGTGTTAGGGACCTTCTGAATGTAAGGTGTGGATGCATTGAGGCTAAGGGGTGTTATCGAAACTGCCCTGGGTAAGGTGTCAAAACAGTATTGTATATGGCAGACAGTTGGTGTCGAACATCCCCCTCCCCCACCTCTATTCAGCCTTGGTTTCTTAATTTTCACATAAATGGTCTCCTTGACACCTCTATTGAACTTCGGGTCAGGACTCAGTGGTGTACCTGCATCTTAAGGAAAAAGGACATACCTTTGAAGATTATAATATCAACATCTTAGCAAAGGAACATGACTGGTTCAAGAGAGGTGTCAAGGAGGCCATTTATGTGAAAATTAAGAAACTAAGCCTAAATAGAGGTGGGGGAGGGGGATGTTCAACACCAACTGTCTGCCATGAACAATGCAGTTTTGACACCTTAACCTGGGCAGTTTCGATAACACCCCTTAGCCTCAATGCATCCACACCTTGCATTTAGAAGTTCCCTAATACCTGGCTGTCATATGCTTATTGGGACCTTCAAGGGTACTTATATTGCCAACAGATCCTTGTACAAGTCATTCTGAATTGAGAAAGCCAGTCGGATGACTAGCGAAACTAAACTTTAAGTCCAGTTGATCTAACTGAATACAACAGATATACCATGACCTAGATGAATGAGAACATTCACAAGCATCTGAATCCATATTTATGTTGACCCATAAGAAAAAAATATAACTTCCTTATATGGCAGTAAGCCTAGTCAATGATTACCGTAAGCCCAATCCCATCAGTGAGTTTCAACACAAAGCCCATTGCCTCATATTGTATTTGGTGATTCCCTGTTTTGTGCTAAATACTAGTAGTAAGAATATTGATTCGGGAGCACTTTCTCTGTTTTCCCTGGATTATGCATGTTTTTTTACCATTCATTGTCACAGCTTATTGGGTCTCTAATGCAATGGAAATGGGTATAAAATGACTTCATCCTGGTCCACGGTAATGGTGATGAGAGGTCTTTAATACATGCATACAGTTACTCACTGTACTAGGTGAGCAGTTTGATTGTGGGGGTGTTTTTTTTTTAAATTAAGCTAATAGGCCGTCTGTCGGGGACTAATATTATTGTTTGTACTAACAAGGCTCAGAACACATGTGGAATAATTGTTCTTTTGAGTATGTGATAGTAATATAATATTTTTTCTTTGTGATTTTTTTTTTTAAATTCTTGCGTTTTTTGTATAATAAAGCCTGTATAATTCCTGTCCTTTTTTTTCAACATTGGATTGGTGCGGTGATGTCCTTTGGTTTATAACCAAACACTGTCATGGATTAGCCTTGCATTTTCCTTATTTAGTGACTATAATTCTAACATCCGATTCACTGACACGAAATGCTGAAGGATGTCTTTCCCAGCAACTAGCCCTGATATAGTCTCTGTTTATTTTCTTGCTAGGCCTTACTGTTTAAATATTAGCTAATATATAATTCGGCATGAATAGTCTGGGATTAACTTTAACTCTCTGTTCCATCTGATTTATATTCACTGATTCTCACACCATTAGCTGGAAATATTATGGTTTGCAGTCGCTATTCCAACTTGCATTAAACTAGGGGCCAACCCAGAAATTGACCTTAGACCAGTATGATAATCTTCACTGATTGGTCCTGCCAAACACATTTTGGGGGAGATTCACAGAGAGCTGCTATATTGCTCCTGAAACTTACATCTTCTGTGATTTTAAGGTGCCTATACACTAGTTGTGATTGAATTGCAAAATGATTAGCCGACTATGGAATGTTGGCTAATGCATGGCCAGCTTAAAGAGTATGTACACTGTAAATATTACCTAATGTTATTGGATAGCTGTGGCTATCCTGACGTCAGGAGGAGGAGGAAGCCAGCAACTTTCCTGCAGTAAAGGTAGGGTATGGGAGGATGCTAGAACGAAAAAAAACCCACTTAACATTTAAAGCCACAGCTATCCAATAACATTAATTTAAATTTACAGTGTACATACCCTTTAAAGGACGACTGTAGTGTTGTTGCTCTGATCCCATTTTGACCCAGGGCCTAACCAATGGCAAGACATGCTCTGCAAGAAGCACTTCTTCTCATTGAATAGAGTCTAGACAGAGAATGGACAATACAGTTGTCCTTTAAAAGCAGTATGTAATATACAAACATCAGATATGGATAGTTAGACCTATTGTTAAGCTAGGTACACACTGTATAATCTTTCTTCCTGACCGACCGTTCGAGGCTTTCGACTGGTCGGCCAGGAGGAAGGACTGTTGGTCACAGCAAAAGCAGCCCGACAGTTAGGTGCGACTGATCGTTTGGTCCATAGAGGACTACACAGTCATTTGTGATTTTCCTACCTGTCTGATTGTTCTTTCGTCCAGTTTGGATGATCAAACGGTCGTGGATTGGTCACAGCCGCAAAAAAAACCATACAATAATTCGGCACGACCGACCAAAACACTGAAATGACGGTCTGTTGGGCTGAATTATTGCATCGTGTGTACCTAGCTTTAGACAATCTTTATCTACAGATAGGCTGCTCAGCATAAGCCAAGCAGCTTGTTCTGTTGTATAGAGAGGAGAGGGGATGTGACCATGAGATCCCCCCCCACTGTCATGGTTTGTTATTATTGAACTAAATATTATGGGTGCTAAGATTATCCAATTATATTGCTACGTGTATGGCTGCCTTAAGATTCTAATGTAAATTAGCAGCGTACAGGTGACTAAAGTAAGGAAGAAAAAATTCACTGGGTAAGAACGTTACAATGTTGCCCAGCAATGAAGCACCCAGTGTCTCTCAGCAATTACACTACTAACAGTGAATAAAATGGGGTTTTAATTGTTAATGGAGAACACCCAGACTTATACCAGCCTCAGAATTTACACTTGCAACCTTTCAGTCCTTTTTAGGGCACTGGATTTATTGAGCAATGAAAAAAATATTAGTGACCGTCTATGCAGGTCAGGCACCCATATTGGCTTCCCAGAACTTCCTGTCGAAGCAGGACTCAATATAGCCTGCAGACTGGGGAGAGAATGAACGTCCTTGTCCATTCATGCTCGTGGGGACATTTGAGAGACCTTTAAAGAAGTACTACAGAAAATGCAGATTATTTTCCCCCTTTGGCATGCTTTAATAGGGCTCTCACTTGGAAATATGTCTGCAAATGATTACTTAATAAATATCACTTTGCAAAGATTCCTGTATATTATGAGACTATCAGTCTCTTAGGAAAAGCACTCAGACTTTGTTGCAATGGCTGTTTATGAAGAAAGTTTTCTTGCTCCGATTCCTTTATATTTCTTCCCATCCTGTTTCATCATGCTTCTTTTTGATTGGAGTCCTTAGAAGCCTTGGGCATTTCTTGTTCTGTCTTGGTTTATTGATATTTAATTTGTGCCTTTTGGCTCTTCCATTCCTACCTTACCCAATAGCCCAATCTGCCCTGTGCTATTTTAACTTGATCCATCCTGTACTTGGCTCAATCCTGCCATGGATTCTGACCAACAATTTGTATTGTTCAAACCCAGCCTTGTTTCAATACACATATTCAGCACTCGGCAACCTTTACCATGTCTCTATTATTAATCCCAGATTGTAAAGTACTGCAAATCCATATGCACATGGTTGTTAAATGCTCTACATAAATAAAATCATGAATACTGGGGTATTAGGAATGGGATGTGATAGATGAGGAGCCCATTATAATTAAAAAAAAAATAGTGATATCGTTCCATATTATGTGCTTAGGACTTAAGAAATTGTATCACAAAGATCGATAAGTCAATGCCCATGTGAGCAGAATCCGGGGGTGCTGCTACCATGAAGCAGCATGCCAGAATCCAAAGAAACAAGTGAGAGATAATGCTGGCTGAACAATATTACATTTCATAGGATTATTTCCCTTTCCTAGATTATAATAACATTTATAAAATGAAATGCTGTGTGCGTTTGATTAGGTGAATCTTCACATCAATAAAACCTTCAACTTGAAGACATATTATGCACTTTCAATGATATACTGTACATACAGCTACATGTAATGGTTCCCACCTGAGACATTATAAATGAACTTTGTGTTATATACCTTGTGGGAAACAGTTATATTTATGAATATATGATTTTACCAGCAAATCCAGTATAATGTGCATTGAGTCAGCTTCATGAATCAAATATAACTAATGGCTAAGGGCTTAGATGTATTTGGTGCTAGGATGATGGACATGACACTGATGTTACTGGAATTCATTGTGGAGCAAAATGTTTAAAGGGCATGTCCACCCCATTTACAATTTTTTTCTGTAGAGTAGGGCTCCCTCCTCCACCCCCCAACCGCTATAGTAATTTCTCTAAAAACTCCCCAGATCATTACTTACATCCCTCTCTCCTCCGATGTTCTGTCATGGCCCTCTGCTTGCATGAAAAGGGGAGGGGGGGGGCTGCACTGAGCATGTGCAAATTTTCCATGAGGAGAGACAGGAGGCAGAGACAGACTGGGACTTGGCCAGGCTCCTGGTGGTCACTTTTTTGGACTTTGGAGGGACATTACAGGAGAACCATTTGGAGCAAGGATGTAAGGTAAGGATTTTTCTGCACTACACAGTAGGGCCAGTAGTGGGTTAAATTCTAGTTTTGGGGGTGGACATGTCCTTTAAACTTGCAGAGAGAGGGGCAGAAGATGTGGAGTCAGATCTAGTACAAAAACAAACTAATGGAGTGAACAGACATTGTGGTTTATGTAATGAGAGGTATAAATGTTACCTGTGCTACTAATCTGCAGCAACCAATCCGATTAACTGCAGTAGACTAATAAAAAGTAAATATCTGATTGGTTGCTGCAGTTTAATAGCACAGGCCAACATTTGTACCAGTGGCGTAACTACCGGACGGTAGTAGGGCCCGCCACAAGCCCTAATCTGGAAGTTCCGGTCCAGTTTTAAATAGCTGATTGTGCGTATGTTTCATTCATATAAAACCTGCACGTCGCCGCACAGATCTTGCAGTCTGCGGAGGGAGCCAAACTAGCGGGGGGGGGGCCCGGGCCCCTTCAGGTATGCCCCTGATTTGTACCAGTTATTGCATACAGTATGATCCTTTATGTTTTGAAGCTAGTGGTAGTAGCCCTACAGATCCGCTCTTCACTATATTCTATGATTTTCTGTGGCAGAAGACGAATTCTTTAAATCAAATAATTTTCAGTCTAAGCATTATTGTTAAGTTCATGTTAGTTTTCAATTCCCAAGTGAACTCATTATGACCTATTACTCATGCTTGTAATCCAGCCAAAAAGGTATCATCTCTCACACTGGAACACTCTTTGAACAGTCTCACGCTGTTGCTGTTACAAGACACTAGCAGGGCCATGTACAGAGAGACATTATTGCTCTCTATTGCCTCCTACAGGCAATGCACTATGCCGATTATAACTCTGTGCATAGTGAATAGGGTTTTCCCATTCCGAAACTTCAAAGCCAACTATGTGCTGGCATTAAAGTTTGTCTTAAAGAGCCGTTATCGTCTCAGTACATACCTTGCAGCCGTTGCGCACCACAGTTTTTGGTATGTACCTATGGTACATAGGTTAATGTGACTTTTAGACGGAAAAAGGCATTTATGGCTCTCCGTACATAGCCCTGCAGGTATTTTCTCTTAGTAACCCAGGTGACAATTCAGCCATGCCAATAAGATCAGGTGGCAATATTTAAACCTGTGTTTTCCATTTAGAGGAGATGGGTCACTACTCTCCTCTGCATAGCTGAGAGTTATTTTCTATAGAAGTGGAAAACATTCCTGTTAGCACATCTATTCCTTTGCTTTAAAGAAAGCCTGCTTAAACAAAGTGGCATTTACTTTGTCAGAATAACAAGCACAAGCATTGGCATGCTGAATTTATTATCCTATATGGGAGTGGCTTTGGCACTAAAATGGTTCCTTTTGGCACCAAAATCTCATACTGCCTTACGATAATGATGTCTTAGGCAATGGCCCCACTACAACGCACTAAATCGTGCACGCAATCGTGCGTGCGTCATTCTTGTGCGTTTTCCGCATGCGATTTTGCTGTTTTCCGTTATGGCAACGCATGCGTTAATGCACCAAAAATGGTGAACGCATGCGTTACGGAAACGGATGCGCAATCGCATGCGCATGGGAAATCACGGGGATTTTTGCGTTCCCGCGTTTCCATTATAACCAAATCGCATGCGCTTTCGCAAACGCAAAATGCGTGCGCAAACGTTTAAAAAACGCTTTAAAAAAAAAATGGGGCCTAGCCCTTATAGGATACCACTATAGACCAGGACACCTTATCCAAATTCCCAAAAGTTGATAATAGTACTGATTAAGGCGAGGCACACATAGGACATTATTTTGACCTGACTGACTGCCGATGCATTCCAATTGTCCAAACTTTTGGCAATTTTTTGCCAGGACCAACAACTTTTGTCCGAATTTTCTGGTCTGTGTTAACTCCACTGAAGACATTACCTAACTCTGTAAATCTGCAAGGTGATAAACAAATGTTCTTGTACCAACACTAGTATCATTGCAACTGCTCTCTGACTTTTTGTGAAATATGAAAAAGTTTCATGCTGAACATCTTTAGGCAAAATAAATAAATAATTTAAATAAACGTTCAAAAACTTTTTAGTGTTAAACCAGTGACATTTTTTAATCCACTTTCCCCTGATACACGTTACAGAAAGAATAAGTATTGAACACAGGTTGGTGCGTCATACATACTCACGCTTACACAGCTGAAAAACTGAATTGTGGCAGCAGTAAAATGTATGAATTGCAGCAGTTTTCACCTCTAAGCTATGCCTATTCTACATAGGAGCAGGTGTTCAGATGAAAATTATTTATTATTATTATTGTTTGTTCAGGTAAGTAAGGAGTTTATTTTCAATGGATTATTAAAGGGCGTGTTCACCCCCTAATAAACTTTTTAACTATTAGCAAAAGGCAGTTTTGTAACAAAATAATGTGACATTGTATAATTGGTGGAGTTCTACTGGATTTGGAAACAAATGTTTCGTTATGCGGTGCTGAAGAACCATTTTGGTGTTTGGACAATACATGCATAGTTATTTCCATATCTAAAAAATTCCAACTAGCTGACTTGTCAGTAACAAGCAAAAAATTACATAAAACGCAAGTTTGGCTTTGACCGGATAACGGCAAATACCTATTTTTACCTTAAAAAACTAGTAAAAGTCATTGACTCGAGTATAAACTGAGGGTAGAAATTATGAGCACTACTGCTTTCTGATTCTGTATTGTTTTGAGGCTCTAGTTGCCCTTTAAATGGACAGCAGAATTCCCATACAGTAGTCCCATACAGAAATATCCAAATCCAGTATGGTTATTACTGTATGGGACTACCATATGGGAATTCTGCTGTCCATTTAAAGGGCAACTAAAGCCTCAAAACAATACAGAATCAGAAGGCAGCAATAGATGGTACCATTCTCCTTCTGACTCTGTGTTGTTTTGAGGCTTTAGTTGCCCTTTAAATGGACAGCATATTCCCCATACAGTAGTACCATACTGTATATGACTATTACTGTATGAGAAATATGCTGTCCATTTAAAAGACAATTAAAGCCTTGGCACTCTAGATGTTTGGAAACTTCAACTCCCAGCATGCTTTATTAGCTGGGGGTTGTAGTTTCCAAACATCTGCACCCTCACCCTCCCACCCAGTTCAGTACTTTCTGTGGGCTTGCTTCATTCTGTTGGCGTCTCTTGCATCCTATTGTGGGCATCCTCTGTAGTAACTTCCTTTAGAAATGCGGCAGCCGCTCCCGCGCTCCCTGTACTGAAGTGCCAGCTGACATCACTACTCAGCGCTGGGCAGTGACATCAGCCGGCGCATCTTACAGGGAGCGAGCGAGCAGCTGCCAGATTTCTAGTAAGTAAGTTACTGACTCGAGTATAAACTGAGGTCGGGTTTTCAGGCTGATTTTACAGCCTGAAAACCTTGGTTTATCCCCGAGTATATACCGTAGGTTTTTCTAATATTAACAAATTAACAGGGAGATTCAATAAAAGTTCTTATGGTTAAAAATGGTGCTAATTTTGCCCTAACCAATAAGATATTATTAAACATTTGAAAGCTAACATCTGATTGATTAGGACAAAATTAAAGCCATTTTTAATGGAACTCTTATTGAATTGCCCTGTTATATGCTTGTGAAGGTTCTCATTCATTATGTACAAGAATCTGTGGCAATTATGTGCCCTGGAAAATCCCAATTAGCATATCACAGCCAGGTGTTGAGGGCGTGATTGCATAGTGGCTAAGAGGTGTTATAGGAACGCCCAGAGTAAGGTGTCAAAACAGCATTGTACATGGCAGACAGTTGGTGTCGAACCCCCCCACCTCTATTTAGGCTTGGTTTCTTTATTTTCACATAAATGGCCTCCTTAACACCTCTCTTGGACCAGTCATGTTCCTTTGCCAATATGTTACGATCTTCAAAGGTATGTCCTTTATCCTTAAGATGCAGGTACACGAGTCCTGACCCGAGGAATTGTCTCTTCTGTGCTGGTATACGTTCTATAAGCAAAAACATGTATGTGCTATGGGATCTCGACAATCTCCAGTTTCACCCATTTTCGCTAACTTTTACATGAAGGTGGTAGAAAAACAGGCGCTTAAAACCTTTACCAGCCACTGGTTCAGGTAGGGGTTAAAATTCAGGTATGGGTTAAAATCCTGCTTGTAAAAAGTCAACGAGAATGGTTAACTGGAAGTAGAGGTTTACAGAAAACCAACACACACAGATCAGTATTTGATGTTTGACTCCCGCCACCCTTTAGATCACAAGCTGGGTGTCATCAGAAACCTGCAACACAGAGCAGAGAACATCCCCACTAGCACAGAGGCAAAGGCTAAAGAAATGAAACATCTCAGAGAAGCCCTTAAAACTTTTGGATATCCAGACTGGGCCTTTGTCAAAAGAAGTAGAAGGAAAGAAAAGAACACGAATGCCAACAGTGAAGGGCAAAAGCAAGACAGGAGAAAGAACATGGTCATCCCATATGTAGCAGGGGTCTCCGAGAAACTAAGAAGAATTTTCAAAAAACACCGTATCCCTGTCTGCTTTAAACCAAACAACACACCGAGGCAGCATTTGGTACATCCGAAAGAATCAATACCGAAACACAAGAAAAGCGACATCATATACGCAGTGCAGTGCAGTGAAGAATGCTCTGGTTTGTATGTGGGGGAGACCAAACAGCAACTGCACCAACGTATGGCCCAGCACAGAAGAGCCAATTCCTCTGCAGTGTACCAGCATCTTAAGGAAAAAGGACATACCTTTGAAGATTGTAATGTCAACATCCTTTCAAAGGAACAGGACTGGTTCAAGAGAGGTGTCAATTTATTTGAAAATAAAGAAACCAAGCCTGAATAGAGGTGGGGGGGTTCGACACCAACTGTCTGCCATGTACAATGCTGTTTTGACACCTTACCCTGGGCGTTCCTATAACACCTCCATGCAATCACACCTTGCATTCATAATATCATTAACACCTGGCTGTGATATGCTAATTGGGACTTTAAAGGGTACTTAATGCCAACAGATTCTTGTACAATTCATTCTGAATTGAGAAAGCCAGTCAGATGACTAGCAAAACGTCTTCAAGAACTAAATTTTAAGTCCAGTTGATCTAACTGAATACAACAGATATATTTGCATAAAGAACAGCTACTTAACATAGGTATGCACCATGTACATTCACAGTTTACTTCGCCAATAAAAAAATCACCCACTTAACCATTTAACCAACATATAGAGATCTACATAAGATCCAATGACCTGCTGAGATTAAACAACCTTTAAAGTATTGTCAGAACAAGTTATTAGAAGTAAAATTTGCACCAGGTAGAAGCCAGAGCAGGTGAACCAATTGCAGTTCAAATAACGTAGTAGACCAGAATGAATTTATTTTCAATGGTGATATATATGGGTAATAACTTTGGGTATTTGTTATTACATAAAATGCATAAGAACCATAGATGAATGATCATAATCTTCCTAGAATACATGTCATATGCTTTACTGCTACACAGTTGTTGAATTCAAAGACTTTTGCTTTTTTATTGGGGAAGTCTGATGGACAGGAAGTGAGCATCATGCACTTCCTCTCATGCACGCTACATCTCTGGACAGTATTTGTCAACAGTCAAAATGAAGTGTCATCAACTCAAGCCATTGATGTATGTATTTAGCTTCTCCTATAGTACTATACATATTACGTAGCGGATTATTTTTAGGAGTTTTTACTTACTATTAAGTAACGAAGGAAAATGTTTCCTTGATTACAGTACTGAAACTAAGAAATGAAATAGGAGATATCAGATTCTCCATGTAGATTCTGAGAAATTGCTCATTTACCCATGCAGCTGTTCACTGCATACAGTTCTTATGGCCAAGCTGCCTTGTTAGACTAGATCCTATAGTTCATCACCCAGTCAGTTCTTTCCTGTATATTTCCTTCCCCTGTGCTTTATGATATTGTGCAGCGCACACTGCGAACAGATGCTTTTGGTAAGTAATTACTTTTATTACTTGCAAATTATTTACTGAATTTATAAGATAAGCAATGCTGTATGAGGTGACATGTTGAGCTGGAAAGGGCAGGCAAAAAAGGAAATATAATGCTTGAGTAAATAAATAATCAAATTAATGTATTCCCAAAGAGCACAAAATAGATTTCTGCACAGAGCCGAGAACAGCTGTATTTGCTAAAAATTGTTACATCTTCCCCGCCACATTTTCCTCTCTGCCATTGGTCAATGCAATAAAATGTTTACTTTAAACTAGATATACATATACATATATGCAGGTCACCCAAGGGAAACTTGTTTTGCTTTCTGTGTACATATTTCCCTACGTTATTTATACAGAATCAGCTGGTCATAGCTCTCTGCAAAATGTTATTTAAAAACAATCATTTGTTTGCTTTGGGGTCTGTATATAAAGATTAATTTATTCAATAATAAAAATATAATAAATAACAATTCCAAGAAATAGAAATAAAAAAGCAATTATTAATTCGTATATTCCTGTCTTAAAGTCATGTTAACCGATTTAACAAGGGTTACTGTCACCTTACTAAAGAGTGCGCAGCCAAAGCTAGTGATTTAATATTGTGAGTGTGGCAGATCTGCATGAGAAATAGGCTGAAGGTTGAGACGCAATCATGATATTAAATCCCTGTAGTGGGCACTTCCTAGAGTGATAGCAGCTCTCTGTGAATCTCCCTGTATTTTAATGGTCAGCCAAAGAATGGGATCACGGCGTACTAAACACAGGTTGAATGGATCTATATTTGATTGAAATCCGGTAGATCTGGGATTTTTTTTGGAAGTGGCCAAATTGCAGTAGTAATTCTTTCCACGTGATTTTTTTTATCAATCATCGTGGTGTGATGTTACATACATTGGTCTATGTTGAGAGGACATTGTATTTTTTTTATTTAGAAAACTGTTTGGTTCACAGTTATTGGCAGCCTAGGAACCCCCTGTCTAGAATTTGTTGGTACACACTTTTCAGTAGTCTCCCTACAATTGGAGCCTAGTGCGTGGGTCCTTTGGCAATGCTAACAACTA
Organism: Hymenochirus boettgeri; assembly: GCA_019447015.1. NCBI lineage: Eukaryota > Metazoa > Chordata > Amphibia > Anura > Pipidae > Hymenochirus > Hymenochirus boettgeri. The sequence continues at coordinate 52,673,427 of CM033469.1, read as the reverse complement.
AACAGAATGGATGAGGGTCATATTACAAGGCAATGAAACATTGCCTGGTTAAATAACCAATAGGATTAAGAGTTGTTTTTATAACTTTTAGTTTTCTGTTTTTTATATTTATTTTTGTTAAAGGACAACAATATCAAAAAAATATAATATCCCCCCATTACAGCTGAAATCGCTTACTAATATTTACAACCGTGCTGCCCTCCCTTAGCAAAGACGAGTGCTAAAAGCTCACCTCCTAGACGGCCCAGGGCCATGATTAACATAACACTTGTCATTGGCTGGTGGGAATGTCTGTTACAACCTCTCTCCTCCTCCTCTGACAGTCAAACAAACTTGAAATGTCCTGTTGCTTGAATACAGCCTACATAATCATGCTGATCAAGGGGAGTGTTTTCTCACATGCTAGTTAGACAGTTAGAGGCAGTGAGAATTGTTACACCCCCTTAACAGCATGGCTAATTGAAGGCTAATTAAAGGTAGAGAGAGCTTGAAATCAGGAAAAAAAATGTATATGGAGGGCTGCATATCTTTACTCTTTCTAAAGCAATTTTTAAAAAATGCATTGAGGCAATGCAATTATCCTTTAAGCTTTAGCAAAAGCAAATGTTAAAGGTACATAATATTGGATCCCAAATCTCCATTTATTTAATAATACTGTATTTTCCCCTGCTAATCAAAAAACACACTTTCTTTATTCTAAATGTATATATTGAAAACAAAAAGTACCCCTGTCACTATCAATACTTTATTTAAAGGGTATGTCCACCCTAAAAATTAATTTTTGATATATGAGTGCCCCTGTCCCCCCAGCCCCAACCGCTATATTTATTCTTTTAGAAAGTGCCCCAAACTTTACTTACCTCCCCTCTTTCCTCCGCCGCGCTGCCGGCCCTCTGCTTGCGAGAAAATGCAAGCAGAGGGGCGGTTCCGGCAGTCTCGTCTGTGATTGGCTGAGCGGCAGCCAATCACGGACGTGGCTGCCGGGAGTTCATTTCGGCGGGGGAAAGAGGGAAGGTAAGTAAAGTTTGGGGAGCTTTCTAAAAGAATAAATATAGCGGTTGGGGCTGGAGGGACAGGGGCAATCCTATAACTAAAGGGTTTTAAGCTAGGGGGAGGGAATCCTGAGAGAGAGGGGGAGGGAGGGGGAGAAGGGCTGCAGTACGCATGCCAAACTTCTCCCGGAGGCCAGGTAGGAGGCAGAGTCCTATATGGACTCTGCTATCCTCCTGGTGGGCAGTTTTTGAGACTTTGGGGGGGGACTACAGGAGAACCTTATGGAGCTGGGATGTGAGGTAAGGATTAAACTACACTACATGATGGGGCCAGTAGTGGGGGGGATTACAGTTTTGGGGGTGGACATGCCCTTTAAAGGACAAAACTAAAGTTTTACCCACAACTGGCCCCATTGTGTAGTGTTAAAAAATTGTTAAAATGGTTCTCCTGTAGTGACTTTTTAATGTTGAAAAAGGAGCTGTCAGTGAGTCATTCGGTCCCTGCTTCCTCTCTGTCCTCTGAGAGTTTCTGGCACGCACAGGAGATCCCTAGCTTAAAACCCTTTTTCTGTAGTGAAGAGAAACCTAGCCCACCCCCAACCGCCATGTAAGTTTACTTAAAAAAAGCTGCAGAACTACTTACATCTCTTTATTCTGCATTCTCTATTGCCGGCAGCCGCATCTGTGATTGGCTGCCTCTCAGACAATCACAGATGCAGCTGCCAGTCCGGCCCCCTGTTTCTAGGGCCTGGATCAGAGTGCCCGGGGATCGAAGGACTGTTAGTAAAGTTCTGTTTCTTTTTAAATGAAACATGTGGCGGTTGGGGTTGGGCTAGGGTGCCCACTATATGTACATGTACACAACAGGAAAAAAAAATTCAGGGTGGAGATACCGTACCCTTTAAAGGAGAACGAAACCAAAATTTTTACACTTCAGAATCTGAAACTATACCCTCTAAAAACGCCAGTAGGCTGTAAATCCCTCTACAGTAAATGGCATTAAAGTAAATGAAACCCCCTTGAAGAACCGAATGAAATAACTGTGTGTATTTACAGTGACTGGCCACACCTCTGACCTCAGTCACATGCTACCTTGCCTAATCTGTCCTGTAAAAGGATTGGCTAGAGGCTAGTGGGTGTGACCAACTGTTACAACTGTAATAAGTTCCTGCAGTATCCAAGGACTGAGCATGTGTATAGAACGTAATGGTCAGTGACCACACTGTGATACTGGAAATAAAACACAAACCCCGTGCTAGAAAGGTAAATTTCCCAACAACCATATTAAAATAAAAGGTGTGACACAGATTACTGCATTTATATTAAGGTGCTCTTCCTTCTGAAAAAGTGTTCTACTGAAGCTTTTAGTTAGGCCTACCTGCTCATTTCCTTTGGTTTACATTCAAGTATATGAAAAAAATTATTTTGGAAAAGAGATATTCTGTTCAAACTTTTGAGTTTAGAGAATAAAAAGACATCTGGTATTGATGACTGCGTTCTAAAATAATAATCTTCAGATAAAGGAAGTTAGAAACATGGCAACATGTTTGCTATTGTTATAGAATTGTAAATACAAATTGTCTAGCAACATTATTAAATCCTGTAAATCAGTATCTTGACTAATCTGTATTTGGGAAATTCATCTCTGGATTAAATTTAATAAATGCAGTTTGCAAACAACATTTCTATTATAATATTACTTTTTCTGGGCAACCATTTTGGTCAAGGATTTGTTAATATTTTGTGCTTGGCTAGTCTGTTTTGGAACGAGATAGCCCAAGCTATTGGCAAGAATGCCACTGTGCCCCTGTGCTATTGTATAAAACTTGTAATGAACATATCTTTAAGATAAGCAAAAACTGCAGGGCAGAAAATAGTTATAGATTCACCAAACTGACCCGCTGTATTTTAGAGGAGGAGTAAACCGGGTAGAACATACCTGAGGAGAGCATGCCTATATTAACCAAAAAAAGATAGTAAGGAACTTACTTCCAGCCTGAACCTTGCAATGGTCCTTACCCTCTTTGACTTTTACTAAGTGTGGTAGGGGGATTATCTCAGCGATATCTACTTATCCATCAAGGGTCTTATGCACTTGCACTTTTACATATATTTGATTGCCTCAGCAGGACGATGTTATAATAATAGCAGATACTATATGGCACATGACAGCTGAGCAGGCAGCAAAAGTGCAATAAACAAGGACTATTACAAGTGTTTATACAAGTTTTTGATACGGCAAAGGCTTTCTATTCCTTGCATATGAAAACATCTGATGCTACCTCTGTAATAAACCATAAAAGCCACATAATAAGTGGTGCAAACATTTGCCTGGGCTATTTTTCTGAGGCAACCAATTAGATGTTATCTACAATATACTTGTAATTTGCTAACATTTGATTAGTTGCTGAAGATGAATAGCAAACCTTGCTGAAGAACCCAATCTACTCTTCTGTACAAACTCTTCAAATGATGCTGCAAATCTTTAACTTGTGTTTCATCATAATCTTAAACACAGGAACACCTGTAGATTTTTTGTTTTCATTTCTCTCCAGTTTTTATAGAGAGTTTTGGAATTTTCAACATCACTTACAACAAAACTGTGATGACTGTATCTTTCCTTTAATTGGGGCACCACTTTATATAGACTTCTCCTGGCTAAACAGCTCTTAACTTCCATGGCTAACATGTAGGAATGAAACCAGCAAAATGTTCACACGTAATCAATTACAAATCAATTACATCAGACATAAAAATAATTAATAATAATATTTATATATGACTGAATAGCTATGAACACTCTGTAATAAAACATCACCGAAAAGTCCGAGTTCAGAATGTTCCAAATGTCAAATATAAGTTCAGATGATAAATTCCTTGCTGTTCATTACTGAGGAGATCAAAGCATTTTTGCAAATGGGTAACACTGTTCTTAGAATTTGTGATGTGGGACTATTCTAGATTTTTTCTATTTAAAGGGTTTTGTTAGATTCCAAGGCTTGGACCACATATTTACAATTAGGTGGAGCACAAAGAACAGCCATAGGAAAAACGAAATTAGTTTATTATCAATGTAAATGATAAATACACAGTAAAATTATAGTAAGCCCTCCTATTAAATTTAACCTGGTAATAGTCTGGATCCCAACAAGACTACAAAACGTATTCCAATCTGAACACCTAAAACAAAACCAAAAAGACCACAACAACCAATGATTTAAAAGGGGAATGCAGTTTTATTCATAGACTCCTAAGTCAAGAACTGAACAATAGCTGTATATCCTCTTGGCCAATCACATATTAAGTGACTGTGCTGTGGGTGACATAAGAAATAGTTCAAAAACAGGATAGGATTAGGAAAGCCCAATCGCAAGCAAACCCACTAGACTCTCCTATCTGGAGAGGCACTCAAATTTGGCATAATTAGGGAAATAAGCAGTGTCCCCTTAAAGATCTGGGAACCAAAAATAATTATCACATGGTGCATAAAGAACCGACCAACCATATAATATAATAAAACATTCTACACAATATAAAAATACATCAAACCAGTGGTATCTCCCTCCCCTTATAAAAACTACTAACACATACCTGGGCGTCCCCAGGATAATATAACTAAAAGTGTCCTAGAAGTGTAGCTGCCAACAACGGATATACAAACAAGCTGATCAGGGCAATGTAGGTAAATGACAAGCCCCATACATCATATTGTAGGCCCTCCCCACAATCTCCATTCCAAAGATGAGGTCGGGGTAACCTGTATTTTTATATTGTGTAGAATAAAGGTTATGTTTTATTATATTATATGGTCGGTTGGTTCTTTATGCACCATGTGATAATTATTTTTGGTTCCCAGATCTTTAAGGGGACACTGCTTATTTCCCTAATTATGCCAAATTTGAGTGCCTCTAGGCTCTAGTGGGTTTGCTTGAGATTGGGCCTTTTAATCCTATCCTGTTTGATTCATAGACTCCCAATTATTAAATACATCAGCTATATTAACATTTATAAAATCTCTAAGTTAGCTGGCCAGCCACAATACTAAAAAATTACATACAAATTTCAATAGTTATATAAATTCAATAATGCACATAAATAACCCTGTACCACAACTTAAAGGGCATGTCCACCCCCAAAACTATAATCCGCCCCATCGTATAGTGTAGTTTAATCCTTACCTTACATCCCAGCTCCATAGTGTTCTTCTGCTATCCCCCCCAAAGTCCAAAAAAAGCCCACCAGGAGTACTGCAGAGTCCATATAGGACTCTGCCTCCTATCTCTCCTCCGGGAGAATTTTGCCATGCGCAGAAGAGCCCTCCCCCCCTCCCTCTCGAATTAGATTCCCTCCCCCTAGTGTAAAAATCTTTTTATGTAATAGTCTCCCTGCTCCCCCAGCCCCAACCGCTATAGTTTTAATATCAGAAAGTGCCCCAAACCTTACTTACCTTCCCTCTTTCCTCTGCCGCACTGAACTCCCGGCAGCCGGGTCCGTGATTGGCTGCCACTCAGCCAATCACAGACACGACTGCTGGTCCCACCCCTCTGCTTGCATTTACGCGCAAGATGAGGGCCTGGCAGTGCGGCAGAGGAAAGCTAAGTAATGTTTGGGGTACTTTCTGATATTAAAACTATAGCAGTTGGGGCTGGGGGAGCAGGGAGACTATTATATTAAAAATTTTTAAGAAGGGGGGACATGCCCTTTAATCTTGCGACTTCTATATTTACTGCAGTACTGTCTTCTCAATTGTTTTAATTTCCAGCACCACAGTGTATCCTATATCCTACCAATATGTAGGTCATTTTTGTTTCCACAGGTAAACTTTGCTATATATATATATATATATATATATATATATATATATATATCAAACAAGTCAGGAAACACGGCATCAGATCAGTTGTAAGCTCAGCACGCATGGCAGGGTGAGCACTTGAGAGCCGAACAAAAGTACAAGGCAAAGGAGAAGATCAGAGACCACACAGGAACAGAACCGTAAATAGGAGGTGGCGACGGTAGCCCAGAGGCAGGGGGAAGAGGGGGTAACGTCGGGAGAAGGAGCAGTTGAGAGAGGATAACATAGCAGCCGAGTGATCCATGTCCTCTCTTCCGTGCTCTCTCTCCGCTCCTGCCCCCTTCCCTCCTAATCATTGCTCCTCCCACGCTCTGGTTCTCTCGTTCGAAGTCCCCCGACTCGTCCTATCCCCGCGTTACCTCCTCCTACTCTTCCTTTCGTCGTTCTCCTTCTTCCCCCTCGCCCTCTCCCCTCTCTCCCTCGTCTGCCCTTTGCTTTCCCTCTCCTCTCATCTCTATCCTTTCGCGCTCTCTCCCTTTTCCCTCCGTCCTCTTTTGGTCCCCCTCCTCGTTCCCTTCCTCCCCACCCTCATCCTCGCTTGCTGCCCCGTCAGCTTTTCCTCCGCCGTTCCTCACCTTCCCCCTTCACTTTGCTTTATTCCCCTTGTCGCTCTCTGCTTTCATTCTCCGTCTCCCCGCTCTCCCCTCCCTCCCCGCCTTTTGTATCCTCTTCCCCCCTCTGGCTGCCCTTTGCCCCTCCGCCTCTCTTTCCCACTCCGCTCCCCCTTCCCTGCGTCCCCTCTTCTCGGCTTGAGCGTCTCTTCCTGATCCCCCCTGGCTTGTGCCTCCTCTCCTCTCTCCGTTCTCTGTCTCTCCCCCCCTTACCCACCCCTTTCTCCTTTTTGCTCTTCTTCCCGTCCTTCCTCTCTTCCATTGCGCTTCCCGCCTGCCCCCTTCGGCTTGCCCCCTCTCTGCGTTCCATCTCCTCCTCTCCTCCTCCCCCCACTGCCTTTCCCGTTTCCTCTTCTTCTTCTCGCTCTCTCCTCCTCTTCCCTTGCCCCTTCCTCTTCCTTCTTTGTCTTCTTCGCTCCCTCACCCTCTCTTCTCCTCCGTTCTCCTTTCCCCGCGCACCTCCTCCCTTTTTCCTTCGCTCGCTCCTCCCTTTCACCGTTTCGCCCCCTTTTCTCTGTCGTTCGTCTTCCCTTTCTCTGTCCAATCAGCCTTCCCTCCCACCTTTCTCCCCTCTTTCCCGTTCTCTTTCCTTCCCTTCCTGTTCGTTCGTCTTGCTCCCCCTTTTTCTGCTTTCCCCTCCTCCGTTACCTCTCGGTCCCCCCTCTCGTCTCCTCGCTTTTCTCCATCGTTCTTCCCTTCTTCCGCCCCCCCTCCGTTCTTTTTGCGTGCTCCCGCCTTTCCTGGCCCGTTCCCTTTCTCTTTTGGCCGTCGTTTTTCAGTGCGCCTCTTAAGTAAGGAATAGCCGCACCTCTCACTTGTATCTCCACGCTATTGGCCAGGTGCATCCCCAAACATTCACATTGTAATATAATCACAGAGCACTCCATGGACTTATAAGCAATCGCTGTTTATTGTACGTTCTACGCATTTCAACCACGTCCGTGGTCGTCATCATGAGCGAGATATATATATATATATATATTATATATACACTAGAAAAGGAAAAATATATATAATATATATATATATTTATGTCCATAACGTTCGAATGCCACTATTTAGAGTGATACGTTCATCCAGGAGCACACTCCCTTCGTGGTCTAAAGTCTTTCTAGCATGATAGATAGCGACCCGATTCCTGTTAGTCCCGCTTGTGGTCACTGACCCCGAATCCTTCTACAGACCCTTTGCCGGGTCCCTAGTTCGGGGCATCCAAGTCCGCCTTGTGTAGCGGTTGCCTGGTACTTCAGCGTCTCACACTTCACTAGTGTCCCGCTAGGATGACGTCAACTCTGCACCTTACTCGACCACTCGATTTCTTAAAGGGCAATCTCCTCTGTATCTGAAGTCACTTATAACAGGGTACTAGGGTATATAAAACTTTATAATAACTCACAACATGTTTCACCAAAAGGCTTCATCAGGTGAATATTAAACATCACTTCCTGTAATCAGACTTATATAGCCCTTTATGTTTAAGGAAATCAAACTCATAGATATACCTTTGTTCCATCCTTACCAGTGCATAGCTTAGGTCCCCCCCTACCCTTTAATTTAACTCCATCCACTACTTTATAAGAACTTCCCTCAAAACTCCCACTGTGACATTCTAAATAGTGTTCATAAAGGAAAGAAATAGAAAATCCCTTAATTTTCCTAACATGTGCTTGTTTAATACAACTCCTGTGTTCACTAATACGTGTACTAACCATCCTGTCAGTTTTCCCTATGTACATTTTTAAACATGGACAAGTAATCTGATATATAATCCCCTTGGATTTTGCAAATCCAAGGGGGTTATATATCAGATTACAGTGAAGGGAGCGTGCTCCTGGATGAACGTATCACTCGAAGTAGTGGCATTCGAACTGTATGGACGATAATTATCAAACAGAAAAATTTAAACTATAGCAAAGTTTACCTGTGGAAACAAATGACCTACATATTTGTAGGATACACTGTGGTGCTGGAAACAATAGAGAGACAGTAATGCAGTAAATATAGAAGTCACAAGATTAAGTTGTGGTACAGGGTTATTTATGTGCATTATTGAATTTTGCTTGTGAAGGTTCTCATTCATCCAGGTCATGGTACATCTGTTGTATTCAATTAGATCAACTGGACTTGAAGTTTAGTTCTTGAAGATGTTCCGCTAGTCATCCGACCGGCTTTTTCAATTCTGAATTGAGAAAGCCAGTCGGATGACTAGCGAAACGTCTTCAAGAACTAAACTTCAAGTCCAGTTGATCTAATTGAATACAACAGATATTATTGAATTTTTTTATAACTATTGAAGTTTATATGTAATTAATTTTTAGGTATTGTGGCTGGCCAGCCAACTTAGAGATTTTATAAATGTTAATATAGCTGGTGTATTTAATAATTGGGAGTCTATGAATAAAACGGCATTCCCCATTTTAATCATTGGTTGTTGGAATGTAAATGATAAAAACAGAACTCTCAGCAGCATCGTAGAACCAATCAAAAGAATGTAATTAAAGTATACACCAAAGAAAAGTCTCTCAGACCAGCACCATAAAGAACTGCTTCCCCTGTGGGCCAGATTCTACTGTTCTTTCTTACCCATGCACACCTGCATCCTCTCTTCTCTTGATTCTATTAACAAGCAAAAGTTGTATAGAGGAGGTGGAATAGTCAAGAGGCAATGTCATATAAAACCAGCTCTTTATTGTGTTTACATAATAATTTCATCCACAATCAATCTTAGCTACATTTTTTCTCTGCAAGCTTACTCAACAATATAACAATATGCCTCCTATCAATATGTTCCTGGAAAACATCCAGACTCTCTGTTTTCACCACGTACAATTCCAAAACCAACAACTCTAAACTAATAGTAGAATTGCCAATGTGAAGCTTCCCACTCCTATTCATCCAATCTATCACCTACTCGCTCATACATCTTTTTTCCACTTGTGTTGCTGTCCCAGACTCCATTTGTTCCTGGTGTTTATACACATGTTGGAGGTTCCCTTTAAAAACTGTTTCACCAACAGCGGTCTACACAAATTGGTGCCCCAATTAAAAGAAATATCCAATTATCATTCCGAGACTTAATCGGTTAATGCATTTTTTAACTAAATCGTGAAGAACAATAGGCTACAATCCCTGAAGGTTCATTTTGGGAAGACTAAATCTCATTTAATTTACATTTATCTGTTAAGGTTCGTACACACGTGCGATTGCAGGTGCCAATCCGCGAGGCACTATGTGTATGAATGACCATTTCCCCCGATAATCGGCCATGTATAGGCACGAAACGGCCGCTCAGTTGGGAATCGTTGCCTGATCTTCCGGGTAGATCTCCAAACGAGCGGCCGTTTCGCCCGATAAAGTGCCCATACACGGGAAGGTTATCAGCTGAAACGGCCATTCGTACACATAGTGGGTCGGCATCTGCAATGTTCTGGAAGTTATTTGCCTTTTATCTCCAAACCTCCTAACATAAAACCCACATAAAAGTAGAAGCTTAGCCTAACATTTTTATGAGTGTCAGCCCCTGTACCTGACATATAATGACTGATTCTCTTTGATATGAAGTAGATCTAACCCTGCTAGCCCTGGAGGTTCACTTGCTGAACTTGTCTTGTAAATGCAAGCAGTAAAACTGTCCATCTTCCATAAGCCTAATGCCCATTAAATGAGAGCTAAATTTGTTTTTAAAAATCCTAATGTGACAGCTTTTCTCCCCAGAACACCTATACCTTGTAAGATTCATCTCTAGTAAGTTGAATTTACATCCGTGCGAGAAACAGATTCTGCAACTAAGAATGCTTCCATTTTGTTGCCAGAACAACTCATATCCTATGTGGTCTTCAAAGAGCTTTTTTAAATTCTGTTCCTAGCAAAAAATAAACTGTCTAAATATATTTGTATTATTTGCATATGCTGTGGTAGCTCACCTGCTAAAGTGCTTGTAAAAATGCATTTTAAACAGCTGACGGTCTGGTACCAATGTTTTAAAGGGCATGTCCACCCCCCAACTGAAATTTGCCCCAATGTTGAGAACACTGTAGTGTTGAATGACCCCTACCATTCTCATATACTATACTAGCAAACCCCTAATTCTTTAAAGAATCGCAAATCTGTTCAACCCTGCATTTGAAGCCCTCTCCCCTCTTTTTCTCTTTCCTTTTTCTCTCTCTACCTCCTTTCACTCTCTCCTCCTCCTCTCCCCCCCCTCTCTCTCCTTCGTCCCTCACTCTCTGTTTCTACCTCTCTCTGCCCCCTCCTCCTATGGAAACGGCATTGAGGTCTCCTGTGTGCACATGGTTGAATTATGTACTGTTCGTGCGCTCAAGTAGGGGTCCATGTGTACTTGTGGACAGCTTCTCCAACGGCAGTGGAGCGCGCACACTGGAAGGAGGGTTGATGATGAGGCGCTCAAGCTAATGTGTCCATGATCCAAGCATATAGACTTCTCTTGGTTAGTATATAGGATAAGGTTGTCCTGCATGGCCAAAATACATTACTGGACACAGAAGAGTGGGAATTTTTCCTGGTGTAATTAGCCTCTAGCTGTTCCTCTAAGAGTTTTCTGGCATGCACAGTGAAGTTTACCTGATGCGCCTGCTGATCCAGCCCTTTCTGCTGCTTCCACGATTGGAAGCAGCAGCAGATGGAACAAAAGCTGGTAAGTATATTTAGTTATTGGATTTGACACATTTCATCCTAACGAAATCTACGTTTGGGGGGATTTTATGCAGGATCATTATTTTTGGGGAGGCATGGACATGCCCTTTAAACACCTTTTACTTTTGTTAATTTCATAAATCACCCATTAGTCATGGCAAAGGTAAAAGTGAAACAAAACTTGTATGTTTGTGAATGTGTTCTGTCAATTAAGACAATGTATGGAGACTTAAGTTTCCTTTTTGCGCAATATATAAAACTGCATTAATAGAAATATAAAACTCACTGTGTGTGCTTGTTATCTGCTTCTCCCTACGTCAATAAAAAATAAGCAATTTGTTTAAATCTTCCATATGTATTTTAATCATCAGGGACAAGCACAGGATTTGCAAGGGAGGTATTCCTCAAAGAGTTATAATGGATCAGGGGCATACCTGAAGGGGCCCGGGCCCCCCGCGAGTTTGGGGGACGGGCCCCTGACTCCCTCCTCCGCAGACTTCCAAGATCCCTGCAGTATCGAGCCTTTTTAAAGAGCTGATCGCGCGTATGAAGAAAACATACGCGCGATCAGCTGTTTTTAAATGGACTCTAACTTCCCGTTCAGTTTCGGAAGTTCGGGTCCGGTTTTAAAGAGCTGATCGCGCGTATGTTTTCTTCATATGCACGATCAGCTCTTTAAAAAGGCTCAATACTGCAGGGATTTGGGCTTGTGGCGGGCCCTACTGCCGTCCAGGCCCCTCCGCGGTTGCGGGGGTGGCGGGGGCGGTAGTTACCCCACTGTAATGGATAGGGATGTGCTCTGCACGTCACTGGCACCAACATTCTAGCCATGTCCTCTTTTAAAGGTCCTTATACAGTATTTTCCTTGCCCCTAGACTTTTTGCACCATGAACCATACTGACCTTTAAAATATAAGGCTATTAGAAAAAGCCTTATATTTTAATAGTCAGTATGGTTAAAGGCTGGCAAAGGCCTGGTGGTAGAGAGGTACTGCACTTTGATCAGCTGGTTGATCACAGTTCAGAACCTGCTATAGTTAGCTGTCTATTACTTACAGCTTACTATAGTATTTGTGAATAGGTCAAAGAAATCCATTCACAAATAGAGATTTTTTATGCTTTGCTAGTGAAAGACTTCCTGGAAAACGCTTTCCGGGAAATGGTTTTTCTGATCAGATTTCGGCTTGGAAAACGGGCATTTATGCCCGTATTTCAAGTTTGATATCACTACCAAAGATGATTATCGGATCATCTTTGGGAATGATAAAAAAAATGAAAGTAAAATACATGATGATCAGTGAAGAAAAAATTCCAGATTAGATGTCCACCGATTTCAAAGGAAACTGAGCCTCAGTTCACAAACATTCGTACACGTGAACGGCCGTTTCGGACGATAATCGCCCAGTCCACCGGGCGAATCTCCAAATGAGTGGTCGGCACCCGCGATCACACGTGTGTACAAACCTTTATCTTCTTGCTATCAGTATATCCATGAATGGGATCTATCTATCTTTCTATCCATCTGCCTATCTATTCTTCTATTTGCCTACCTGTGCCCTCGCCCCCTTGTAAAGTTTGCATTTACCAAATATTATCCACAAAGTCACACTGCTGCCGCGTGTAATGCATGCCACCTTTTACAGATTGGGAGCACCTTTTTACAAAGTTTGACTACCCAGAAACACCCCTGGGTAAAGGTATGTTTAAAGTCAGTACTATATAATATAGTATCTGAAATTGTTTTTTATCCTTTGTTACAGGTGCAAACTTAATTATAGTAAAAACAATTTTCCCAAATGAATCTGTGTTCCTTTCTGCCCTTGTACACATAATGTGTGTGTGTAAGGTCAGTGGTTAGTACTTGTGGTCAGTAGCTGTATGAAAGGGGTTAGTTGATTGGTTACATGAGACAATAAGGACAATAAGCCTGAAAATGATAGGTTTCCATTTGTGCCACTGTGTGGCCAGTGTTGCTGTCTGACCAGTGTCAGACAGAACTGATCAGACTCTGTCGCTGTCTGATCAGTTCCCCATCTGTACCCAAAAAAGTTAAACTTTTCATGTTTATATCTAGGCCCCCATTGTTTTAATCCCCTTTCAGACTGACACCTCTTACTGATAACTATGATAATTAGTAATTTATAATAATTAGTCATTAAATGATGACCTCAAGATGCCAGAACTGTAAGCCAGCAGAAACTGGGGAATTCAGGACACCTGTAATCCCTCCCTAAAATTGCCCACGACCATATTGGAAATTAAAACGAAAAATTCTCTAGACTGACCTCAATGAGGACTGAGATAACATCCAAGTAAAAAAAGAGGAACTTTCCAGTTTTAGAAAATGAAGGGAAAATAATATTGAAGCCAAAGAGGAAAAGATCAACCTGATCCAACATTCGTCAGGCTTCAGTGCACTAGAGTTGAATCTAAACATTCCTGCACAGGGAGCACATTTTGCATATGAAAAAGCTAACAACATAGATATTGTGTAAGTAAATTGAATAAACAAGACCCCATGCTGTAAGGCTTAGTTGCTGTGATTGAAAAAAAAGTCAAACTTGTCAATACACAATTTAAATTCCCCTGTTTTCCATTTTGCCCTGCACATGAAGGCGGCATGTGCCTGGAATTCATAGTAACATTGGCTAAATAGAAGCTGTTCTGCAACACAAACCGCCACCATGTGGGTTTCTTCACACTGAATCCTGGCTCCAATGTTAAGGAAGGTCAAGAGATCATGTTATTTAGAAGAATATCCCTCCATTTAAGGAAATGGCAGCAGTACGCTATAAAAGTCAGCTATTAAAATAACCATTACAGCTTTAAAGTAACTAAATGATATTTTATAGTATTTCTTTGCCAAGCTGGAACATATAACTACATCTTGAGCTAAAACAGTCAAAATAAAAGCTCTATTAAGTGAGAATATTTTATATTTATTTGAGAAGAGGCCTTCTGTTTATTTCTCCTACTATGCTATCCTGCTCTGTAGATATCGCTAATATTTCTGAATAAGAGTTTGCGATTTGTTTGCCTTGATTAAGATCAGTTACAGTCTGTGTCGTGCAGTGGGTATTTAATGGAACACCATGCTCATTCAGTAACTTCTCTTTGGCTCTCCCAGTCAGCTGCCCCATTCATTAATAGAGATGGCCAAACTTTGAAAGTTTGTTCTGTTTTCGAACTTCTAAAAAAGTTTGAAAGTTCTAAAGTCTGAAAACGGACTCATTAAAGTCAATGGGGGGTAAATAATTTGGAAAGTTCAAACTTTCCGAAATATTGCATTGTAAACTTACCTTAGAGGCCCCTGGGACCTGGGAGATGGTCTGGGGAACACGTCCGTGCACAGGGAACAGCATAAAAACCGGATGTAGCGCACATGCATGCTACTTCTGGTTTCTGCGTGCCATTTTCGATAATTCTTTTCGAACGTTTGGCAAAACTCGAACGGACGCTTCCGAAAATCTCCCAACGGCTGGAGATTCCCGGACGTTCAGGGGTCCCGCAGCTCGAAACTGGAACCCCCTCCTGGGTACTTATAAGGACCTTTGTGGCCCTGACAAGGGCCCTTTGGGGCTTAAGGGGTCCAGCAGCTCGAACCCAAAATAGGCTGTTTGGCAATCCGCGAAGCAGCCGTTTGAGGCCTGCCGAACGTTCGAGAATACTCGAATGTTTGAGGATTATCGAAAATAGTCCCCCGAGTCCAGAAAATCGAACTAGTTCCAACCCGAACTAGTTTGAATAGTTTGAGTTTGTCTGAACTCATAAAGTTCAGCTCCAACTCGGGTTTGAGTTCTAGTCCATTCCTATTCATTAACATGTGATTGCCATTGTCAGGGATGCGGCCTCTGGGAAGCAGTCAGTTACTGCATGAATACAGAGTTCCTTTAAATAACTAAAGGTGGCCATACACATGTGATTTCCACAGCATGTGTGCCAACAGATCACATTGGTGTCGCACACATGGACCCTATCGATCTCCAGACGTGGTATGGGGATCGTTCGGCCTTTTAAAGGGAGCCAACACTGAGCAACGAAAATATTCTGTCATTCCCGACCGACCATAATGCCAACCACGGTTGTTCATCGGCACTCCGGTTGGTCAGGAACAGCCCCTACACACTGACAATAATGCTTCTAGTCAAAAATTAATCAAGGAGACACTATTGCAGAACTGAGAACTGCTGTGGATTAAATTGTTTGCAAGCTCAGTTCTGCAATAGTGTCTCCTTGATTGATATTTGACTAGAAGGATTTCTGTGTGTGGATAAGGCCACGCGGCTTGAGTAGACACATGACAAGTGGGAGCCGCTGGGATACCTGTTTATAATTACACTGACAATAATGGGTAAATTCCCATTTTCGTTAGAGTGTATGGCCACCTTAATACCGTTTAAGCAGGCCAGGCACTGTCTATTTTAGAAAATTCCACCTTGTGCTGATGATCTTCTGCACATTTAAGCTTATGATAAAACTGAAGCGCAGACGAAGAAACGATTGGAAAGAAAATGCAGCAAAATGTTGCTACTTTATTAATATATTTTTACAAAAAATTGTTAGAAATTCTACCACTATGTCTATTCACCCTTTTGTAAAGGCGCCCCTTGCTGCATATACTAATTCTTTAATATGATTTGTGAACTCCAACCACATGGTCATCATTCATGCTCTCTCGTCCGACAGCAATCTGGCCAATCAAAATTGGTCAGCTACTGGCAGATCAGCGTAAAGGGTATGTGTGACGGAACTACAGCTCTCAACCTCAGACCAAACGGAGCTTTCCCAGCTCACAGGGTCAAAACCAGTGCCGTCACTAACATATACCCCTTACCAGGTATATAAACTACTGCAAAAACCCACTTACAAACGGCCGTGGAAACCGATACCAGCCTTAACGGCTACAAATGCAAAATACTAAATACCTGTATCGCTGCCATACTCAGGCAGGAATAGTACCAGATAATACAAGAAATACAGAATACAATTACTATATGTAACGTCTCAGAGGACGGGATTCTAACTTAGTTTTGTTAGAGCACTAGGAGAATCAGCTTAACGATTTTATATATTATCGTTTAATAGAAGAAAAACAAAAACGGTGCAATAGTGATTACAAAAATAATTAATAAACGGACATAAAAACAAGCAACAGTAAAATAAAGGGATAAAAGGGAAAAATACTTATATGCTGGTCAAAGTCCAAGTCCATTTGATGTAAAAGAGTTCCTTGCCTCCAAAAAGGTAACTCGCTGTAATCCACTTTGATGTTTCATCTGATGTAAAATCAGGAGCACCTCTCCAGTAGCTGTGTGGCTCCTTATCTACCCCCAGGCAAAAGGGGGGCAAATAATTTACCCCCAACCAATCACCAACAGGTGTAGGCTGGACTAAGGGGGTGTCAGCTATGTTGATTACCTTTGGAAGACACACCCACAATGACATTATTTTTTAGAGAATTCATAACTCTGTGGTCCAAGGTGCTACCAACTGGAAATCACTAAATTAATTATTGTGATGAATTTACCAGTTGATAGACACCAAACATGACAGATATGGAAAATCCAGTTGACCAGAAAGACATAAGGTAGGTTTCCAGCGTTTACTAAGACTTACAAACATGATGTTTGAATTGTACTGAATGGTCTCACCTACCTGGAACCATGTTTCATATCGGCTTGCCATATTCTATTACATAGGCAGAGTTATGTATAGGTTATGGAAAAGGGGATTGTGCCTTTATCATAGTTAAGCCAAAGGTCAAGTTCCCAGGTCTGTTTGACCTCCTGCTGAGATTAGGAGACTCAAGTCTACTGTATCCTTTAGAAGTAAGGAACAAGGAATAACAATCCTTGGCTCCCTGCTGGGTTTTATGGCACCTGAGCCAAATGGTAGAGGAGTACAAAAGAAAAGGGGGAAAACACAATGTACAAATAAATAAAACAAATGGAATCCTACTATTACAGACATTTTATAATTCATAACTATACTAGATCTGCTTACAGCAGGATCCATATCATGACAGTATGCACACTGGCAAATTTGTTTTTTTAAACTACCCATAAGTGGAAACTATAATTCATCCCAACTATATCTGTATTATGTTTTTGTTGATCTGCCCCCTAATTTCTTAGATATCCAATTTGAAACATCTTACATTTCAGCATTTCTGTAAGCAGTTTTGCTGTAGCTGGAATGGTTTGACAGTTGGTGTGCTGTATACTGTATGCAGTATATTGTCAGTTGGTATGGGGGGAAATAGTCAGGTCACTGGTCAGAGCCTGAGCAAAAAAAAAGTATTGTATTGAAGGAATGTTGCAACGCACACACCTCTACTTACACATATTTATGTATAGATTAAGATGATGCAAAGTAATTTTTTCAGTATACATACACTTTAAAGGCAAAGGAAAACTCAATTTTAGTATAGTATTTGAGGTTGAATAAAGACCTACATCCATCTAGTCCAACCTACTCAGCAATACCCACAATTCCTGCCTAACTGTTGATCCAGAGGAAGGCTTTATGCATCAATACCAGTAACATGCAACATTCCTTGTTCTTAGAAACTCATCCAGCTTTTTTTTTTAAACTGTCCAATGAAACTGCCATCACGTCCACTGGAAGACGGTTCCATAGTTTTGCCGTTCACTGTGAAAAACCCTTTCCGAACTTGGGGCCATATTTATAAAACACCGTTAACGCTATTGTAAAAATAATGATCAGTGTTCTACGATATGGAACGTTATTTTACGATATCGATCGTAATCCTACGATATCGCTATCGTAAATGTACGGTACCGATATAGTAAAATACCAATTGTTAGCGTAAAATACAGTTCGTTATCGTAAAATAACGATTGTTATCGTAGAATAACAATCGTTATCGTAGAATAACGGTTGTTAGAGTTAAATTGTAAAATAACGATCGGCATTCTACTATAACGGTCGTTATTCTATTATAACGATCGGTATTTTACGATAACACTTCTCACGACTGGGCTGTAAATTTAGAAGGATATGCCTTGTTTAGGCAGAACAGAGAAAAAAGGAAAGGGGGAGGAGTATGTGTTTATGTTAAAAAAGAATTGAAACCAAATTTAAAAGAAGAGATAACTGGTGATATGGATGTTAAAGTGGATTTATATATGGGTGGAATTAGGCAACAGGAAAGGGGGTAATGTCTTTGTTGGTGTCTGCTATAAGCCACCAAATGCTAGCAGAGAGGAGGTGAGTCAACTTCATATGCAGTTGGCAAGGGCTGCAAGTTTGGGGAGTGTGCTCATTATGGGGGACTTTAATTACCCTGACATTGATTGGTGTAGTGGAACTGCCATTACAGAAAAAGGCGATGAATTCCTGAATTTGCTGCAGGATAATCTTCTCTCACAGGTGGTTGATGTTCCTACTAGAAAAGGAGCTCTGTTGGATCTGGTAATACAGTATGTAACATCATGGAGCGCATTATAGATATAAAGGTAACTGGAGGCTTAGGGAATAGTGACCATGAAATAGTGGCATTTGGACTTTGTTATTGAAAGGAAAAGTGCGCTGGGTTAACAAAGACTTTTAATTTTCGGGAAGGCAAATTTAAAAGCAGCTCTTCAGAATGTCAACTGGGATAATGTATTATCAGTCAAAGGTACTGAACAGAAGTGGACTGTGTTCAAGGGGATTTTAAGCCAGTTCACATCTAAATTTATACCCTTGGGAAATAAATGTAAAAAAAATAAATCCACGCCCATGTGGCTGAATTCTGATGTTAAGAGGCAAATGGAAAGGAAGAAAAAGGCATTTAAAACCTTTAAGGCAGAGGGAACGGAAAGGGCCTTTAGGGATTATAAAAACTGTAACAAGGAGTGTAAGAAAGCAATCAAACTAGATAAAATTAATAATGAAGTTAGGATAGCTGAACAAAGCATCACTAAGCCTATATTAATAGTAAGAAGATGAGGACTGAGAATGTGGCACCATTAATTAATGGGGATAAGTTAGTTACGGAGGATGGCGATAAAGCAAATGTCTTGAATACTTTTTCCCCCTCTGTATACACTATAGAAGATCCAAGTACAGTATACTAGCAATAATGGTATAAAAGATTCAAGTGCACTTTGGTTAACCGAGGATATGGTACAGAAAGAACTAAAGAAGGTTAATATTAATAAATCTCCTGGACCGGATAAAATACATCCTAGGGTACTTAGGGAGCTAAGGCCATTGTTTCTTATTTTTGCAGATTCCCTCTTGTCCGGTGGTGTGCCTCAGTGGTGGGGAAGATCCTGGAAAGTTTAATAAGGGAACATGTTCTAGAGTATGTTTCAAGGACTGACATTATAAGTAGTAACCAGCATGGATTTAGGAGGAATGGATCTTGTCAAACTAACTTGCTTGGATTTTATGAGGAAGTGAGTAGAAATTTAGACTCTGGCATAGCAGTAGATGTAGTTTACTTGGATTTTGCTACAGTCCCCCAAAGGCGACTGATGTATAAGCTGAGGTCTGTTGGTCTGGGGAGTCACATTTGTACATGGATAGAAAATTGGTTAATGACAGGATGCAGAGAGTAGTTGTAAATGGGGCTTCATCATTATGGACTAAAGTGCTAAGTGGGGTGCCACAGGCTTCTGTGTTGGGGCCGCTTCTATTTACCGTATATACTCGAATATAAGTTGATCCGAGTATATGTCGAGGTAACTATTTTACCTAAACAATTGGTAAAAGTGATTGACTTGAGTATAAGTCGAGGGTAGAAAATATGACCACTATTGCCTTCTGATTCCGTATTGTTTTGAGGCTTTAGTTTCCCTTTAACTGGACATCAGCATTCCCATACAGTAGTCCCATACAGTATTAGCCAAATACAGTATGGTTATTACTGTATGTGACTACTGTATGGGAATGCTGCTGTCCATTTAAAGGGCAACTAAAGCCTCAAAACAATACAGAATCAGAAGGCAATCTATTTAACAATAGATACCATCCTCCTGATTCACTATTGCTTTCAGGCATTAGTTTCCCTTTATATTACGAGTAATCCCCAATTCTTTGGCACTTCAGGTATTTGTAAACTACAACTGCCAGCATACTTTAGTTGCTAGGAGTTGTAGTTTGCAAACATCTGCAGTGGAACTGCAAACTCCCCCTACCCAACCTTCCCCTCCCTCCCTGCCAGTAATAATAGAGCTGAATAACTAAAAAACTGAAATAAAATGGCAACTTGCACTAACTTGTAAGAAGAATCCGGCTGCCGCATCTCCCGATCGTCGCATCCACTGACGTCACTACTCGGCGCCGGGTAGTAAGACAGGCGCCGAGTAGTGACGTCAGTGGATGCGACGATCGGAGATGTGGCATCCAGATTGTTCTAACAAGTTAGTGACTGCCCCGAGTAAAGTCGAGGTTCAGTTTCAGCTGTTTTTACAGCCTGAAAATACTCGAGTATATACGGTAATCTGTTAATTAATGATTTGGAAGTGGGTATTGTCAGCAACGTTTCTGTGTTTGCTGACACAAAACTTTGTCTACCATTAAAAACTTCAGAGGCTGTGCAATCGTTGCGGGGGATCTAGATAGATTGTCACATGTGGCTGCTAAGTGGCAGTGAGAATTACTGTTGATAATGTAGTGATGCATTTTGGACTTAAAAATCCTTGTGCTACTTATACTAAAATGGCTCTGTGTTAAGTGAATCCCTGTTGGAAAGGGATCTTGGAGTATTGGTGGAAACAAACTAAGGTAGGAAGCGGTGCCAGACGGCAACAGCCAGATCCAGCATGGTATTGTCTTGTATAAAGAGAGGTATGGATTCAAGGGAGGAATGTCATTCTCACTCTTTACAAAGCATTGGTAAGGCCTCATTGGAATATGCAGTGCAATTTTGGAATCCTGTGTACAAAAGGACATCTTTGAAATGGAAAGGGTTCAGAGAAGGTCAACTAAATTAATAAGGGGATTGTGGGACTTGAATATGAAGAGAGACTAGAAAAGTTACAATTATGTACGCTGGAGAAAAGGCGCTGTTCGTGGGGATATGATTACTGGTATAAATACCATTAACAGGCCATACAATAAACGATCTGTGGGCATTGTCATCCAATAGAACATGTCAAAGGACACGAGGACATCCCTTAAGACTTGAAGAAAAAAGGTTTAGGCTTCAAGTTCAGAAAGGGTTTTTCAATGTGAGAATGGTAAAGCTATGGAACTGTCTTCCAGTGGACGTTGTGATGGCAGGTTCATTGGTCAGTTTCAGAAAAAAGCTGAATGAGTTTCTGCAAACATGGAATGTTGCAAGTTACTGGTATTGATACATAAAGTAGAGTTGATCCAGGGAAATTTCCGATTGCCACTTGGAGTCAGGAAGGAATTTTTTCCCCCTTCATAAATTTGGTGGGGTTTTTTTGCCTTCCTCTGGATCAACAGTTAGGCAGGAAATGAGGATATTGCTAGATGGGTTGGACTGGATGGACGTATGTCTTTATTCAACCTCATTTGAATATATTATACTATACTATATCGTAGAACACCGATCGTTATTTTTACAATGTTTTATACAATGTTTTATAAATATGGCCCTTGAAGACTAAACGTCGTTCTTCCAGTCTTAAGGGATGTCTGTGTGTCCTCTGACATGTTCTATTGGTGAACAATGCCCCAGATAGTTTATTGTATGGCCCGTTAATGTATTTATACACAGAAATCATATCCCCACGCAAGCGCCTTTTCTCTTCATTGAATCTGGCATTACAGGTAAAACACAATTCTTAGCTCAATAGCTCACTTCTTGCTACCTTTTAAAATGTCTAAAATAGACCTAGTGAGTACCCCAATTCTGCATCTCATTATACACAAAATGAATGGTGCTGGAAATTTAATAAAGGCTACCAGGTTAAGAATAGGCCTTACAAGTAAACTGAGGACATCTTCCAGCGTGAGATGCAAAAATCACCAGACTTTATTTCAGCATTATGTGAGGCACAACAAACATAGGGGGAGAAAGCCTAGACCCTGACGCGTTTCGTGACACGAAACTGTCACTTCATCAGAGGGAATTTGTCTTGGAGCTTCCAGACTCCTTGGCTGGACCCACACATGGGACGGACGGTTGAGGAATACAGGTAGCGTCTTTCCACTTATTTTGAACTGTGTTACTAAGAATAGGCCTTACATCACACTAAATAGATTAAAACAAACACATTTAAAGGTAGGTAAAGGTTCTTCAGCTTTTATATTGGGCAATCCATAAACCGCACGCCCATTGAGCAATGTCTAACATTACACGTATACAGGCGATAATCATGAATGCTACAATGTAATTTTCCCCACTTAGTAAGCATTTTGTTTATTTTAGTCTGATTTTCCGCTTCTGTGTAATGACATAACAGAGACGTATGACTGATGTTAAATGACCCCCCATAAATTCACACTGATGGCAGAACAGCTGTGTTCTTGTTATTATTTTTGTTTCTTTTTTTAATATGGTTTGATAGATTCTGGGCATTGTGCTCTAAATTATGTAATAACCATTACTCTGGAAATCCCCAAACCGCATTCATTCTGCCTAATACGTTTCTCTCTAAAACTGGAAAATGTCTATCAGGGAAACTTCTTATCGTTTAAAATGGTTCTAATTTTGCCCCAACCAATCAGATGTTATCTTTCAAATGTTACATAAGTTCTGATTGGTTGGGGCAAAATTAGCACCATTTTAAACGATAAGAACTT
The DNA here is from genome assembly GCA_019447015.1 of Hymenochirus boettgeri. NCBI lineage: Eukaryota > Metazoa > Chordata > Amphibia > Anura > Pipidae > Hymenochirus > Hymenochirus boettgeri. The sequence goes on along the minus strand of CM033469.1, from coordinate 52,650,593 downwards.
TTATTGAATCCCTGTTAGCGTCTCCTAGCTATATATTGAGCCTTGAGACTCTGCATAAATTTCCACTATCAGGGCTATTTACAGAGAGCCGTTATTGGCTATTTGTGTCTTAAAGTCATGTTAACCGATGTACCAAGTGTTAATGTACAAGTGTCTTTAAGACACAACTAATTCATCCAGGCACACCATGAGCTGGATGAATGAGAACCTCCACATGCACAACTAATAGCAATTGCTATGTCACGTCACTGCCGCAACCAATGCACTGATCCAATAACCTAATCTCTAATACCAGCAGATAGCTGGTGTTAAAGATTCGCAAAAGGTTAACTCTATTTACAATGCTTACTGTATTCACAGAGGCACTATCGTCTTAGTGCATTGCCTAGAGGGGGTAATAGAGATCCATAGCGACTCTCTTTATATAGCCCTGTACGTGTCTTACAGTAAGTTGTAGTTTTTTATATGCACTACATGCTAGATACATACCAAATATAGATCTTTTCAAGAAACATGTCACAAATCATAGTGACTAGTTTAAGGTGATAGTAGATGAAGTAGCCACCTGACACCATACACTGCTCCCAACATTTTATCTCATTGAGGTCATTAAAAATATCAATGGAGTCTTCTTTTTTCTTATCTAGTGGAACCAGTTATGCTGTCAGATGGTGGTTTTACCTCCCTACATATCTGTGACATTTCATGTCCTGACCCATTCATTTTTGATCAAATGTGTACAAAATAACCAGACAATACTATTGTCCTAGCAGAAACATTACAGCAGTCAGGAGATATATTTGTAGACTATCGCCAATAAATTATGGTGTTTAACATCAGCTATAAAGTCACTGTGCACCAATGAATAAGCTCCGGAGTAGGAGCGAAACGCGTATGGAACGCATCCCCTCACCAGCATCTATCATGCAGCTCTATGTGTGAGTCTTTGTGACTCCCCAGTGTTCTGTGCACGGACATTTAAGTGACTGACTATTGACTGAAGTATATACTCTATTATAACAGTTATCTATATAGGGATGATATGTCAGACTGATTTTAACATCTAGGGGTTTGTTGATTTTTCTCCTGGTGTGTTTTTTAGTCTTTTTTTACTTTTATGTGTTAAAAGGATATTTTATTAGTCAGATATCCTACTTTTCTTTGTTTTTGAGACTATAAATTCACTGCTGACATCGAGAAAGTTAATCACCTTATCAGTAAATGCAAAAATGGTAAAGCTTTATCAATTATCACTTGATGGTACAGCAGGTCTTCTTCTTTTACACCGGAATGCATCTAGGCACATTTCTGATTGCACATCACAATCCATTCATCTTTCCACCATATAAAATGATCTTCAATGGAATGCAATGGATGCATTTCAGAAAAAACATGCGAGGGTTGACAAGCACAGATTGAAAGGGAGATGACTTTCTACTGGTGATGTAGAATTGAATTATATAATAAAGATGCCATGCACGGTATATTGATCTGCTTCTTGAAGTCTCATTTTGCTTCTTTTATGAGGTCAAAACAGAGCTAATAAGTGTTCTAGTGGTAATTCACCTTGTGCCGCTGTAGGACTTTTATATAAATACCTAATTTAATTCTTCAGCCGCCACATTGCCAGTTAAAACCAGTGAATGATAAGTTGTTGTAGTGATATGGTGGTTGTAGGGATGTTTTATTCTAATAAGAGGAGTTGGACGGTTTATATTGAGAACATCAGAATGAGGTAACATGTGGAACTCTTCTGCTGCGGGTTGTAAATTCAATTGGCTATCAGCCAAACAGGTGAAAAGTGTCTGTAGAACATATTGACTATTAAATAAATGTGTGTGACCATTTCAGAACATGTTCTATGCAAGACATGGATTATAAATTCCTTGGCAGTTATCACAAAGCAACAAACTATTTTGGTGATGTTTTGTTCTTGGTTTTCCTGTCATGGGTCACTGAATAACTAGCTGATGGAACAGTGCCTTGATTGGCTGCCTGAGAGCGGCTGCACGATTTTACCCTCTAGACTTCAAACTATTTTCATAGAGATGAAGATAAATAAAAAAGCAAAGAGGGTCACGTCCTATGCTGGATATTCCAAAACACTGTGTCACTGTAAGAAACTTACCCACTCTGCTCCTGCGCTGCTCCGGTAGGGGTGACAAAGGCAGAAACAGCCAGCAGTGGAAACATCCCATATACGACATCCGTACGCTGGCCGGTGCCTCTTGCTAGTTCGTCTCTACCACTGGCTCCCTGCTAGTTTTTGTGAAAATTACTCCAGTATCCAACACCAGTTCTCTAGTATCCAGCACCAGTACTACAGTATCCAGCACCTTAATTCCAGTATTCCAGTATCAAGCACTAGTACTCCAGTAGCCAGTACCTGTACTCAAGTTTTCTAGTATCCAGCACCAGTACTCCAGTATCCAGCATTATTACTTCAGTATTCCAGTATCCAGTTACAGTACCCCACAGTATTTCAGTATCCAGCACCAGTATTCTAGTATCCAGCACTCCAGTATTTCAGTATCCAACATCAGTACTCAAGTATTCAGCTCCAGTCATCCAGTATACAGCACCAGTACTCCAGTCTCCTACACTGGTATCCCAGTATCCAGCCCCAGTACTCTAGTGTTCCAGTGTCTAGCACCTGAACTCCAGTATCCCGTACCGGTATTCCAGAAATCCCAAGCCATAATGCATAGGGATACATGGCTGAGAGGGAGGGGGAGCAGTATTGCTAGGCAGATTTGTAAATAAGCAAGGGTAGTGATAGGCTAGAGGTTAAGGACAGAGATAGGATAGGGATAGCAAACATTGTTGCAATTAAAATAGGAGAAGGGAATATAAGTGAGGAAAAGGGGAGGGCTAGGGGCAGTGAAGTAGAGGAGACAGAAGAAGTTACAAGAAGAAAAAAGAAATCTAGCAAGAAGAAAGAAAAGCGGCTTAAGGGGTGCCCAGCAGAGCTGTAACACACTCACCCACCAGGCTGAAACACACCTGGGCTTCCCCTGAGAGCCATGGAGAACATCGACCGGCTGCTGCAGGAGCTGAGAGCGAAGGCCGCGACGAGAGGAGATGACTGGCTAAGATGGATAAGAAGAGAGCTGCAGAGGATCAACTCACCGCCGAAAACCATCGCAGGTCAGAACAGGAGGAGAGCACGTCCACCCGGAGAGACCCGGCCCCGGCGACAGGAAGGAGGAGGAGCAACAGCGGAAGGCCCATCCAATCCCGGCATCCAGGAACACCGCGAGATCCCGCGGGAAGAGGACGAAGAGACGTGACGTCAGCAAAAGGTGCCGGAGCAGGGACATCGGGACCAGACACCGGACCAGTGACGTCAGCAGCAGGCGCCGGAAGAAGGAAGAAGAGCGGGGCTAACACCGCCCACACAGCCGACAGCAGGGAAGAGATCCGGACCACCCGCCCAGCCAGCAGTACTGCGGAAGCGAGCGGGGCTCACACTGCCCAGCCAGCAGGAGGGGAGCGATTTACACCGCAGGCACAAGCAGCAGCACCAGGGAGGCGACACACCACAGGAGGCAGCAGGAGAGCCCAGTCAACGATGAGAATCAGCGGGGTTTGCTGATTCCCAGTTCAAAGAGGACACACATCAGGAGGAGGCAGCAGAACACGCAGGCTGCACTGGCAGCATGAGAACGATCCCCCTGCTCATCTCATAGAAGGCGACCAAGAGAGAGCAGAGTTTGCACAGCGACCCCAGAGCCACAGATTCCACGACCAGCGCAGCAGTTAACCCCATCGCAGAGGACTTCATCGCAGAGGGCCTCAGCGAGGAGGAGAATAGCCAGAGTTCCAGCGATGACTCTACCAGACCAGCAGTAAGGAGCGTCATAGAAGTCCCACATCCACCGGCAGCGTCAAGGGTTCCCACGGCAGTCGGCACCGCAAGAGCTGACCAGCTTATCGGTGAGTCCCCTAACGGGGGTCCAAGCAATGCACAACACACAACACCCACAGATAACCAAGCGGTAGCACCTCAACCAGGGACAGACTCACATGACAAAAGGTTTGGGGAATTTTTGGGGGATTGAGGGAGCTAATGAGGTCATGGGAAACAAGGTTAGCACCAGAACAAGGGAGTAAGGGGACAGATAGAAGCACAGTAGGTCAGGTACAGATGGATATCGACCCAACACAGGCATGGGTTACTTCAGAACAGGTAGCAACACAGCTAGAAACGGTAACCCCAACAACAAGTAACACCTGGGTCGCCCCAGGGCAGGGAGCGGCACAGATAGGGTCAGAAACATCAGCAGCAAGCAGTGCAGGAATAGTACAGAGCAAGGGACAGAGTGACGGACCAGGCAGGAATAAGGATAGTCTGTCAGACTTATCTAAAGAAGCAACCTACCTGTGCTTTGAGGGCCCTCTGGACACTCATTTGAAGCCGGAAGTACGAGAGCGTATATGGATAGGGCAATACGTAGACCTCTTTGCTCTCTTACCTACAGAAAGGGTACAGGCGGATAGGACGACGAAACAGGAAGAATCGAAGAGGGAGGATGAGGAGGCAAGGAGGGTGCGGCTCATACCAAGAACTTTCCATAATTGGCTGCAGGCATTCCTTATATTTGGTAGTGTCCTAGGCGAGAAATCGCCGGGAGAATGCCCTGCTTTGTTTTGCTACTTAGATGGCATATTCGAAGCATACAAAACGTTCGGCGGTTTAGCGTGGTTAAAATATGACGAGCAGTTCCGCCAACGGAAGGCTGTCAGGCCAGGGATTCAGTGGGACCACAGGGACATGGGCCTCTGGCTGAAGCTCATGTGCCCCAGCCGTCCATCCATACCCCCCTTTCACGGAGCTGCTGGGGGAGGGTGGCAGCCTCCTCCCTCAGCAGTACAAACAGAAAAGGGTTTCTGCTGGGCCTTCAACGAGGGACACTGCAAATTCGGTCAGGCTTGTAAATTCAAACACGAATGTTCGCAATGCGGAGGGTCCCACAGTTTCACTAGATGCCACAAAAAAGGTAGACAAACAGGCAGACACACCGAGGTCGCTGGAAAAGGGGAAGACACCAGTGAACGTGCGCACGATGGCCCCTTTCCTAAACATTTATAAGGACAGGCAAGCTTGAACAGGGCTTTAGCATGGGTTTTTTCATCCCGTACAAGGCCTTGCAGAATATCAAGGAACCTGAGGTCAGCACTACAATACCCAGCCATAGTAGACAATAAATTAAACAAAGAAGTTCAAGCAGAGAGAATGGCAGGCCCCTTTAACTCGACACCGTTCCATGACCTAAGGGTATCCCCGCTGGGCTTGGTCCCCAAGAAAGAGGTGGGAAAATACCGCCTCATACATCATTTGCCTTACCCCAGAGGGGGTTCGGTAAATGATGACATCGAAAAAGAATTATGTAAAGTAACTTACACGTCCTTCAAGGCAGTCGCACTGCTGTGACAAGCGGGACAGGGAGCACTGATGGCAAAGACGGACATTGAGTCCGCCTTCTGCCAGTTCACCCCGAATGTTTCCACCTGTTAGGCTGCAAATGGAGGGGAAGGTATTACGTCGACAAATGCCTGACTATGGGCTGTTCTATTTCATGCTCCCACTTTGAAAGTTTTAGCACATTCTTAGAATGGGTAGTACGTCTAGAGGCAGGAAGCGAGTCAGTAATACATTATCTCGACGACTTTCTATTTATTGGGCGACCTGGGACCCAACAATGTAATTGGCTCTTACAAACCATGAATCAGATATCAGATAGATTTGGTATACCACTAGCAACAGAAAAAACAGAGGGCCCAACTACTGTACTAAGCTTCCTAGGGATTGAATTGGACTCCGTCAAAATGGAATTCAGATTGCCCACACAAAAAGTGAAAGAATTACAAGCACTTGTCCTACAGGCACAACACTGCAAGAGCCTACCTTTGCGCCATGTATAGTCTCTGCTGGGAAGGTTAAACTTCGCTTGTAGAATCATGCCAATGGGCAGAATATTTTCCCGGAGACTGTCACTGGCGACAAATGGTATCTCATGCCCACACCATTTTGTTCGGATTAGACAGGCAGTTAGGGAGGACTGAGCAGTGTGGGCTTCCTTTCTAAAAAATTACAATGGCAGGACATTATGGCAACTGGAAGAAGTATCCAATGCAGACCTGCAACTGTTCACTGACGCGTCGGGTAGCCACGGGTATGGGGCATTTTTCAGGGGACAATGGAGCGCGGAAGTATGGCCGGACTCCTGGAAAGAATTAGGAGTAACAAAGAACTTGTCATTTCTGGAGCTGTTCCCCATACTCGTGGCGATAGAATTGTGGCAAGAGCAGCTAAATAATAGAAGGGTAATGTTTAATTGCAATAACCTTAGTGTGGTGCAGGCCCTCAACACACTATCATCACCATCACCACCAGTCATTTGTCTATTAAGACACTTAGTCCTACGCTGCCTACAAAATAACATAGTAATCAAGGCAAAACACATTCCAGGGGCACAAAATAACATAGCAGATGCATTGTCTCCTTGTCAGTGGGACAGGTTCCAGAAGATGGCCCCAGGAGCAGAACCACTCAACCGTCCATGCCCCCCATTAATATGGGACTTAGCGGCTTGGGACTTGAGGAATTAATTTAAAAATCTGTGGCCCGCACTACCTGTAAAGGTATGAAAAAACATGGTCAGAATGGGGGTTCATAAAAAAGAAGTGGTGTCAATCACAGAGGGAGAACGACAGACAAACTTTACTCTCGTGGATAGTGGACATGTATAAGCAGGGAGTGTCAGGAGCGGTAGCGACAAACAAAATGGCAGGTCTGTCTTTCCTGTTCAAAATGCAGGGTACAACTGACTGGACAAAAGACACGCTAGTCAAACAAGCCTTGAAAGGGTATAGGAAGGGGACACTGAAGGAAGACAAGCGCAGGCCCATCACATTCGCAGTTCTGAAATCACTGCTAAGTAAGCTCAAAGAAATCTGCTTTTCAGAGTTTGAGGAGCGATTATTTAGGGCGGCTTTCACAATGGCATTCTTTGGAGCTTTCCGCATCAGCGAACTTTTGCCTAGATTAAAAAAGGACACGGGGGGCATACAGATTTTAGACATTTCACTAACAGGACAGCAAGTAGGGATCTGGCTAGCAAGGTCAAAAACGGATCAGAGTGGTAAAGGAAAATGTGTTAAAATATCAGCCACAGGGGGCGAAACCTGCCCCATAATCTCCCTACGAAACTTCTTAAAATATAGGCATCAGGACAGGGCCCCCTCTTTACAAACATAGATAAAACATCACTGTCAAGATACCAGTACGTTGCGGTATTGAAAAAGGGCATAGCACTCCTGGGACTACCGCCCAGCGAATTTGGATCACATTCATTCCGGATAGGCGCAGCAACAGAAGCGGCACAAAGGGGCCTGGGAGACGAAGTAGTCAAACAAATAGGCAGATGGCAATCAGACAGATTCCGTACTTACATCCGTCCGCACAAATCCTTAATGTAGCAGATAAGTACACCCTATTTATACCGGGCAATATGCTTTTCTCCCTATAGATCCACCGGCAGTCCTATGGATTATGGGACATTCATTTATTCATCATGCAGCCAAGATGGCAGTAGTCAGGAGGGAGGGCAGACAATTAGGGTTCCAAAAAAGCATTCTGGCAATTCACTGGCTAGGGCACAGGGGTATGCTCTGGCGTAATCTATTACCCCAGTTTCTGGAAAGGGTTAGGCTCCATGGCCCTCCTAATATCCTTCTAATCCATCTAGGGGGAAATGACCTATGTTCAGTGCCCAGCAGAGTTTTGATGATGGATATTAAATGTGACCTGTTGCGATTGTGGGCGGCGTTCCCGACAATGCGGGTGATATGGTCCGAAATTATGACCCGCCTGCACTGGAGGGACTGTAAGTCATACAAAGCAGTTGAGAGAATGAGAATTAAAATAAACCGGGAAGTTAACAAATTCATAATCAGGAATGGGGGGAAGGTAATTAGCCACAGGGACTTCGAGATGGAGAAGACAGGATGGTTTGCAAAAGATGGGGTTCATCTTAACGAAATAGGTATGGACATGTTCAATTTTGACCTAGGGGATGGAATAAAAGCAGCCTGGGCAGTTTGGAGGAACAGGCAGTCCTAAGGTGTCAGGTCTCCCTGTTATGGCAGTTGGTCACTGGAAGCTGGCTGGTGTTACAAGGGGTGGCAGCTCCAGAATATCCTGGTTTGGACTATAGGGTATGGTGTCAGCATATCCGGAAAGGTGCTCATCGAGTCGGTGCATCTACGACTGATGAGCAAAGTCAACGGTAGCTTCCAGTGAGCCACTTTACAGTGGTTAAATGTTTAAATGGTTAAAATGGTTGGTAATAAACAATGTTATCTTATTTGATGTAACAAGTGAAGATGGTTTTTGTTAGAAAATAAAGCTGTGACCCTTTTGATCCAAAAGTCAGTTGTCAAGTGTTTTATTTTAGGAAAGATTAAGGGAGGTTTAAGGGGTCAGCTATGGGGAAGAAAGGTAGGATAAGATGGGTGGTTGGGATAGATACGCATATCCATCGTATCTCAGCCAAGTATTCAGCCCCAGTACTCCGGTATCCAGCACCAGTATCCCATTTCATTCTCCAGAATCTGCTCCAGTATCCAGAACTGTCCCATTTTCCAACATCTGTCCCAGCACAACCCCTCGTCATCTGCTAGGACTCTAACCTCTGCTAACTTCCCGGATTTGGACTTCTCTGTTTTATCGATTTGGTAGCTTATCTTGGATTCAGACCTCCTCCTGAAGGTATGCTGTGAGCCCCAGTCTCCTCGGGCGCCCTTATTCATTACAGTCACATACAATGTTACTGCTTGTCTATGCTTAATTATTAATTTAAAGAAAAAATTTAACATTCTGCATCGGTTGCCTTGCAGAAACCCCTGTAATTGCTGATTAATGTTTTGAAACTATTGAGCTTACTTGTGATGTCAATGTGCTCTAGATATATACCATGTGTGTATATATATATATGTATATTAGTATACATATACATGTCTTCCAGCAATTCACATAAGCTTTATAGAAGCAACGTTTCAGGGAGTAGAGTCCCCTTCTTTAGGCAGAAGCATAAATTAAATTGATTTTTTTTTTTGCACATGTTTAAACCTTCTCAAAAGAAATGACTTTATAACCCCTTTAATTTAAAAAGAAATTCCTTATATGGCCGTCGTATTTACACCATAGATGTTTAAAGGGCATGTCCACCCTTAAAACAAAACCTGGTCACTTGTCATTTATCTGCCCCCAACCCCAACTAATATATTCATTACATTATTAGATGTATTACTAACTAGATTTTTAAGGTTAATTATTGCCTTTATTCTTGCAGAGTAAGATATCTCGTACCTTCATACAGTCAATCAAGGCTTGTGACTGCTGACATCACAGACAACGAATCGCTGCTTTTTCCCATTGAATTTTCTGCTCATGCTCAAGCTTATAAAGAGCAGGCAAATGCATTTGCCAAAATGGAAGAGAACTTATCATTAAATATTTGGTTATAAACATAATAATCTGGTAAAAACAGCAGTTTTTATTTTTTTGTTTTAAGGGTAGGCATTTCCTTTAAAGGGTTTAAAAGACAATTATACTCACCTATTCCACGATCCACCTAGTCCTCACCTCTGGACACTTTACAGAAGTCCTGCAATACTTACTAGAAATCTCCTTCGGCGCTACCAACTGGCACTGCCTGTGACAGTCCACGAGGCAGCCAATGGGAAGACATGCCTGCTTGCAGAGCATGTCTTCCCATTGGCTGCCTCGTGAACTGTCACTCACAGTGGCAGAGAGGAAGATTGGACTGGAGTGCCGAGGCAGATTTCTAGTAAGTATTGCAAGACTTCTATAAGGTACCCAGAGGTGAGGACTTAGCCTTTTATGTCCTCATCCTGGATACTATAAAGTAGTGGAGGAAGAAGAGCGAGTGGGAGGGGAGTATAATGGCCCATTAACTAGTAAATTAAGACATACTTGGCACTGTTTAAAACTTATACACATTAGGTAGAAATTCTTAAATAAGACATTTAAAGGGCAACTATAACAAGAAAATCTATATTTAAATACTGTACATGTCAAGTAGAATTTAGTTTGTGTGTTGCTGCATGCCTTCAATCCAGTACTTATTTTGCTCAGGCTTAGTACTCCCCCTCCCGCTCTGTACCGACGACTCCTTCCAACTGACATGACTTTCTGAAAAGTCATGTATGCTCAGTACTGCTATGAGCAAGCAGTGGGAGATGAAATTATCCACCATACAATTCATACATTCCACCTGTAACTATTTTAGTTACAGCAAAACTGCAGATTGCAAAAGAGTTTATATTAATTAGGCGCATGATTGACAGCATGATTGACAGCTAACATGTAAGATACATTAGATTGGATATCTAAAGAAATACTGGACAGATCAAGAGAAAAATAAAGTTTGGAATAATTATAGTTTCCAGTAGTAGGCAATTAAAAAATATATATTTTTCAGTATACATCCCCTTTAAATCTATCCTTATCCTTATGTATGTTATTTTGCTATGCTACTCTGATATAAGAGGTACCAGGATACTTTCTACTGTCTACCACTTCTAAAGGAAATTCATTTTGGTGTTTGAAATTCAGGATAACCCACACAATCCAAGGCATCATTTTAATGCCCTGTTCGGATATCCTCTACCTTGACTGACTGTAAATCTACTTCACTTGTTTAACCTTCCTACTATTATCAAAGGCCTGTCTATTTATGTATACTTTACCTTATTGGTAAAGATTTATTGAAATGTGCAAGTTGAGAGTGACTGCATGTATGTTCAATACACATAGCTTGCCAAACTCATTTATTAGCAGACCCCAGCATATATTGCTACTGTATGTCTGGAACTAATTATTTATTTAGGGAAACGGTTAACTCGTAACCAGGTACTCTGTCATTATGTCTGTTTTCAAGGACTGTTAGGCTTTCCTCTGCAGATGTTGTCTACATACTCTAGATTTGTATGTGAACAGTATGTATGGGGTTATTTGATTTGAAGTCTCCCAAGTTGTGCTCTGTTATGAAGCGTTTATACACAAGGGGCAACACAAACCACAACCCTGTCAAATTCCAGCACCAACTGTATTAAAATGTGTTAAAGCTCCTTTATACCTGAGCCTCTGTGTGCATGTGTATATTCCAGGAATATATAAATGACTCATTGGGGCATATTTTAAAATGCTACTGCATATTGGTGATATTGCACAGAAATACTACAGCTATTTAGCACAGTTCCTTATGCTGTTTGGACACCATGAAATTCAAAATAAGAACTTAAAGGAGAAGTAAACCCAATTTTTTATACTCTAGAATCTAAAAACAACCCCCTAAAAACACAAATAAGCTATAAAATACCACTCTAGTAAATTGTATTAAAGTAAATGTAAGCCTGTTAAGAACTGGATGAAGTATCTGTGTGTATGTGCAGTGTCAGACCACACCTCCTGACCTCAGTCACATGCTTCCTTGCTTTATCTGTCCTGTAAAAGGATTGGCTAGAGATTATTAATGGGTGTGACCAACTGTAACAATTTCTGCCATAGCTAAGGACTGAGCATGTGCAGAACAGAATGGTCGTTGACCAAACTGTGTGATACTAGAATACTGGGAAGTAAAGCACAAACCATATGTTATTAAGGTACATTTCCCAGCTCCCGTATCAAAATGAGAGGTAAGACACAGATTACTGGCTTTATATCAAGGTGTTCTGCCTTCTGATTCAGTGTTGTTCTGTGGCTTTAGTTGTCCTTTAAGCATCCATTTTTAAAAGTTATCATACTAATGGATTATTGTCCATTGCACCGCAATTGGTAAATACAGCACCAAATATTTAACCTATGTGCAGACATTAGATCATTGATAGCCAAAGTGACCAATGACCCAACAGTTGTACATGCTAGTATGTATGTATAGCACCGGCAACATTAAGTGATCTATCCAAGTAAAGGGTTTAACCATTTTTGGGAGCAATCCTATTGTTCTCCATGTAACAGTAGTTCTCTGGATTGCTCCCCCTCTCATTAAAAAGAACAGGCTGCTCAAACTGTCTGTACAGTGATCTTTACATCATTAGATTATCTTTACATCTATACGTCCATCAATGAATGGAGTTCAGTATCCCTGTAGATGTGCCCTATAGTTCATTCCCGTATGTCATATGTCATTCTAGGCTTGGAACAGTCTCCAATTAACTTTTTATTTTTTTACATCATAAAACTTAACTTTTCACAGCAGTTGCATGCGTGCCTTTCTACAGTATACGTCAAACCTTCAGCACAAAGGCAGCCAATATACATGAGGTCTACTGGGACATTAGCGTGCTATTTTATTGTTTTTTCCTTACCTTATCTTGGGATAGATGAATCAAATATCCCATGAAAAATCTTCTTCCCAAGCTGTCCCATATGTTCTGGTAAGCAACAAAACTGTAATAGAACACCCCAAAATCTTGTATTCCTTAAGAATGGTTTAGCAGGTTTCCAGAATGTCCTTCGCTGGGGAATCAAATCTTCAGAGTAAGCTGGATAGGAACATGCTGGCGATCTTGTTTTCTCTTCTGCACAAATTCCTCACTCCTCCTTCCTGACAATTGCCAAGATTTTAAATATGAAGCAAATGCAGCTCTTTAAATGAGTGTCAGTTTTCCAAGACCCTGGGTCTCTGCTTATGGAGGCGAATAGCTTAGATCTTTTCTGCTCCAGGACAGGTTATTCATCTTTGTCCACTTAAATATTTCAAAGCCGAGATAACAGTTTGCATTGCAGAAATAGTTTGCCACTTTCAACCTAATCATCAGTTAGTAAGTTAAATTTAGTGCTGCAGCTACCAGTGAAGAATTGAAATAAGATGTAATGTACATTTTTGGCATTGCTAGATACTGTAGTTTGTAAAGGGCTTTCTTAATAAATACCGGTAAGTGTGTTGTTCCTTTAAGAACACTGATTCTGACAGTCTTCCTCCTGGCTTCAGCCATTAGCACTATCTTTAATACTGGGTAAGTCCAGGACTAACCTGGCAAATGAAAACTGTACATGCTGTAGCTCCTCAGCAAAACAATATTGTGAGGTAGAAGTAATTATTACGGCCTCCCTGCCCCAGGTACTTTCCATTTCTAACAAGTCCATTTTTAGACTATATTTATCCTTTAAATGAAAGTTATACTCTAAAATGTAACCTTTTCGTTAAGCTACAGCATTTACAGTTTTCATTTGCCAGGTTAGTCCTGGACTTATCCTTTATAAAGATAGTGTTGAAGCTCCTGGCTTCAACACTATCTTTATAAAGGATTAGTCCAGGAAGACTGTCAGAATCAGTTTTCTTTGGGCTGATGATCCTCACAGAAATAATATTGGGGGGTAGGAATTACCAGTCCTATATCCCTGTACCAAGTAATTTTCAGTTTAACTGTTGTTTTTTTTTTTTTTTTTTTAAACTTTATACACACGATAGTTAGCCTTTAAGGACTGCTCTGGTATTGCATGGCTGATAAATTTATGACCACAGTGCATGTGGAGGGCCCATTGTAAATTACCAATCATTGTTGGTAGTTTACAATAGCGGTAAAGGCTGCAGGTGTTCATAAAACTGTATACCACTGCACTAAATATATCGTGAGTCAGAAAACACAAAGATAATTGTTATTGTTCATATCCCCTCCATTCAGCTATAGCATTTCTCCACTGGTGCAGTAGTGTGGCGTGACCTATCTGCAAATAAAACTGATGCATTAACTGGCTGCTCTCTGGCTCCTCCCTCAGCTAGTGTCCCTGACTCTCCTTCTGTCTCTGGAAAAGCTGAACATATTAATAAGGGGAATGCAGACTGGGGGAGGAGCCAGAGTGATGTCGGTTACTGCACGTGTACAGCGTCCCTGTAAAGTAAAATAGATATTGAACTTAAATGATAAATTCAATTCCTGGGGTAACTTTTATTTGTATGCAGATATTTTATTTATGTGTTTTTTTCCCCATCATGTGTATCCAATACAGTTGGGTAATTTGACTATCATTTAAGAAATGTAATTAGGTTTTCTGTCTAACTTTGTATTTATGGGATGTATTGTGCTACTATTGTAAACACACCTATTTTCTCTTTTTTTGGGAAAACTATATAGGCAATGGATGGGTGGGAGTATTGACAGTTGCCCCTCCAACCACAGGCCCCCCTAGGCATTGTGCTGGTAAATCCGGGCCTGCCTAGAAGGTATACATTTTCTTTCTCCCCAGTGTTTCACAATATAAAAGAAGTGATAGGGACAGATGAAAGTGAAAAACTCTAATGGCATCACTGTAGATTAGGGTTACACAATATTTACAAGAAAATGTAATAGAAGATATATAATTATTTCGGCACGGTCCATATACTGCACACCATGTTTCATGTGTAATAGGCCTTTTTCACTTTTTATTTCTCATGTTTTTTTATCAGGTTTCACAACGAGTTATCTGCTTTGCCTGCTGCCAGTCACCATCTGGTTATCTGTATGTGTGCAATAAAAACTGTCAATCACACAACAGAGCATGACCCCAGTGCTTGATAGGAAACAGATAGCTACTCGGGCAACTGCGTGAAATGTTCCTCATATTAAGATGGATGTTTCTGCTTTATTGCTATGACTTTACCCTCCCCATTTCAACACATGATCTATGGTTTCTCCAAACACCTTTCATCTATTACTGTGTGTTGTGAAATACTCCACTTGATTTCAGCTATTTTCCTACCTACACCTACATTTTAAGTGCAAACTAGTTGATATTCTAACCAAAAGTCTTCACTGTTATTACCATTGTGGATCTGAGTCTATTTTTCCATAAAAACTAATTTGAGTTTTATGTAGTAGAGATATGAGAGACAATGGGGGAAATTGCTCTTGGTAAATCATTTCAATATCGCATTTACAGGCATGGGTGAATCCTGGATTTACTAAAAGCGTAGTTTTAATATAACCGCGATATTAAATTGTGAGCGCCGGTTGCATGGATGTCTTTTGTGAAATCTGTACAGCCGGCACAAAGATGGAGTTAAAGTCTTGCTAACTGATATTGAATCGAGAAAATTTGCCCAGTGGCTCAGCAGGAATGTCAATGATGAGTTAACTCTCTAAATTAGAAATTGTAGACTAGCCTCAAGCAGTATATAATCTGCCGTTATCCACCTGGCATGCTTGAAAATATTTGGTGTCTTGTAAAACAAATATAAAAAGGCCAAATGTCCTTTTGCTCATGCCCTTATACCATATAAAAGTTCTTATTTGAGTTAAATTTCTTGTCTTAAAGATATCAAGGCAAATCAACCTCTATAAAAGTTCTACTTTAATGACACCTAGTGGCATGTAAAAGGTAATGCATATTTCCTATAACATTCGAATTAATAAGAAACATACTTGTGAAGGTTCTCATTCATCCAGGTCGCAAGTCATCCGACTGGCTTTCTCATTCTGAATTGAGAAAGCCAGTCAGATGACTAGCGACCTAGATCAATGAGAACCTTCACAAGTATGTTTCTTATTAATTCGAATGTTATAGGAAATAAGAAACATACACCATAAAGTATAGAACACATTCCATTCCACCTTATCTGCCCTCAGCCATCAAGGATGAATAAAATAAATAGCATTTATAAACTGCTCTGTAGTGCTGCATTCATTCACACAATCAATTGCACAGAGGCGAAGGAAATTAAACATCTCAGAGGAGCCCCTCGGCTGGGTACACATGGAGGGACTATTTGTCCCGACTTAGTGCTCGCTAGGAGTGAGCGCTCGGCCCGAACAAATGTCCGTCACTCGCAGCAAATTCATCAGTGGGCGAATTTGCGAACGATTGATTGCAATGAACGGTATGGTAATTTACTGACACATCCGATTGTTCGTTTGTCCGATCCAGACGAATGAACGATTGACAAGTGCCGTGAAACGGTCGGTCGGCTGAAAATATCTTCTGGTGTGTGCCCAGCCTTAAATCTTTTAAATATCCGGACTGGACTTTTGTCAGAAGTGAAAGAAGGAAAGTAAAGAACACCAAGGGGGGGGGGGGGGGGGAGCAATACTGGAGAAAAAACATGGTCATCCCATATGTAGCGGGGGTGTCAGATAAATGAATGCCTGTGCACACACAAAAATCTGGGTGCAGTAATATAAACATTTTATTTATAGACAGATCTGGATAAAAATGAATGTGGTCCCCTGTGCAAAACATTTTGTTGGGGTCCTCACCAAGTGCCCTCTACCCCTATTGCTGCTACAAAACTAGGACCATTTGAATAGTGGAAAACTTCATGTACTAACCAAAATATACAGCAGCTGTTTTGTCATAAATACACAACAATTTATATTGTAGAATATTGGTTTCTTATTTTTATAGCACTGATCATTGGATTTATTTTTTTTTAAAGTAATGAAAAGTATCTTTACAATAGAGAAGTTGAAACTTAAGCTGGGTACACACTTGCACGATCATTAGAATCTTCCAAATTCTGTCTGTCATTTTCTAACGAGTGTTTTACAGTCCCAAGCATTTTCCCTATGTAAAGTATAGGGGGAACGCTCGGTACTGCAGATTTCCGCCAGCCACAGCTGAATCCCTATACTTTAAATACAGGGAGACAAGGGTAATTTTCAGGCATTTCCGAATGATCATGAAGCCGATGGTAAACGTTCCTCAGCCTCACAATCTTTCAGGAAATGGGCTACACAACGTAACGAGAAAGAGACGAATCCCGTCCCTTTCTCGTTACTGTGTGTACGTCCCTTTGCACTTTTACGTCCCTCATTAAGACAGTGTGGCTCATTTACTCAGAGCCACTGGGCAATAATATGGAATTCTGGTTAGTGAGACTTGCAAAGACAACTTCTGGCGCTTGTGATTTAATATCATGTTTGTGCTAATTTAAGTGCAGGATTTCAATGACGGCTAATGGCGAAAAGGAGATTTGCCCGGGGCAAAATCTCCCCCGGTGTGCTGTATGAAGAGAGCAGGAACAGTGAAAGATATAACTGTAAAGAAGGCCTGAGATCTACTTTCGATACACATGATATGTCATTTCATGTATACAGTGATATAAAGATAGATAAAACAAACTTTTTCCCATCACCACCTTAAACATTGCCATTGAATGTATGGTTTAACGAAGCAGTTAAGTTTTTTTTATAGCACCTGCATGGTACAGCAGTAGTAGGAACAACTTGGAAGGTAATCCAGAAAGCACCTGTGTGGTACAGCAGTAGGAACAACTGGTAAGGTAATCCAGAAAGCACCTGCATGGTACAGCAGTAGTAGGAACAACTTGGAAGGTAATCCAGAAAGCACCTGTGTGGTACAGCAGTAGGAACAACTGGTAAGGTAATCCGAAAGAACCTGCATGGTACAGCAGTAGTAGGAACAACTTGGAAGGTAATCCAGAAAGCACCTGTGTGGTACAGCTAGTAGGATAAACTGGTAAGGTAATCTAGAAAGCACCTGCATGGTACAGCAGTAGTAGGAACAACTGGGAAGGTAATCCAGAAAGCACCTGCATGGTACAGCAGTAGTAGGAACAACTGGAAGGTAATGCAGAAGCACCTGTGTGGTACAGCAGAGAACAACTGAGACGTAATCCGAAAGCACCTGATGGTACAGCAGTAGTAGGAACAACTGGAAGGTAATCCAGAAAGCACTTGCATGGTACAGCAGTAGGAACAACTGGTAAGGTAATCCAGAAAGACATGCATGGTACAGCAGTAGTAGGAACAACTTGGAAGGTAATCCAGAAAGCACCTGTGTGGTACAGCAGTAGGAACAACTGGTAAGGTAATCCAGAAAGCACCTGCATGGTACAGCAGTAGTAGGAACAACTTGGAAGGTAATCCAGAAAGCACCTGTGTGGTACAGCAGTAGGATAAACTGGTAAGGTAATCTAGAAAGCACCTGCATGGTACAGCAGTAGTAGGAACAACTGGGAAGGTAATCCAGAAAGCACCTGCATGGTACAGCAGTAGTAGGAACAACTGGGAAGGTAATGCAGAAAGCACCTGTGTGGTACAGCAGTAGGAACAACTGAGACGGTAATCCAGAAAGCACCTGCATGGTACAGCAGTAGTAGGAACAACTGGGAAGGTAATCCAGAAAGCACTTGCATGGTACAGCAGTAGGAACAACTGGTAAGGTAATCCAGAAAGCACCTGCATGGTACAGCAGTAGTAGGAACAACTTGGAAGGTAATCCAGAAAGCACCTGTGTGGTACAGCAGTAGGAACAACTGGTAAGGTAATCCAGAAAGCACCTGCATGGTACAGCAGTAGTAGGAACAACTTGGAAGGTAATCCAGAAAGCACCTGTGTGGTACAGCAGTAGGATAAACTGGTAAGGTAATCTAGAAAGCACCTGCATGGTACAGCAGTAGTAGGAACAACTGGGAAGGTAATCCAGAAAGCACCTGCATGGTACAGCAGTAGTAGGAACAACTGGGAGGTAATGCAGAAAGCACCTGTGTGGTACAGCAGTAGGAAAAACTGAGGACGGTAATCCAGAAAGCACCTGCATGGTACAGCAGTAGTAGGAACAACTGGGAAGGTAATCCAGAAAGCACTTGCATGGTACAGCAGTAGGAACAACTGGAAAGGTAATCCAGAAAGCGCCTGCATGGTACAGCAATGGGAACAACTGGGAAGGAAATCCAGAAAGTGCCTGCATAGTACAGAAATGGGAACAACTGGAAAGGTATTTAAGAAAGCGCCCTGCATGGTACAGCAATTGGAACAACTGGGAAGGAAATCCAGAAGGCACCTGCATAGTACAGCAACGGGAACAACTGGGAAGGTAATGCAGAAAGCGCCTGCATGGTACCGCATTTGGAACAACTGGGAAGGAAATCCAGAAGGCGCCTGCATGGTACAGCAGTAGGAACAAATGGGATGGTAATCCAGAAAGTGCCTCCATGGTACAGCTGCAGGAACGACTGAGGTGATTACCCTGAAAGTGCCCACCATGGCTACACAAACTGGATAAAGGACTTAGCAGGTAATTCATTATTTAGACACGATTGTCTTTATTTTGAACAATTCCTATGGATTGATAAAAAGACAATGTAATCCCAATTTCTGTATTATAATTGGAGATTATAGACCTGTAAAATGAACATGAATGGTAAGGAAGACACAGGAATGGATCTTACAGAAACTAATTCCCCTTTTTGTCTTGGGTCTGATCTATTAAGTAGCAATCAGTGTCGATTCATTAGAAATAAATCTTGGCAGACAAATTGATTTTCATATTGAAGTAAATTTTTAGCATTAATGCCACATTAATATACAAACTAATGTTGGTAGGTCTTAAAAAAACACATTTTACATAGATGGAGGATTGTTAAAAAATTGTGTACACAGTAGTTGTTATTGTCAATGGTGAGTCATCTATTTTATATAGGGCTGTGTATTTGTTACAATAAAGGTGCCCATACATCTATAAGATTTTACTTACCCGACCGAGCGCTCACGCGATGTTCATCGATGCTGCCGGAACCGCTTCTCCCGATCTTACATTCGACCGACATACGATTGCAAAATCCTATTCATTTTGCGATCGCATGTCGGTCGAATGTAAGTTCGGGAGAAGCGCTCGGTCGGGTAAGTAAAATAGATGTATGGGCACCTTTAGACCTCAATAGATTGTGGTAGCTGAGATTCAGTGTTGTAAATGTGATGCACTGAGGTTTAAAAATCCTCATTCTGCTTATAATAAATGGGTTTGTGTGGGTTTATACCAGCTGGTCTTGTATAAAGAGGGGGAAACAGACATTATTCTTTTTCTTTGCAAAGCACCTATTATTATTATTATTATTGTGGATTTATATAGCCCTAACATGTTCCGTAGAGGTTTACAATTACATGTATTCATTCACATCAGGCACTGCCCCAAAGAGCTTACAATCTTGCTGTCTGGAGTTTTTGCCTTCCTCTGGATCAACTGTTAGGTAGGGTTAAAAAAAAAAGGATAAATAGGTTGGACTTGATGGACTTGATGGACTTGATGTCTTTATTCAACCTCAATTACTATGTTACTATGTTACTAAGCATTTATTTGACAAATACAACCTATTAGTGTGTCTTTATGATTGGCCCAATCTAAAAAAAAGCAATGTAGCTTTGAAATTCAGAAGACAAAAACTACATATATAACAGTGTAGAGTCCAGGCAGGAACAATAAGAGGCACACTCTGTGCCAGAACAGGTAAGTATCATATGTAATAAGAGTGAAAAGACGCACACGTTTATAATTTCAACGTGCTTTAGGGCTAGGCCCCACTAGGCTATTTGGGTGTGTGCTGTGTTAGCGCACACCAATAAAAGAGGATTGGGATGGCCCACTATCTCTGCTGTCCTGGGCTGCTGACCCTTTTTGCGGCGCATGCGATCACTATTTTTGGTACGCATCGCATGCGCTGTGATAGGGTTACCTCAAAGGAATCGCAGGGTAGTGCACATGAATCACGCAACATTGCGATTTTGCTGCGTTGCGTAATTCTTGCACGCTGCCTAGTAGAGCCTAGCTCTTAAAGCATATGTACACTGGGAAATTTGTTTTTTGAAATTGCCAATTACTGGAAACTATCATTCTTCCCAACTATCACTGAACCGTTTTTTTGTGTTCCCTATTCTTTATGTCACCAACAAATTAAATAAGACAGGGAGAGAATAAGGCTTCGCAGCTCCCCTTTCAGTATATGCAAATAAAGAACAGAGACTTCTGGGTAATTTCTGTGGCAGCTCTTAGGAAAGCTATATCTTAATATATAAAAGACTTTTACAGCATTCCACGAGCTAAATACAAAATGGAAAAAAAATGGTTTTGCATTTAGCTTGTGGAATGCTGTAAAGTCTTTTTAAAGATATAGCTTTCTTACGAGCTGCCATGGAAAAATGGAAACTACCCAGATGTCTCTGTTCCCTATTTTTCTTTAGACATCCAGTCTTGAGACATCTTACATTTCAGCTGTCAATCAAAGTGTCTTAGTATTATAAACTCTTCAGTTATGTATAGTCTTGCTATAGCTGGAATGGTGACAGTTGGTACGTGAACTGCATGGTGGGAAATTCCTTCTCCCAATGCTGCTTCGTAGGGATTACCGATCATGCTTGCGCTCTCAGAGAGTCAGATAGTCTGGCAGGGGGCTGGGGGACTAAGGGACTGAACTTGAGCAAAACAAGTCATGCTGCAACACAAACACATCAGATCAGACTTATATGTATTCATTTATAGATTGAAATGAGGCAAAGTCATTTTTTCAGTGTACAATTTCTTAAATGCTTGTGCTGAAACCACACAACATTTTGGGAAGATTGCCCACCCACAACATGCACAAGCATTAAAGCATGTTTAATTTATATATGAATGTGCCTCTTTTCACTCTTATAACATATGATACGAAAACTATCAATTAACTGGATAGGGCTCAGAGATGGGTAACTAAATTAACAATGGGAATGGAGGAGCTGGAGTATAAAACCAACAAAAAATGTTTGGATTATTCAAACTGAAGAAGTGGTGATTGCACATTAACAGGATCAGTTTATACAAATGCATCAATGGGCCTTGCAATAGAGGCTTTATCTTAAAGGGCAAGTAAGAGGCTAAAACAGTAAGTTGATTTCCAGACAATTATTAGTGGTAATTTTAATTTTTGCTGGATTACCTTTTAATAAATATATATATATATAAAAATATTAATAGTATTAACTACTGGTGATGGGTTGGGGATGGTAAGCAGTGGCAAACGCAGGATTTTCAAGGGGGGGATTCCTAAATGGGTGACCACTGAACAAGCCCAGAAGGAGGTTCATGACCGAATACATTCATGTGTTCTATTATATATGGATCATATACTAGTATATATATTATCTAATTGCGATGATAATCATCACAGTTGGCCAATACCCTTTTTTTCTGTTATAAAGTATATACTTATTAAGGCTGGGTACACACAAACCAACAGATATTTCCGTGTATTGGTCGGTCGGGTCGAAAAAATCTGAGGTGATTTGGGCAGTGGCAGTGATAATGTGGTCCATAGGAGACATTTGCTGTGGACGACCACTTTATAGATGCGTGTCCATGTGTAACCAGCCTAACGTTCTGTTTAACTGATAAATCCACATTTACTACATTACCATTAGTGTCTTTTAAAGTCAGAGCTGTGACACTGACGGTGCATCTGACAGATTTTGCAGTAGAAGGCGATAACATTGAACCATGTATGGGCACATTGAACAATTATGGAACAATCATTCCTGTGTATGTGTTATATATATATAATATAATGTTGACAATCAGCTATACATCCACCTCCAGGATTCTTAATGTCCCTATTCCTGCTCACTAAGCTCCATCACAGTGCAGCAGGTACAGTAACGGGGAGATTCAATATCTGTCCTCCCGTAACTTACCTTAGCCCGATCCCGAGATACAATAACTGACGTAAACGAGATTATGTCTGTTATTGCATCGCAGGATCGGGCTAAGGTAAGGAGCAGGACTTTAACGTTGCAAAAGCCGCAGCGTTAGGTTTCGCGCTACGAAGTAGCGCAAAACCTAATGCTACAGGTTTTGGATCGTTGGCACAGCGCTATTTCCAAAAAACATTCGGAAATGGCGCTGTGCTCTAAAAGCCGTCTAAAACCCACGCTAACCCGAATTTTTTTCGGGTTAACGTGGGTTTTAGACGGAAATGGGCTATATTGTATCCCCCCCTAAGTTCTGTATATAAACTCAGTCTCAGCAATCACCTTAAGCAGCTGCAGGGTTAATGTTGATACATTTTTGTATCAATGATTATTAATTATGCTGCTGTCAATCACAGGACAGGCTGGATACATTTTTGAAACATACAAATGCTGCTTCTCACTCACAGCTCACTTGACCATGTAACAATCTATGTAACAATCTATGTAACAGTCTATGGACACCAGGAGAAGCAGAATAGCAGACTACACTGAGCAGACAGAAAGGGGGGATTCCAGGCACCAGGAATCCCCCCTAAACATGCCCCTGGGTAAGTATGAATTATGTGGGAGGAGTGGACATGCCCTTTAAGGCTACATTCACACTGTGCTTTTTTTAACGCGCTAGTGATTTAGTGGGATGTGCTTTAACGCATAGTGGCGACCATTGTTTTCAATGGCACCGCTGTGCGTTAGTGCAGAAAACTACTGCATGCACTGCATCGCTGCACAAAGGTGTGAACGGCGCCACTCACTCCTATGTGCATAGTGTTTCCGTGCGATGTTCCCTCAGGAAATTGCACCAAAACGGTCTACAGTGGGGACAAAGCCTAAGTCTAGTTTCAAACCCACCAGCTGTTTCTGAACTACAGCTCTCAACATCTGGAAATGATTGAGGTGTCATTGTACATGATTTTAATACTTGTCAATTCCATTTTACATTCAAGGTGTTCATGGTACTTGACCTTTATTGTGATCCTTACTTTGGCTCCAACATTTATTAGAACCAGCTCTGGAAAACTGCAGCCACAATAACCAGTGGAAGAAAGACAAGCAGTCCAATATAGGATGGGAACCATTTACTACGTGACAAATGCTGAGACCAACATAAAATTCCCCAAGGCCTCATTCTGCTTCTGAATCACAACTTCAAGGCTCGAAAGAGAAACGATTCCGAAAAAAAGAAGTCCCTTGGCCTTGTGACTGACGTTTGACGGATTATTTATAAAATGGAAGCCATGTACCTCTGGATGTAAATCAATTTCACTCACCCATCTTGCTTTTAATACAATCATTTCTCTGTTACTGTGGGTACAATTTAAATCACAGCAGATCTGAAAAACAATACAAAATGCTGTCATTTTTTTCTCATTAAATCGGCGCAGGGATTTTATTGGATAAATAACTCTACACCCATCTCCGCTGCATGGTAATAACAGCTGTCATAACACATCTCCCCATATCACACTGCAGGCTTGTCTAAAGTAATGGCTTTAGCAGTCTGGTTATTACAGCTCAAAGAACGTCGAAATGAGTCTATTTTCCAGTGCAGGGCGGAATCACTATTACAGTTTAATTAGATGGATTCCTACCATGACTGTGACCCATCAATATGTCTGCAATAGGGTTACACCCATAGAAAAAATGGACTTTCAAACGCATTTCATCTTTATTAAGCAGTGTCCCAATACCTCTTCATGCTTTTTGTGTAATAACAAGAGAGTTGATGGAGGATGACCAAGAACTAATGATGCATTAGTCTTTATATGTTATGTAGATGTTGAAATGTAGCTAATGGTGTTTTGGGAAAACATAGACCACAGCCACACTAGAACATATGGAACATCGATCCCCGTCTCACTGTGTTCCAAATGCTCTCCTATGTGCAGGTCCAATAATACTTGCTACAATTAAAATATTGCTGCATGTTCGATACTGTTGGTTGTTGGAAACCATACACTAAGCAAGTATCATACAATAATGAATATGTATGATAAGATGGCTATGTGTATGACCATCTTTAAACCTGGTTTAAAAACAAGCTTCCAGAGATAGTAGTCTTTGTTCTTCCTGGTGACTGACTTGACAGTGATTACTGTATATTATTAATAACAGGTTCAGGTCAAAACTCTGGTTCATTCCTAATCTTCAACAGGCAAAGTAAATGAACTAGTAATTTTCACCTGTTTTTACTATTGTTTGCCTGACTCAGAGATTGTTAAAAATCTCTGTTTAAAGCGAAACGCTATACAAGTGCCCTCTAATAACATACTGCTACCTTTAAAATGACTCCAGGATCATGCTTCTTGCTGCAGTCTATCCAGACTTACAGCAGTATAAGTTGCGGTGCTTTCTGCATACACAGTGAGCTGTGACATCACCAGCACCAGTAAGCTCCTGGCTTGAACATGCCCACTTGTATTCATTAGGACCCACCAGCAAAGGGGGGTGTAGGAAGAGGTTTTGCAGGTGTGGGTCGTGTGCGGATCTGAAAAATTAGACCCGCACAGAAGTCTATGGGACATAGCATTATCAGCTACATTATAAGCCCAGACCTCAAACTTCTTTATTGTTTTTAAAGATAGCCACAAGCCTGAAAAGAAAATGTTTTCTCTCCTAGGTATCCGTAGGCAGAGGAACAGTTATGGGTACAGATATTTATTGCAAGCCTGTAACTAGCTTCAGAAAAGATCTTTTTTTGACACATGCCTGTCACAGTGACAGAGAGACAGAGTAGACAAGCATAAAACTTTGGATTGACAGCAGCCAGGGGCATACCTTCCATGAAGAAAACTGAATAGTTCAGCCTGACCAATTGTGCAACCTATTAAAGTTCACATGATCAGCCACTATTTTTTGATATGCGCAATAGTTTAGACCAGATTTTTTTATTATTTTGGCTGAGAACAATTGGTCATATTCGAAAACCATAGCCAATCAACCAGTAGAAATATTGGCCCATGTATACAATCCCTAAAGTGGAACTGTCTTCAAATTGATTTTGCATCAGGGGTGTAACTACCAGGGAAGCAGGGGGAGCAACCACAAGGGGACCAGGAGTCAAGGGGGCCTTCTTATTTTTCCTATGACAGATATAGCCTCCTACCAGAAAACCACTGTGGATGAAGCATGGATAGGGGCCTTATCATAGTTTTGCTGGGTGGCCCAATGATTCCTAGTTACGCCACTGTTTTGCACACCATTTTTAGTGCTGTATAGCACAGTTTATAAAATAATTTTTGTTCTATTAACCTTTTTTTCAGGAGAGATATACATAACACATTTATGTATACATAACACTTTATGTATGTGCCAAATCTATTACAAAATAAAGTCAGTGATTTACATCATTGCACCTTAAAGAATATAAGTTGTATTGGAAACATGATGAGCAGAGAGTGAATTAGTGGATTTTGAATTTATTTAGTGGTATATAATGGTGTGAAATTCGTTGCCAGGCAGCAATGGCTAGAGCTAGCAAGATATTGTCTTTTATAAAGAGGGGAATAGATTCAAGAGAAAAAAAATTATTCTCCCTGGTAGGCACTGGTAAGGCCTCATTTGGAATATGCGGTGCAGTTTTGGAATCCCATATACAAAAGGGACATATTGTAAATGGAAGCAGTTCAGAGAAGGACAACTAAATTAATAAAGGGAATGGAGGGCATTGACTATGCAGGCAGATTAGACAAGTTAGGGCTGTTTACATTAGAGAAGCGACATTTGCGTAGGGATATGATCAATTTATATAAATATATTAATGGGCCATACAAAAAAACTCTCTGGTGCATTGTTCACTAATAAGTCATATCCGAGGACACGTGGACATCCTTTAAGATTGGAAGAAAAGAAGTTTCATCTTCAGGTTAGGAAAGGTTTCTTTACAATGAGAACGGTGAAACTGTGGAACTGTCTTCCTGCAGATGTGGTAATGGAAAGTTTACTGAATAGCTTTAAAAGTGGGCTAGATAAATTTCTAAAACTAAAAAATATTGAGAATTACTGGTATTAATACATATACTGTAGTTCTGGTTGGTACAGGGATACTATATAATATTGAGAATTAACCTGGTATTAATAACAATTTACTGTAGTTCTGGTTGGACAGGGATACTAATAATATTGAGAATTACTGGTATTAATACATATACTGTAGTCTTGGTTGGTACAGGGATACTATATAATATTGAGAATTACTGGTATTAATACATTTACTGTAGTTCTGGTTGGTACAGGGATACTAAATAATATTGAGAATTACTGGTATTAATACATATACTGTAGATCTGGTTGGTACAGGGATACTATATAATATTGAGAATTACTGGTATTAATACATTTACTGTAGTTCTGGTTGGTACAAGGATACTATATAATATTGAGAATTACTGGTATTAATACATATACTGTAGTTGTGGTTGGTACAGGGATACTATGTAATATTGAGAATTACTGGTATTAATACATTTACTGTAGTTCTGGTTGGTACAGGGATAACTAAATAATATTGAGAATTACTGGTATTAATACATATACTGTAGTACTGGTTGATCCAGGGATACTTTCCAATTGCCATTTAAAGTCAGGAAGGAATTTCCCCCCCTTTTTAGCTGTTATTTTTTGCCTTCCTCTGGATCAACTGTTAGGTAGGGTTAAAAAGGTTGGACTTGATGGACACACGTCTTTATTCAACCTCAATTACTATGTTACTATGTCACGCCGAATGTTCTTTCATTAAGGAATGTTTAGTCGTAGAATACCAATGGTATTCTATGTGGATCGTAAATACGATTGTGTTATTAGATTAAACCGATTGTTAAAAAGCCATACCGCGCCTTTATGAATATGGCCCTTTATACCAGTGGCAGACATGTGGCCCGATCGTGATGAGTAGCTGATGTCCCAAAAATGTTTAATTCAAACTTGTTTAATCAGACTTTAACTTCCCCCATGTATTATATAACTATAACACTGACCCCAGGCAGAAACTCTGTCCCCTGCCCCATTACCATTATAGATAAGTTTTCTGCTCTCTGGAGGTGGGTCTTCACTGGAATTGGATCTTCTGAAGTGTATCTGGGGGTCAGGGCAGCCAGAGATCAACATCCCACCTTAATGCAGGCATCTGAGAAGAGGCAGAAAGGAGGACGGAGCTTCATGTTGGTGTGAGGAGAACCAGGTGAGGAGAACTGTTAGTCAGCCCCCCAGTTTATCAACTACTATTAGTCAGACCCCAAGTTTACTAATTGCAAACTTATTAAAATTTTATATTCAGAGTTGTATACCAATGGTATTTGGCAGACAATGAGCCCACAATCCACCACTGCATAAATAGCACTGTAAATTTATATTCAGTAGTAGTGGATTTTTTTGGCTCTGTGAAAATAACCCTGGTTAACAGATAGTAAGATAATACGACTGGATAATTTAAACACTAATGTCCCATAAAGGCACGGACGTGAGCAAAGATGTGAGTGTGGAGAGAGCAGATTCATTTGGAAACCTTGGTGTTGGTATTTTTACTTTATGAATGGCTAGATTCTCATTTTATAGACTATGGATGCTGAACTTTGGTACTAACATTATTATTATCCCACAGTGTGATATTATGTGAAGATGCTGTTAGTTGTTTAAATCTAAAAATAAAATTTACTTGCAGGATCACAAGTTAACTTATTCTGTTTTAACTAATTCTGTTTTTACTTTTGCTGATGTGACCTCCAGGCACCCTTCGCATAAACACAAGAAGCTTTTATGGGCTTGACCTTCCTAACCAAAACATGCTCATTATGTGGATGATTTCTCCGAAATGTGTTTATGTACTGAACTTCAGCTCCCAGTGATGCACCTACTATCATGCTTGGCAGGGTCATGTGTACACTGGTGGATGGACAGAATGAACAGAAATCCTGCAATATAATTTTCTCATTTTTGTACATTATAAAACACTATAGATGTTCACTGCACTCATGACAGACGGGACTTCATTATACAGCTTCAGTACGTAGAATCCAGAACCAAGGTGCACAACTCTAGGATTTACCCCACCTATGCAAATGTCTATAATTCTGTGCATGTGTTCGAGACCTGTACACTGTGAATGTTAATGAAACACTAAAGTTAATGTTGACTTTAAACTTTGTCCTTGAAAGTATGGTAATGATATGTTGGTCCTGTTGCATTTTGAGAGCAATTGTATAATGTGGTACGGATGGATAGAGCTATTTTATTGTATGGTAATGATATGTTGGTCCTGTTGCATTTTGAGAACAATTGTATAATGTGATACGGATGGATAGAGCTATTTTATTAGGTACAAGTCCTATGGCCTGGAACAGTTTAGCGCATCTCATGTTGCAACCTTCCAAAAAAAATTTCAGATGTATTAGCTGAAATTACAATCTGTGGCCTGTATTCCTATTGACTCTTGAAATGCTAGACAAACACTATCCTATTTTTATTTTAAAAGCTGTGGCCAGGAACACCTTTCATTATTCATCGCAGTCAGAAAATTGGTTAACAGAAAATGGCCCAGCGTTATTGATCGCATACGTGGTTTATTTTTAAAGGTTATCGCTGTGACTAATGGCTGTTTTCTGCTTTCTGATTTAAGTGTAAGGAGTATGAACTCTGCATTGTGAGAAATTCATAGCATTATAGGATTATTAAATGGTTTAGCTTCAGTGCCCGCATCCTGTATTGCTGACAGTGTGTAATCTACATGTGTTATCGC
Organism: Hymenochirus boettgeri; assembly: GCA_019447015.1. NCBI lineage: Eukaryota > Metazoa > Chordata > Amphibia > Anura > Pipidae > Hymenochirus > Hymenochirus boettgeri. Next base: position 52,621,336 of record CM033469.1, on the reverse strand, counting down.
CTGACATGTTCAGTATAGCTTCCAGCTATAACTTTGACACCTTTAGGTCTACGCTACAAAAATAAATTGTGCTAATGGTTGTCAAAATCACACAGTCTGACAAAATAAGCATTAAATACCTTTATCTGGAGCAAATGTCTGTCTTATTACATTCCATTTCTTTGAAAGTCTGTTTATCAGTTATCACCATGCTACAGCCAAACTAAATTATGATAGGTTGTCAGCAAAGGGAAATTGTGTGGACCTAGAATTGGCTTGAGCCCAATTAGCCAGTGTGATGAATAAAAAGAAGCAATTCCTGGAGATCTAGTGAGCACCTTTTAAATGTTGGTTTAAAGTAGCAGTATTGTGCTGATAGGTATTATTTAGTGCTCCATTTCAGTGTTTCGGTCAATTGGGCCAAAATATTGGATGCTTTCCAGGGCTGGACATGAACCGTTTCTTCATCTGAATCGGACACATCCAAAAACCATGATCCATCGTGCGCCCCTCTTTGGACTGCAAAACGCATTCTGAAGCGTGTGAAAAAATGAGCCAGTGTGGCCTAGCCCATGGGGTGAGGCCACAATACAATTAGTATAGTGCACCGGAAACAAGCACGTTGCAATCACACAGGATTGCATATGCATGTTCTCGGTGGGCTAGTGCGCATTGCCATGTGCTGCGATTCTGTAATGTTGCACAATCACAGAGCATTTTGCGATCAACTTTTAAATGCAAAATAAATGGGCCAGAGCAGGGGGGAGGCAACAGGAATGTCAGAAAGTAAAAGCAATGCAGTAATAGATTCAACAATTGAACATTAAATCTAATATCTGTTTGAGATGTGACCATTGACCAGCATTAGCATATGAAGACTTTTTGTTATAGGCCCACCCAATTAACCATTATGAATTCCGACAGTTTCCTATATGCACAGCCGCATAGAAAGCCCATACACAGCCCCATAGAAAGTCCCATACACAGCCCCATAGAAAGTCCCATACACAGCCCCATAGAAAGTCCCATACACAGCCCCATAGAAAGTCCCATACACCAGCCGCATAGAAAGCCCATACACAGCCTCATAGAAAGTCCAATACACAGCCCCATAAAAAGCCCATACACAGACTCATAGAAAGTCCCATACACAGCCCCATAACAGATGTGCCCTACATATCTTTCTGTGCAGCCTGTTAGTTGAATCCTGTTACTTCTATTGTTTTATTCCCTTACAGTCTGGGCTGATCTGAGTGAGCAGGACAACAAATGCCTAACCTACCGAAATCAAGAGGATTCTCTGTGTTACAGGGTACAGCTTTGATTTACCTAAGGCTATGTAATTTTGTCCAGCTGCTCCAGACCCAAGTATAAGCTAAGGGTAGACATACAGGATGATTTTAAGGTAAAATGTCTTGTCTTATACTTGTATACTATGTACAATAATTTGAGTTCAGGGATGGATATGTCCTTTAAATTGAATGAGCTACTTCCTGTGCACCAATTTGTTTTGGCAAAAGCGCTCTATTGAATGGAATTAGGAGGGCAAGATTTTTTTCTGAATACATTGATGTAAAAATAAAATAATGTTCACAATGATGCATTCCACGTGAAGTAGAAAAATGCATTGCTGCAGGTACACATTTCCATTTTTTGATAGAAATGGAAAATACAAACTCACAGAAAATGTATCATTCTTTTTCCTCGGTGTGTTTGCATTTTAAGCTAGCTGATAGCGTGTCTGTAGCTTAAAAGAGCTAGAAATACCACACCTCTGTCCAACTGTGGCACAACTGCACTTGCAGGACACACCAGCCAATGCTTTATATAAATTATGTATTTATATGTAGAACAAAGTGGAGAGAGCCAAACGTGGTATTAATCCAACAGTGTTAACAAAATTTATTGGCGAGATCACTCGCACTACATGTTTCGGGCCTACAAACAATCCTTCCTCAGGTGAATCACCGTTTAGAAGGACCGTTTATAGGCCCGAAACATGTAGTGTGAGTGATCTCTCCAATAAATTGTTAACACTGTTGGATTAATACCACGTTTGGCTCTCTCCACTTTGTTCTACATATTGCTTCAGTTTATTGGGTTATTGGGGTTGTGGTGAAACCCAGTCGCTGGACTGTAGAGCCTGGCTGAATCTATTTCACTGTGGGAATATGGATAACAACCTATTTGTAAATTATGTATTTATTTGGACAAAAATTAGACATCATCGAGCTTATTCAATAGGAGGTGCCTGAGCTGTTAATTTTTCTTAACCGATCAAATTATATCTTTTAACTACATTTCGAAAACATTCAATAAAATCTAATTGGTTGCTGCCGATTAAGAGTGGGAGAAAATGTGACAGGTCTTATTGGGCCATATTCAATAACCCGCGGTATTGTCAACTTTCGATACCGCAGGTTGTCTTACAAGTACAACCGTTGTCATACATTTACGAATGTATGACTACCGTGATGGTATTGTATGGATCATATACAGTAACTGCTATCGCAAATCTACGATTACAATTGTACAACTGGAATTGTTCATTTACAATCGCAGTAACATTCGTTAAAGGCGCAGTATCGCAAAATAGCAATACCAAGACTTTAGGAATGCAGCTCATTGAATAATGCCCTAAATGTTGCCTACCATTTTATGGAGTCAAAGGACAGGAACATGAAAATGTTTTGATGTAATGGAGCAGCTGGTGTCAGTGTGTAAGGTTACACATCCATTAAATTCAAACAAAAGCCCCTGGGTTTCTGGTTTGCCACGCTATTTTTTGCCGAGACCTTCTTTTCTCAATTTTATTTCACAAGTCACATATTTTGGTTTTCTTGGCTTTTCCTAAAATGCCTTATATTGTTATCGGTCCACCAGATGTAAAAATCCTTGCAAAACACAATGGTTATAATGTTGTCAGTGTGGTTGATCAACCAAAAAAAATTCTAGTTAAATTGCTTAAGGAATGTGAGATGTAACTGTGCATGGTAACGGCTTTTATTCCTGTGACTAACTCAGTGGATCTCAAACTTTTTCAGATTGTGGCAAACTTACTGTAGCAATGCAAATTGTTGTGCTTCAAATTGTAATTACCCATATTTTTTGCACTTTATAGTGTATAGTATATCCAAATTAATGTAGCGTAACAGTAAACTAAATTGACTGTGTTGAAATATCATCATAATATATATTAAACAAAATATAAAAAAATGGAAGTTATGCTGGTAAAAATATTTCCCCAACCAAAATTCTGAGGCACATCTCTGGCTCTTTGAAGTCACACCAGTGTGCACACTCTTTGAGAAACTCTGTACAAGATACTAGAAATATTATAAACCACCAAATTTTGAATATTTGTATATGCACGTTCCCCTCAGTGAGCATGGAATATTGTTTTGACCTATCCTGGCCTAGAAATGCAAACAGCAAGGCATTGCATTTCAGAAGACTGTAGATCAAGCTGCTGTATCTTTGGGTTAACCTTAAAGTAGTATCTAAAATAATTCGGACAAGTTATTAAACTAATTTCTTATATTTATCCAGAGACAAGAGCTGGCATTTCAGCAATCTGAATTCTATTGGATGCACACCAGGCCTCTATATTGTATTTTTAAGAGAAATTTAACCGTATTGCATGCGGTTAAAAAATTGTGATTGCTTAAAATAAATGTAAGATTGCGTAACATTTTTTGATAGGGGTACCGTAGAGGGGAGTCATTAGCTGAGGGGCAATGGCAGTGGTGATAGCACCCACATCAGGCACATACCTAACCAAGCCAGGATTAATCAACTCAACACTATTTTATGTATTATCAACAAACCACACAAAGTCAATAAACCAACACGTGCCAATAACTTAAGTTTTATTAGTCAGTCAACAATATTACAAATATTTAAAAATTACTTAATATAAATAGTTGGCAGCAAACTATTTCATTACAGAGTTAAATTACCAGTACAACAGACAGACTGGAGATTTAGACACCTGGAAGATAACAGTAAAATCGAAACTAAGTTATATCAAAAAATAAAAATTAAAATAAAAATACAAGCTGAAGGCAATCACCTAGTGTCTTTAAAAGCATGGGCTCTTTATAATATAGAAAAAGAAAAAAAAAAAAAGTCTTAATACCCCCCCCCTCAAAAAAAATAAAATAAAATCAACTAAATTATTTGCATATCAAATAATCTTTTATAATTACAATCCAAAAGCTCTCCTTTAAGCCATTTGTGCCACTCTATACAGAAACTCTGAATTAGAAACTAGTTGCTTTAATAGTACAAAGATTTCAGCTCCAAAAATAATTAAAAATAAAATAAAACTTTAGCAATCAGCATCATAAAATTATATATATATTTTCCCACAAAAATACAAAATGATATTAATGACCAGAATATTACTTCTAATAAAAAAGCAAAAAAAAAAAAATAAAATAATAATTAAAAAAAAAAAGAACAAAAAAAAAAAAAACAGACAACAAAATAGAAATATGCATGAAAAAAGTTTCTCCTTTTGTTAGCAAAACACTATCCAAAATAACTACAATCATTTACATCAGTACAAAGATTTCTGGATTTAAAAAATAGTTGCAATGACAAAAGGGGTTATTCTTTTTTTTTTTTTTTTTTTTTTTTTGACAGTAAAAAATGACACTGTGGATAAAATCTGCAAAATATGCAATGAAAAAAATAAATTTGCATTAAAAAGGTTTACACTGTTTTTTTTTATACAAATATTAGAAACAGTATTGCACATCACAACACAGAATCGAGGTTAGTCAGCCTTCCAAAATGTGTTATATTCAAGTTTTGTAGCATCTTTGAGGAGAGGCTTTGTTCAGCCAGATGCAAACAGGGATACAATATCAAGTGTTGTCCATTCACAAATATATAAATGCTAAATGTTTTCCTTCTTTTAACAAAAAGTGTGGATATTTTAAAGGTTTTTTTTTCCTCCATAGCCAATACCCTTGGGTATCAATATGCACATAGGGGGAACAAAATTGAAGCTTTAAAAATATAAAAATACAATCAAAATCAACTAGCAATCTTCTACAAAAATAGTAAAATAAATATGATTTATAAAAAATCCAATACAGTGTTCAGCAATTAGAAAATAAGGATTTACTACACACGCACAAACATGCACACAGAAAGCGGGGTTAAGAGATGCATTCCCTGCTCCACATACAAGTGAAATGATGGGTTAAAGAAACTATCTACGACTCTCCTCTTTTTCATTTAAGGATATTTTTTATGTAATATTCTCCATAATTGTCATAAATATTTGGTTAAAAGGGATCTTTAGTATTTTACTGGTTTTTTTTTCTTCCTACGTATACCTCAATTTTGTTTAGCCTTTCTCAGAATTGTCATTCTGTCAGTAAATTGGTTTATTGTAAAAAATTATTTTTTAAAAAAAAAGCGCAAAAAGAAAAAGAAAACCGAGGTATAGCAAAATAGATGCTAATGAAAAGTAGAATGCTTTAAAAAAAAAATAGCAGACCAAATTTCTCTCTCTTTTTTTGCCGATATAATATATAGTGCATAACAAAGAATGTTTTGGGGTTAGGGAAGAATGAACCATTTCAAACATATATTAATGAGATCCCAGAAAAAATGGAGGAGGAGAACTGGTTAAGCAACTGGAATAAGAGATAAATAAATTAGAAAAGAAGACAAAAAAAGCACTTCTCAGAACAGCGTCAATTTCGAACATTTAAAACGTGAACTTCAACCACAATAAAAACGGCAAAGTGAGACAGGAATCACATATTTTTACAGTACAAAAAAAGCATGCTGTCGACAACCGATAAGACCACTAATTTCGTACACAGAAGATTGTCCCAAGGGCTTGCACAGAATACCCTTATTTTATTTTTTTATTTAGTCTTTAGTAATTCTGTGATGAATTGGTAGACTGTGGGGTGAAAAATGTTTATTCTGAAACATTTATTTTGGGCTAGTTGCATAACCTCATGACATATGGAATTCAGAAATTAGTCTGATGTTATTCTCTTAAAAAGCCAAAATAAGGCTTCTTATTTTTAGTCTTCCTTGCTATAAAACGAAAACTACTCTCTGAAGGGCTGAAACAGAGACCACAACTGACATTTAACTCCCAGGTAATAAGCAGCTGTTATTATAGTGTGTGTATCCAAAAAAAACAAATTGTATGAAAAATGACAATGTTTGATTACAATTAGAAATTAAATGTCACTGTTGTCTTGAAGGTGGGGGGATCTCGTTATGCAACTAGCCGTCTTGTACTGTATTATCTCCATTTTGACTTAAAAATTATTATTTTTAACTGAAGCATCAAGCATTTTTAAAAAGAACTATACTTAGATAACTAGCTTGTTGGGTTATACATTTGGTGATTGATTACAAGTGTGGTGGCCATCTTTGGTTTTTAGAGGAAGTCTTAAACCATGACAATTTAACATATGGGGGATTATTTTAATCAATGCTCTTTAAAAGAAAAAATATATATATAAAATGGATTTTTTTTGCTTGCTTTTTGTAGAATCTATGCTACATCACGCCACGAATACCAGAACTGCACACCACGACGACTGCACGGGGATTACCATATAACATCCAATTTTTCGCTTTTAAAAAATTGAGATTCACTACTGACCAGGACACAAAATGGCTCCACTAACGGATCTAAAGCTAATTTGCATATTGTACACATGTAAGGACATTTTTCATTTACGTCAGTCACAAGAGTGCATGCAAGTATGCTTTTTTTGTAACAATATTTTGATATTTATCCATGCTACTGTACCTAGTTTTGAAAGAGCTTTTTTTTTTAATTTATTTTTTATTTCTAAATTCTTGAACATCTGCAATAGCGTATTTGTGGTTAATTAATAGTTCTAGTGCATGCATATGATGTAGACAAGTAGGTAAACATGCAGAATTCACATTCTAAAACAATGGCAATTTAAGCCATGTTGTGCTGCCTGCATTCATTTGCAATGCAGTGTTTGAAAACTTTTCAATCCTGTATATTAATAGGTGGCATTACACACAACACCCATATAGCAGCAAAGCTAATACAGCTTATGATTAAAATGTTTAAAAATAGCTAATAAATCAGATTATCTTGAGGTATTATTTCTTGCAAGTCAAAATGGAGAGCAAAAAAAAAAAAAATAATCAACCCTAATATTTTTTTTGTTGATTTTTGTTTTTCAATATGCTTTTTTTTTTTCTTATCTTACATACACACTGAAAATAGCAATAATTAAAAAATAAGCTTTTAGTAGCAGACATTTTCCATGTTCACTATTAATTTGCTACCTTTGGTAAATTACTGGGGCTGATCTTGACGTTTTAAAAACCCAAGTAGAAATAAGTGCACGCTTCACCCATAAATATAGCAGCAGACTGTGTTGCCCCTACGTAGAACATTCCCCATAGCTATTTAGCATTACATATAAAAAAAGAACTTGGGGTGGGAAATACATTTAAGAAAAAAAATGAACATGAAAATTTCACAAAATTAGAAAGCCTGAGATGTAGGGTTTTGGTGAAAAACAATAGGCTTAGTGTTTTGGCTGCTGAAAAGATGCATGTACTGAGGGCTAGGGGTAAAAGCAGAAGAATGCACTTATTTCTTCTGCACATAAATATAGTCAAACACAGTAAGCCGCATGCACCCTTTTCTCAGTAAGAAGTGGGCTAGCTATGCTCAATTCCAGCGGAAGTGGATCTGACGAGGACGGTCAGCACCTTCCTTTACCAGTGGCTTGTGAAATTCCCGCCCGGCACGAGAGTGGATATTTGCCCAGCAGAACTCACAGTAATACTGCAGGCAAGTAACATTGGCACAGAAGAACGGAGCAAACTTTCCACCGCAGCGAGCCCCCTGGCATTCATCACACATCTGATCATCCAACACATATGGCTTCACCTCGACCTGCAAGGAGAAGGCAAATACATACAGACATATAAATAAGAGAAAATTTGTTTGACCAACCAATAATCATCTTATTGGAAAGTATTTTTTAGTGCTTAAAGCCCTTAGTGCTATTGATGTTATACAAGATGGAGTTGGAAAATTTAAGATAAGATCAGCCATGGCATAACAGCATTTCATAGTGCTTTAATTAATGTATTTGCTGGTAGTCATGTGCCTAAACAAACTACTTTCCTGTGGGAAAACAAGAAATCCTAACACATGATGGCAATTTTAAGTCCTGTCCTTCCAGATTTTTTTTTTCCTTGCGAATCAAATTGAGGGCAGTAATTCAGAGACAAATTCAAATAAAAACGGTGGAGCTTATTAAAAAAAGAGGTGCAACATTTTGCCCATGTACTTTAAAATGATATGTTATTTTAAGTTTTATTATTGTAATAGACCAGTAAAAAGGTATCATTTGATTGGTTGAGGCAAATTTACAGCTCAAGAAAACCTCTTATTGAATAAGCCTGTGCGTGTTTCTGTGTTACTCCAGAAACTTCAGCAATAGAAAGTTTAAAGGGTATCTTTACTCACAATAACAAATTTTTGGCATTTAGCTTTATTGAAGAACGGGAGGTAAAGGAGCTGTGTCTTACCTCCCGTTTTTCAATAAAATAATCAGGAGCCAGGAGAGAAGGTAAGAAACTTACCCGCTCGCTCGCTCCCCCGGCACATAGTCTGACAGGTCCTGACAGACTCTGTCTTCTATGCACATGTGCGATCCATGCGCATCGAGTGGGTAAGTTCGTTACCTTCTCTCCTGGCTCCTGATTGTTTTATTGAAGAACGGCTGTTAAGACACAGCTCCTTTACCTCCCGTGCTTTAATAAAACTAAATGGCCAAACTTTGTTATTACGAGTGGAGATAACATTTAATGTAAAGTACACAGGGTATGATGGAATGAAAAAGTAATGCAAAGAATAGATGGGGCATATTAAAATGGGCTGGGCAGAGACAATAGTGGAAGATTAGGTATCTCAGAAAGCAAAGCTATTATCCTACCATGGCCATATATTAGGAGATGTTTCGTGTCACACAGCTACCTGGACCAATCAACATTCACAAAATGAATGGCAAGTAGGTAATTCTGCTGGTCATTCAAAGATTAAACTTTATATCTATCTAATTATATCTAAATGGCCAACATTATTCCCACTTACATACAATTTTGCAATGTGATGCCACGCATTATTTGCTTAAGTGCTGCGATCCAATACATCTGTAATATTGGCATGCAATAATGAATCGAAACGCAGTGCACATAATGGGAGCAAACATATTGCATTGCACTGGCAATACAAATCTGAAACATGGTTGGATACGAATCACATAAGTGGGGCCTAGCCCTAAAAGTATAACAGCATAACATACTATTTATTTTAATGGAGAAAGGGTTCATGAAGAAACTTAAGGGAGCAAATCAGCACTAAATGTGAAGACACAGAAGGCAGAATGTAAGCAATCAAACATAAAAAAGACAAATGAACATACCCTTTTATCAATGTCACCATGCTGAAGCTGAACAAATCGAGCACTGATGGCTGCAATATAGCTCTGCTGATTGGAGAATGCAACACGCCCAGCTCCCTTGGGGTACTTCAGCTCCGGATCTGTATCAATTCCTGCATAACACACCCCTCCATACAGACGATCCATGATCATGGCCAGTTCCACTGTAAATAAATGGAATCCTTCATCACAAGAATACAATGACAGACAACTAAAAATAACTAGGGAATCTTGTAATCTCCCAGTTAGGGGGCATGGGAATGGATCACTTCTCGGTTACTTTAATGGACAATATGGATAAATGGCTTTTTTAAAAAGGTGTAACTTGCCCTGTGCACAGGTGAACTTTATTTCTTATGGCACTAATAAATTTATTAGAAGCTACAGTAGGTGCCAATGTAGTGGCCTGCAGGGAACTGAAGGCTATGATGTCAAGGAAACCAAACACTTCTTTGTTTCCTAAGTGGCAAACTAATTTCTTTTTAAGAAAGCAGTTGTGGAATCACTCTGTGTACTGATCCCTTAGGCTGGGTACACACCAGACGAGTTTCTGACCCGACCGAATGTTCGCTACTTGCAAGCACTCGGTCGAGACAAATGACCTGTCGCGGAAGACAGTGCGCGTGATCGATCCCCATGGGACCGCATGTTCGGCCATGATTTACCGATAGTCCTGATCGCCTGTTCATCTGATGCGGACAACAGGTGACACCATCAGATATTTCCGCCCGATACATAGCACTATCGGTTGGTCGGCCGGAAATGTCTGCTGGTGTGTTGTACCCAGAAAATATTATTGGTCACTGAACTGTAGCCACAATCTTCCTCAATTAATATCTTTAAAAGGGAACCAAAGGTTTGGATTATCCCCCTTCCTTTGCAATAAACAGGAGTGAATACATCATGTAGTTAGAATAATTACCGTAAAACTTCCGCTGTGGTCCTGCCCTTTCCCCTTTACTACTGAGTGAGGGGATACATTGCTTATGGAAGAGCATCCTCCCATAGGTGGTCCGCCTGCCTAGTGAAGGGGGTGGGTTAAGAACAGAGTGGCTACAGCAGCTTGGAGGTAAGTTTTGTTACTATCTACTGGTCTGGTTACAGCAAAAGGGATGGGATGATCAGAGCCTTTAGTTCCCTTTTAATAGCTACTCATTCAGGAGGATTGTGGCTACAGTTTAATGACATGATATTTTTTAAGGGACTAATAATCTTGAAACATTGAGCAACAAAGGAAAACAACAACTACATTTTCAGAAAGAAATGCATTTGCCATGGAGAATGCTTTGAGGTAAAGTAACCTCACAACTAAGAAAAATGACTCAATAAACAAGAAGTGTTTGGTTTCCTTGGCAACGTTTCTGTCCTGTGAATGCGAACACAATGATATTTAGAAGAGTTCAATAAATAGAGAGAATTTTTTTTTATCTAAATACTGCAGCTCTTTGTTACATAGAATTATATCTCGGATTAGAAAACAAGTGGGCGGAAAGCAGGCAAATGAATATTGATGAATTGTGGGCAAGAAAAGTTATTGTCCAAGGTGCTTGATGTTGGCCACTCAAGGTAAACAAAAAACAAACAGAATGCACTGGGTAAACAACTGGGTATAGTTTAGTTTCCTAAATACTACTCCATGAAGGGGGATATAGTCACACCAAAGGTAGCCATACACATTTGATTTTTATTGATATGTGCCGACATATCACATATCTGTTGGTACATTGCGATGGGAACCACACACACGGTACCAACCGATCGGGGATTGATCAGCCATACGGCCATACACAGGCCAACGGTATTGGCTAAGTCTCCTTTAAAGTAAAGGGAACCGATACCGACAGATGGAAATTTTCCATCTTTCCCAACCGACTGTAATAACGAGCATGGACGTTTGCCGGTATTACGGTCGTATTCGCCCACTACACATTAGCAATATTAGGTAAATTCTGTTGTGAACCAATGGGATTTACCTAATATCACTAATCTGTACGGCCACCTTAAAACCCACACAATAGGCTCAACCAGACAATATGTATAATAACACAGTGCACTTAATTGGTTTGGTCCATTCCATTATGGCAGCAATGTGAGGATCTGATACCACCTTAAACCTGACTTGCATCCGAAACAATGTTGTAATAAACACTTATGGTTAATAAACCCTAATTTGTGGTCCACTAACTTTAAATGGGAAAAATGCAAATACATTTAGGCTTTTAAGAAAAATAGAGGATTTTTTTCTCATCCAGATTACCTTAAACTACCCACCCAGTGGTATCTCTGTGCAGAAAGAAAATGCTTGTGACTCCCTATATGCGGGGGGCCCCGATAGTGTCTGTATGGTCTTGCCCTTCAGCATCCTGGGAAGAAGGACCAGAGTCTGACCTGAAATGGCAGCTCACTACTGACCACAGCAACTTAGCAAATCACATAAAACCAATAGATTTAAAAAAAAAAAAATAGAGAATGTAGAATACCCATGTACGTGTAATATAAATAATTAATTTTTTCCCACGTAACTTCCCATTTATGGGAACTACCAAATGATGTAGAAGATTTGTATTACTGCACTAAGCCATATGCATCAAAGAATAATCAGCAAGTCTGTAGCACAAGGTTAGGTACAGAAGCACTTCCCTATTTCCTGCACCTGGAACATGACTAAAACTAGTACTTTTTCTGCCCCAAAGCATAATTAAAGGGAACATTTTGAAGGTATATCCTTATGGTTTGGGCAATGCAAACAGCATTTACAAGTGAAGGTCTATGACACAAGGGCAATAGTACAATGACACCTAGCAACACCTGTTAAATATGTCCTTACCAGCTCTCAGTGGCCTAGGCACACCTCCAACAAATATAGTTTTTCTGGGATCCAGTGGCTGGGACCCATCCATCACAAAGTCGCTGTCACTCAAGTTCCAAGGGCGAATCTGAACCTGTTCCAGAAAGAAATAATAAAATGCTTGTTTTTTCTGGTCTGAAAAATGTAATTACCAGCATAAATAGTTCTGTAGGATGTACAAGTTAGGATTATGAGCCATGTCCCAGACTGGGGATGTTGTTGGGGTGGGACCAGTACCTTGCTTTATAGGTCCTCACCCAGAGTGCTTTTAATGAAGGCAATAGGTAGAGGGTATTTTGTAAGGAATAATTGCCCTTTTATGTAAAGGCTGCAGTCTTGTCATCAGAACTAGCCCTGTGAGAAGCTATGAAGCTTAAGAAGGTTAACTTTTCCGACTTCCAGCAGCTTGATTTATGTCACCAGCACTATCTGCATATTATCTCTCCTTGTGGCGTAAGCACATTACAGACCTACTGCTTGGACAGTTGGTCCTGCTTGATTAATGGAATACTGCATGATCTAATGATTGAACATGTAGGGGGCCTACATGCATGACATGTGGTGTGCTACAAAATAGTTGGGTGCTTCCTCCTGGAAAGGGTCTGAACAGAAGCAGAAACACCCTTTAACCACCCTATCCCTCACAGGGCGCACTCAGAGAAGTGACAATTTGTTTTAAAGGTAAGACCTTTTATTTTAAGTCGACTTGTTTGTAGACCATAGTTCATGGCCTTTTTGAAAATACAGAAAACATCTTTTGAACACAATTGGGAAACATATTGGAAATGTATTGTTCTTTTTTTCTTTAATTTTTAATTCAAAACCCCCCACAACACTTGCGTTTCATTAAAGACCATAATTCCACATAGTAACATTCAGCCAATGGTTGATCAGCACATCATCACACAGGTTTTTGACTGGTACAAAGGGATAACACTTGGAACAAGAGATGCTAGTTAGATGTACAGTAAGTAACCAGGTAAAAGTTAACACCCGATTGGATGCTGCAAATTAATTGAATGGGCAAATGTTTGCACACCTTATTACATTAGCCCCTTAGTTTAACATAAGTTATGGTGATTCTCCTGCAACAGGGAAGGATCTGCGGTACGTTAGATATGTTTGCTTTTGCTTACTTAAACCACTATCATACTCCTCTTCACCATGATCCTCTGAAGCTTCTATTGTAATGGCCACAGAAGACTGAAGCTGGGTACACAACTATCCAGTTGTGTTAAATCACCAGAAATAATTTTAAACCGAGGATTTCGTTTCTCATTAAAAGCTGTGCAATTTTGCACCAATCTTGGCTTGATTTGCATAGCAAACTAGATACTAGTTGATGGGTAGGGACCGCTGCATACTGTAGGCCAAAAGCAATTCAAAGGACACCAGTTGGACAAATAGTAGGCAATATGTATTTCTATAAAGGTGACCTAAAGACCCCCTTGGTCTGGCCCTACTTCTCAATCTTTTTTTTAATTTTTATTCATTTTTCTTTCTTACCGGTTTGTCCTTGATGGTGGGGCTTGAAACACACAGATACAGCTTCCCTTCCTCCTCAATACAAGCATCAATCAGCGCCTGAACGGAACTTTCCTCTTGAAACAGAAGAAATGCGTATCCTGCAGCAAAGGTAAAAACAAAGCCGGTTATAGCCACAGTGGAAATAACTTGATTCACACCTGCAGAAAGTGAAAAATGAGAATTAAGTGATGCCAATGCAATTTCCCCAGGAAGGTAAAATAAACATCAGCTTCGGTCTGTGTGAATAAACATAAATCACCTACACCTGTTGTAGTGTAGGATAGAGAATGAAAAACTGGGTGGAACCAACTGTTACTTGGTGAAAACTTTAAGAAAACAATTTTATTTTAGAAATTATTATAAAAATACATAGAACAGATTTTACTTTATGCTTTTGCTTATCCACTCTGCACACATAGGGGGCAGTGGCAGCCAATCTGCTTCCCTAAAAGTGACGGGATAGAGGAAAGAAAATCCATCTGTTGGCCACTTCTTCAAACTTAGCCTGCTGAAAGTCCCCAGCTGTCCAGCATGTAGAAGCTGTCCAAAGGGCAACCAGATCAGCTATTTATAAAACACAGGTTCAAAATAACCGATAAGCCAGTCAGCTACAGGTTAGTAGAAGTCTGCAGGAAAGGATCATTTACAGGCTGTCATTTAAATGCAATGCCAGACCTTCACTGGGTATAAAGCACGTGCACACAGGCTTATATTTTTGTAAAGCCATCAAGTGTCAAAGTGAGAAAAAGTCAATGCTCCCTGCACAGACAGCATTAAAGGATAAAGAACATCTACAGACCTAATGCACAGGGTAATAATAATATAGGGTTTTTACTTCTCTTGCTTCAAGCAGTGTCAGACAGGGAACACTTCTCTGCCAGCCTGACTTGACAAATGCTGGTCATTCACTTGCTCAACATTAAAATCAATTGGGTAAACGTGAATTTTTCATTATTATCGATCGTTAAATGATCTGGCAAGGCTATTTTTGTAAAGCTTCTTCCAGTTTCAGATTGTTTTGCACGGAAAAAAAGCTTAGGGACCTGTAATTATTTTAGGCCTTCTAAAAGCATACACAGGGAGAGGCACAGACAGGCACAGCTCTCCTGAATAGTCTTAAAGTACACCGTTTAGTGGGGGTAATGAATAGAGAGGTGCACCCCTTCTGAATGGTATTAAAAACATGGATTAGTAAGGGTGATACACCAAGAGGTGCAGCTCTCCTGAATGGTATTAAGTACATTGGTTAGTAAGGGTGATACACCAAGTGGTGCAGCTCTTCTGAATGGAATTAAAAACATGGGTTAGTGAGGGTGATACACCAAGAGGTGCAGCTCTTCTGAATGGTATTAAAGTACATTGGTTAGTGGGGGTGATGCATAGGGAGGTGCATCCCTCCTGAATGGTATTAAAACATTGGTTAGTAAGGGTGATACACCAAGAGGTGCAGCTCTTCTGAATGGTATTAAAGTACATTGGTTAGTGGGGGTGATGCATAGGGAGGTGCATCCCTCCTGAATGGTATTAAAACATTGGTTAGTAAGGGTGAATACACCAAGAGGTGCAGCTCTTCTGAATGGTATTAAAGTACATTGGTTAGTGGGGGTGATGCATAGGGAGGTGCATCCCTCCTGAACGGTATTAAAAACATTGGTTAGTAAGGGTGATACACCAAGAGGTGCAGCTCTCCTGAAGGGAGATACACCTGACCCCTGCAAGCAATGTCATAGTCACATAGAGACATGCCATTGCTAGACTTTTTAACACCAAGGAGAGCCGCTCTGTGTATCGGCCTGATATTACTATTCAGCTTGCTGCCATGGACTCTTTTAGTTATTAAAAAACTGAAAATATCTGCATATTTTAACAGCAAAACATTGCAGAGGAATTCTTGGAGTAGCAGTTCAGCAATAGCTAATGGCCCGACTGCTGTCAGAAGAATAAAAAGAACAATAGTCTGATAGAGATGCTATTTTTCCAGGGTAATACAACAGATAAATACAAGGTTCCACACGGTGGATGCGAAGAATGGCTGAACTTTTAGCATCGTAATCTGGAAACAATTACAAGAGATGACAGATTTATCTATACAGTTTGATCTTCTAATTGGACAGTGATTTTCCAGCCTGTAATTATGTTCCTCTTTGAAAGAAGCATACAAATAATTTATAATAAAATGTTCAATAGTCGGCTTTCATCTGTCCATATCTGCATGAGGAGTACAAAGGAACAAAACAATAAATCTATACAGCTAGCAATGCGAATTGCTCAGCAGGCAAGCACAGTTCTAATGGAGAATCAAAAACAAAATGGAGTCAATTTGCACACACGCTGTCTGGGGAGCAAACTATAATGTAATGTATAGTTCCTTTTACCTTTAGGTGGAAAGTACGATTTGCTTTCTGCTTTATGGGGCCAATCAACAACAAGGGGGCCAAAACGACGGAAACTGGCAGTGATCTCATCTAAACAAGCAAATTGAAAGACTAAAGTTAGCCAAGAGATAAGGTAGTTTATTGCACGAAAGAGACAATTTGATGCAAATTAGCAACAATAATAATAAATTCGCCACAGGAGATTTGTAAGGCATCATGTTCAGCATTGGGCCTTTGGATCCATCAACAGAATCAGTTAGCCAATTAGTTTTTATTCTTTATTAAATAAATCGTCCAATCATTGCTTTAAATATTTTAAGCAATCAAATCTTGCGCATCAACATTAAAGGACATGTCCACCCCTTTTTATAACTTTTGGTGTACTGTAGGGCTCCCTCCCCTAGCCACAACCGCTATATTAGTTTTTATAGAAACTCCCACGATCATTACTTACCTTACCTCTTTCCTCTGGCGTACTGTCCTGGCCCTCTGCTTGCATGAAACTGAAAGCAGGGGGCCGGACCGTGATTGGCTGACTTTCAGCTATCCAGAATTCCGAGGGAGAGAAGTAAGGTAAGTAATAATCGGGGGAGTATCTGTAAAAACTAATATAGCGGTTGGGAGCCCTACAGTACAGTAAAGGGTTTTGTGCTAGGGGGAGGGAGAGCAAAACAGGAGGAAGAGGGGGGAGGGCTGCAGTGCACATGACAAAATTCTCCCGGGGGGGAGACAGGAGGCAGAGTCCTATATGGACTCTGCCAGGTAGTTTTTGGGACTTTGGAGGGGCATAGCAGGGCAACCATTTGGAGCTGGGATTTAAGGTAAGGATTTTATTACACTACAGAATGGGGCCAGTAGTGGGTTAAATTATAGTTTTGGGGGTGGACATGCCCTTTAAGAGTGAAATCCAGGTATACATACAGTTTTAAGAGGGGATCCAGATACCTCCTGTTTCCTGGTCAATTTGGAAGTTTAGGCCCGTGGTCAGTTTCTATGTACTTTTCCCAAAGAGAAGTCCATGGTAAATCGCAGTTAACCTATCTACTGCATTACCCGCTTTATAAGGGCTAAACAGGCCTTGCAATAAGATTGCTATTAATATGCACCATAAAATACAATGTATATCAGGTACCACACCTTGAAAACCTGAATGAATTTAGCTCACCTTCATCTATATCTGGTGGCAGGCCACCGACAAACACCTTCCTTGAAAATCGCTCGATTCTTTCCCCATTCTGGTGTCCAGAATAACAGTTGGGCGGATTCAGGACCCCGACTTGGTCATTATGTCCATCATCCAGTAAGCTATCATCTAAGGGAAACAGGGAGGAGCGACCTGCAAAGCGAAACAAACTGTTACACATCTTCTCAGGAAGGCACAAACCCTATGGCACAAAGCAAAAACAACCATCATAAAGTACAGCACAAATATTAATGCTTTTAAAGGACAAAAGCCATGTTTTTAGCCTTAATCAGCCCATCCAGTGATTCCTCTGTGCAGAAACAAAGGATTTGAAAGTATCACTTCCTGTATGCTGGACCCCTGAGCGCTCTGCTCATTGGAGTGAATGGTAATGTGCAACACACTGCATGCAGCAGTTTGCTGCGTTACCGCATAGTGGTGCCATTGAAATCAACGGACACTGCTATGCGATAACGTAGGAAAACATCGCACAACACTGCATTGCTGTGGGATCCAAGTGTGTACGTAGCCTAATAGTGCGTGTTATGGTCTCACATTTTTACTGGGGTATTGAGTTGCTCAGTAGAGGTCTGAGCATGTCTGACCCACTCAACAGCCAAGGAAGGAACATTCCTAAGAAATGATTATCTTGGGATAGAACCTGAAATGGCAGCTCACTGCTGAACACACAGCAAAGGGAATGGAATCAAGTCATTTTTCAAAAATGAAGTTTGCTGGAACAGTAGGTAGATATGTGTAATATAAATAACTTTAAAAAGAACAATATACTTCTACTAATCTTCCTCTTAAAATGACACTTTCTGCCTGTTTCTGGCAGGTATATGAACTTTAGGATGTGGGACCCCGAGAATAGAACAGAGAAGTAGAAGTTTTCGGTTTAATCATTAGTGGCACTCTTTAAATTGAAAGGAATATGGATCCTAAAATAGACATGACTGCTACAAAAATAGAATCATCACCGTTCAGATAACTGTAAACGTTCCAGTATCTCCAGGGAGTGTTAGTAAAGGTGTGTGCTTCCCAGAGGACAGGGCCAGCAATGTTTCTTTGCAATTTGTGCTCAAAATTATTTGAAGCCTGGAAACATACACCTGGTCATAAGGTGCAAGGGTATTTCCCTATTAAGCCTTGTTAAAAGTATTTTGTGCAATTAGTAACAAGTGTATGTGCCTGTAAGACAGAGACAGCCTATTTAGCATACAATTTCAGTTTTTAGTTCCTTAAATGAGAACTGATGATTTACTATAACTTGATACAAGACATCAGTTAAGCACATTGGATTGTTGTTATATTCCTTTTGAAAGATTAGCAAATCTCTCGCTTTTCCAAAATCTGCTGTAAGACTTAGGAAATGGCAATTACCCAGTCCTATCTACAGCCCTCCCCCCCACTTGTATCTGTATATTGTCCCTCCCACTTAGATTGTAAGCTCTTTGGGGCAGGGACCTCTTTCCTAATATGTCAAGGCACACCACACTTATTTTATATATAGATATATATGTATTCTTAACTTTTGAAACTTTATTAATGTAAATTAAATGTATCTGTATAATGGCTTGCACGTATCCCCATTTGTATACTTTGTATTTTAGCATGTACAGCACTGCGTACCCAAGTGGCCCTATAAATATACAATTATACATACATACATAACTACACTAATAGGAGGTTTTAACTTTCCATATATCAGTGGCAAATCTCTGTAAAAATGAAAGCAACCCAGTGTGGTAGATCTAGGTCTTTTTCCTTTAAATTTTTACATTTAGCCTTTTAGTTAGTTCAGTTCTTAAAAAATTATTTCCAAACAAACCCCAATATGATTATGATGTGTGGTCACTGTTCCTCTTCAGTTATGTTTTCCTAATACTGATAAGGCGTTGTTATGTACTTTATATAGCCAATCGCAGGACAAAATCTTATTTTTAATGCAACATTTTCAAAATGAATCTAAGTTCTTTCTATATGTCCTATTATGGAAAATCTTTTCATACTTATTCAAAATTTCCCAACATTAATAGAACAATCCGTAAAAATAAAAAAGGAAAAAATGTCAACCTCAGCAAATCAAGGTAATGAACAGTTGGAGATTAACTGGAAACACATGATTATATTCCCATTACAATTCTGAAATTAGTATAATCTGAAAAGAGATTCCTTGAAAGAGATTTTGCTCCATGTACAAAATGGAAAAGGAACAAAACGAAAAAACTCTTTGTCACATTGGTCATTGGCTTCTCTCCCTCGAATGTGTGACCAATAAAATGCACACCCAGTAAGCTACCACGAATCCTAAATGAAAAATACTTTCAGACAGAGACTGTCCTAACAAAGGGGAAAATATAACAAGGCAGGCAGGCTACCGGACTCCAATAGAAAGTAAAAACAACACTTTATTTCAATCCATTAAAAACACCAGAGCTGGATCCAAAGTGACTCGAAACTCCAGCATACATAGCAGGCTCCGCCCCCCACGTTTCATGGCCCAATGCCACTTCCTCAGGGGCTCCTAACAAAAGGGCAAGTGAACCTGCATTTATCTTTATAATACCTAGGGCGAGGGCCTAAACTGCTAGGTCCTTACCCCTGGATGCAGTGTAACTCAGCTGTTGACCTTGCCATAACTAAAGGTGGCCATACACATGCAATTTGGACAGCATGTGTACCGACAGATCACATTGGTATATGTTGGCACACATGCTGTGGGAACCGCATACACATACCCGACCGATACCCATACACAGTATGGGGATTGGTCGGTCGTGCAGCCATACATGGTACAATAGTAATGGCAACCTTTAACGGCCGACGAAAATTTACCCAGTATCGTTTGTATTTATGGCCACCTTTACCCATAGCCGACTTTACCCTTTGACTGTTAGTGACAAGACCACTGGGAAGAAATACTCTGCAAGAAGAGAGTCTTCCCAATGGTCAGATTGCAGACTGATTGTACCTGACTTGCATGTTGAGCACTCAATAAATGAAAGTTTGCTGTTAAATTCTCTTTTGAGCATGCCTCCCTGCTTTTCCTATATTGACTTGAAAATTATATCAAGTATGACAGCTGATCTTCACTGTACCCTGAGGTGAAGACCTAGCAATTAAGGTCCTCACCCTAGGTACTTTCAATGGTGAGAAAACATGGGGAGCAGAGAAGGCAAGTACAATTTTCCATCTTTTTCCAATTTAATAGACCCTAGAAACAGGGGCTTGAATGACAAAGCCTTAAAGGGCCATAACATTAAGATTACCTAAACAATAAAGATTTGACACACTTTCCATATGTTCGGACTAGAGCAGGATTAGAAGCGCTATATAAAATATGCACACATCATCATTAAGGATGTTAGCAGATGGTTTGTTCATTAATTCCATCTTCATCAACATTCAGACAAAGCACCTTTAGTGCTGTATGTATTTAATGCAACCCAAAGATCTATGTATGTCCTCTCTGGACCCAAAACAGGTTTTCTTTTTATGAAGCCATTTGTTGGAAGATTTCAGAGGCAGGTGGGTCTTGAATTTCAGAAAGCTGCAGACCCTCGAGGCATATGCTGACCAGTCAGCCTGAGCTACCAGCTGGGCTGCATGCTGGAGATCAAGAATGCGATCCAGAGCAAATGCTTAATGCTACAAAACATGTTCTACTAAATTTAAAACGCAGGGGTTCATGTTAGGCACAGCTTGCAAATGAATGCTCTAGGTTAAAACAGCAACAACGAACAGCAGCGATACAAAGACAAAGCGCTATATGTTTGAAGATTTGTATTTTTAGCTGCAGACTTTAGAGGGAACAAACTTGGCTAACAACTAGTGTCAAGTGATTCCAAAGAGATGTGCGCTCTGGTAGACTGTTCCAAATCAAAGGGAATTTCCCACCGACTGGTTTGTAAACAGGACTGCCTGGTTTTCAGATAATCGGAAAAGAGAATTGGGCTGTAGCAAATATAACTTTGGATTCCAGCCTTCATTATCTGAGACTCTCTCCCACCCTATTGTTAGGGGGAATGGGAAAGGTTAAAAGATATAGATGCGGGGTCTTTCTTTACACTGTACCCTATTCTAAATATCATTTATAATTTGTGATAGATGACCCTCCATTGCTTTGGAATTATTTGGATGGGTATTTTGTTTAGAAATGAAACAATATCTGCTCAGTAACATTTGTTATTTTGATAATGTATTGATAAGACCCATGTCCTAGCACCAAATGTGTGCAAAGTTGTTCTATGGCTGTATTGAAACAGATTGGAAAAAAAATAATAATTTGAACATGATATAAAGAGTAGCACAGGATGTAGCCAGTTTTAGACTAAGAGCTGTTGCACAAGCTTTGTCACCTTACCGGATCAACCTCCACAGATCTCTTATGGGATGATCCACATTACCACAATTGTTACTGGCTGCCTGTACAGTGATAATTCTCCAGTACCATGGCCAACAGCAATGGTCCCACAATAGAATAAATATGTTCAATAATCAGTAAATTTGTCATTTAACAATCATGTGTATTCCAAATGTTACACTAATACACTAATTAAAGGCTTCATCTTCAAATAGTAAAAGAAAAAGTAATGGGAAGCAATATAACAAACCTGCAAATGAAGATCTTATTGTGACCCCTACATGAGAAAAGGACCCTGTGTAGGTCTGAAACATGATGTGGTCACCAAACCTTCAGTTGCAGATGAGTTCTACCCATTGTCTACTGCAGGGATGTCAAACCTCCAGATGTTTGAAAACTACATTCTGCAAAAAAGGCATGCTGGGAGTTGTAGTTTCCAAACATCTGCAGTGCCATGGTTTGACATCACTTGTTTATTGCTTCCTGCTACTTCTGATTTTTTCTATTTTGAATAGTTTCATTCAGAGAAGTTCATGAGCAAGTGTTGAAAGTGTTTAGCTTGCTGCTCGGTCCCTTTTTGCTGCCTGCTGTAATCAAGCTGCCTGCTAAGTGGCCAATGGTGAAACTCAATTGTAAGTTGACCAGATCCTGCTTTGCCCTTTTGCACAGGACGGAATTAGTAAGATTTCCCTATAAAATGAACTTGTTGACACTGGATCCAGTTTCACGTCTATTAGACTTACACAATGAGGTAAACTCATAGCAAACCATAAAACCTATTTTAACCTGCTACTGGGTGCCTTTACGTCCTACAGAGCTGCTATGCAGCTAGGACAGCAAGATGTGTTTAACCTGTCGAGCAAGGTTAGCAGCATTAGATCAAGGGACATGTATTTGAAGGTTGGGGCTTCCTAACAGAGCTATGTATGGGGACAGGAAGTATTAGGAACACAAACCATTAACATCATGTGTTGATATAGATTGACTGGACAGTCTCCTGCCCGAATACTATTATCTGTAAAATGTGCCCCATGGGTTTAAAAACGAAATGAGAAATAAAAACCAAGCACTTTCGCATAAAAACTAGTTTAATGAACTCTAATTAGAGTGGTTTAATGCATTTAGTTTTTAATGACTTTACATTAAAGCATTTGAAATCGGGGGAAAATAATCCAAAGCTCTGAATTATTTAGTTCCTTGATTTTCTTTTTCCTACTTATAAATAGCATGGGTGATTTGTGCTTGCAGACCCATGCAGAGGTCTTCAAAGGCTGTGCCTACTGGAGTGTCTGTGCCAGTAGCAAACACTGGGAAAGTATAAAGAATTATATTTACGTCAGACGGGCACTGACAAAACAAATAGGTATTGATCTTATCAGAGATGGATTAAGAATCAAATAGGGCCATGGCAGGGCTGACATTTGGGGCCCCATTGTTCGTGTAGTTCATGGCCCTGTGTAAGGTTGTGAATGATCTGCAGGCTGCAAAGGCCAACGGCCACTTTTCTATTATTATCCACTTTTCCATTCCCTCCTTATGCGTATACTTCACGCTTTGGGCATTCGGAATGAAGTGGCATCCTGGTTTCTATCCTATCTCTCTGATAGAACTTACTCTGTATCTTATGCTAGCAACACCTCTTCTCCAGTTCTTCTTGGTGTGGGGGTCCCGCAGGGGTCTGTTCTTGGACCCTTATTGTTCTCCCTCTACACTATTTTCTTGGGAGATGTTATTACCTCTTTTGGCTTCAAATATCATTTATATGCAGATGATACACAAATCTACTTGTCCACCCCTACGCTAACTCCTGACATCCAATCACACGCCTCCTTGCCATCTCCTCCTGGATGTCTCAACGCTACCTCAAATTAAACCTTTCTAAAACTGAACTGATCCCCTCCATTTTCCCTATCCAATCTGCACGCTGCCTAGGGGTAATTATTGACTCCTCCTACTCCTTTTCTAACCACATTAACTATGTTCAGAAAACCTGCCACTTCTTCCTTCGCAATATAGCCAAAATCTGCAGGTTCCGTTGTCTCCAGACCACCGCTATGCTTATACATGCTCTCATTCTATCGCGCCTGGACTATTGCAACCTACTTCTTTCTGGTCTTCCTGCTTCCCACCTATCTCCCCTTCAGTCTATACTTAACTCTGCCACATGTATTGTTTTGCTCTCTAATGAACTGGATCCCAAATCTCCTCTGTACTGGACAACAACCTGGCTCCCCGTTACATTGCATTACATACAAAATCCTTCTCCTAACATTTAAATCCCTTCGCTCTGCTGCTCCTCCTTATATTTCCTCCCCATATGTTCCTGCCCGTACCCTCCGCTCATCGCAGAACCAACTCCTGTACAGACCCCCCACACGGACTGCTTCCTCTCACCTTAAACCTTTCTCTCTTGTAGCGCCCATCCTCTGGAATTCTATCCCACTCTCTCTACGTCAAGAAACCTCAATTAGCAGGTTTAAATCTATCCTTACATTCTACCTATCTGGTAACCAGCACAGTACATGGTATCTTTATATCTATATATGATAAATCTATCCTTACATCCTACCTATCTGGTAACCAGCACATTATATGGTATCTATATATGATAAATCTAGCCTTACATCCTACCTATCTGGTAACCAGCACATCATATGGTATCTATATATCTATATATGATAAATCTACCCTTACATCCTACCTATTGGTAACCAGCACAGTATATGATATCTATATATCTATATATGATAAATCTACCTCACATCCTACCTATTTGGAACCAACAATATATGGTATCTATATATCTAATATGATAAATCTACCTTACATCCTACCTATCTGGTAACCAGCACAGTATATGGTATCTATATATCTATATATGATAAATCTACCCTTACATCCTACCTATCTGGTAACCAGCACAATATATGATATCTATATATCTATATATGATCAATCTACCCTTACATCCTACCTATCTGGTAACCAGCACATCATATGGTATCTATATATCTATATATGATAAATCTACCCTTACATCCTACCTATCTGGTAACCAGCACAGTATTTGATTGTTTTATTTGCACTGCCTACGTCTCACTCCAGCACTTATACCCATTCCATTGTATCTGTGTGTTACCCACCTAACTAGATTGTAAGCTCTACGGGGCAGGGACCTCATTACCTCTTATGGCAAAGCCCTAGCACTTCTATTTATATAATTTATATATTTATGTACTGAACTATCTATGTATTTATCCCCCTTGTATGACGTTGTTGTATTTTAATACTGTACAGCGCTGCATCCCCAAGTGGCACTATATAAATAAACATATACATACATACATACATATACGGTACATGGCTGTGGCACTGAAGTGGGCCCTAGCTAACTTTTGGTGCCTTCAGGGTAAATGAACTGTGACTAGATTTTCACAGTCACAAAATGGTAACTTGCATTAGAGTTTGTGTCCATTTAAATCCCCTTACATACCAGTTGAGCAAGTTAATCATTTTACACGCTGCTTGGGGTTGGCTGGGGTCATGCTGTATCTAATTAATTTGTTTGGGTTTTAAACAGAGAAACCTAAATGCTTTGTGTGGAACATGTGACCTTCCAACAACACTGTATACAAACTCTCAAGTGAGTATTGTGACCTTGGTGCAGCTTGGACTTTAATGATTACAGAATGCATTAAAATGCCTTGTTTTAAATGTTCAGTTAACCTACAGAGGAGCTCCGCACAGCAATCCATACGCAACATAACATTTTATGGACTTGGCTGTGTGGGGATGTTTATCACATTATGTGCAATATTTATAAGGCTCATGTTAAACACTAATGATTGAAATACCACAACATCTGTGTTAAAATTGGCAGAACATTACGTTTAATGCCCTTGGGTACATTTTCATCCCTTAAATAAAAAAATCATTGGGTCTACAATATATTTCATTCTCCAATAGACAATGAAAGCCATCAATATAAGGTATGATACTTTGAGCAGATTGTTCATACATTGCTCTCCTTCACAGTTACCGGACAGGTCACACTCTACATAGCTGCACATATGGATACGAACACATCAGTTTATATTCAATAACATCCGGAACAGTTGTACAGACCAAGTCACTGCATGTTGTAGTTTCAAATGTTTTGCAACTCAGTAATGAGGAAAGTGTTAACCTTTCAATCAGCCCAAGACAGGGCTAAATATAGATATGCAGGAGGAATCTGCAAACTCAGCCCATCTGAGGCTATACAGAATCAGTTCCTATAACCCTCAGTAAGAAAAAAAATGCATAAAATGCTTTTACTGTAATTCAGAATGTGTGTAGAGTAAGCAGTGTAGAATTTGGTGTAACACTGAAGAAAAGACTTTTAATATTTCATATATTAAGTTCCCAAGCCTAAGGGAGGGTCAATCTATAATAACAAGCTTTTACACTTGTAAATAAAATTTGATTTGAACAGGTCTGGCCATGACTAATTTGATTATATTCATGCAGTAACAAGAGTTTTTTTCCCAGCTCCTCCCACATTCATTGTCACAGACAATTATCCCATCTCTGACGAGGACATATATTAATGAAGGAGGTTGAGGAGTTTAAAAGCAGTCAGTTACTGCACGGGTATAACTCTTCAAAGCTGCGTAAAAGCTAAATGGCTCAAATGTTAAACAACACTGGGAATTGTGGAACAAGTGGGATCCCCAAACAGCAAGGCTAGAGGAAAGCCACGATTCGTGGAGAAGCAATATTTGTCAAAATTTAGTACAATGTGCACAGCATAAAATGATCATCTAAAAATAAATGTTTTCTGAAAGTGGAAGAATATATAAATATATGTCACTGTTTGGATAACTTAGGGCTAAATGTTGTGTTGGCTGAATCACATTCAAAGGAGACTTAGATGTCTTCTTGGGCAGGCCGATTATTCATGGTTATAGTTGGTGACTGTTACCTTGTTTGTGCAAGTGTGATTGGTTGTGTCATTGTCGATGTTGGTGTTATTTGGGGCCTTGTCTGGATCGGTGGAGGAAGTTGTACTTTTTGTTGGGTTGGTGAGGCTGGGTTTTGAATTGATGGTTTGAACTCAATAGACTTTTGTCTCTTTTAAATCCAAAATAACAGTTTAGCTCCAACCCTTTGCCTCAATTACGTTGACTACCAAACCATGGATATTACAGGCAGAAAAATGCCTACAGACAATGATACTTTCTACATTACAACAGCCTAGGCAATATCCAAATAACTAAATAGTGCTATACATTCTATAGAGGAGGATCTTCTTGGATTTTAATTTGCATATTTAAAATTTTATACATAATAATCAGACAGACTGTCCTGAAAAAAGGAGGTTCCAATCTACAGAAAAATTACAAAAACAGAGGTTATACAGGCAACTGGAAGCATTAATAGAATGATTATTATTTCAGATCCATAATTTCAGCGCCACAAATTACTTAATTTCAGCAAGTTTTAGTCATTGATTTCGAAATAAGAATAATCAGAAGATGAGACAAATCAGCATTGATTAGAAGATTCCCAATAAATGTTAATTGCATTTTAGTTATTATAAGATATAAGTGAATTACCTCGTCTTCGCCCATAACTCCTTGCTGCATGTAAACAAAGGACAAATTGTCAATTCAAAAAGATTTTATTTTAAGTAGAAGCACATCTTTATATAGATTCTTGGGGCGGCTACTTTTAACATAAAGAGCAGAACAAACACAGAAGCGCATATGCCCTCTGACTCTTACGGAAGATATTTTGCTCTGTATGTGAAATAAATGGATGTATTGTAGCAATTGGATAAAAACACTGACCAATAAATTCTAAATTCAGAACACATGGCGAGATCTCATTTGCCTGAACTTCAAATAACATTATTTCAGATCATCCTGGATGAGAAATCTCATGGTACGAAATTATAATTATGTATCAACTGGAAGTTTGTAATGTTGTCCGTACATGGTCCTTTATATGTTAGTCCAAAATGTGTGTCAGCACAGAATGGGTGAATGAAACAGAGCAGGCATTTACTGGCCTGGCTGGTTACCTACAGACATTCCCAGGAAACTGACTTGAACGATACAGCTGGGGAATGTCGAAAGGTAATCTCGCCGCTCTGCTTATTGCCGATTTCATTCCTGACAAATCCAACATTGGATCGATCCAAGGCATTGTAGTGTATGGTCAGCATTAGGCAGAGTTTAAACAAACTTTAGCAGAACCCTTTTTACTGAAACCGTACAGCTTTTTCAAGTAACTGCATACAAGGGTATTTAAATTAAAAACCTATAAGTATGATTACAGCTGTTTTTATATAGATGAGTGAGGAGTCTAATGGGAAACCATTTTGTTTATTTTGTCTCATAAAAGAAAATACGCAAGAGTACTGCTCATCCCCTGCTTCTTTAGCCCAGTTTTTGTATGTACTTGCTAGCGTTCTATTACTGGAATCCCAATTTAAATAAATACTGTTGGCAAAAATTTACAGTGATTAACTTGCATTCAACATTTCACGGATCCCGAAAACCCTCAGAATGAAATTTAATTCATTTAGTTATTGCCATGTTCAGATATTTGGTTTGAATTTTTGCTAAAACTAACAATACAAATACAAAATTTTAAAAAAAGGATATTCATCAATGGTACAAAATGCCAAAGAAGGGAGCCAAGGCAAAAAACAACTTATATTAAAAAAATGTGTAAACATTAAAACAAATTAGCAGAGCAATAGAGTCCAAAAGCAAGAGTTTTACCAAAATACTGTCATGGCTGCACCTCTGCCATAAGGTTGATTGCAAATTAACTGCCTGGGTGGTTGTCATATAATTTGCTGGTACTTTGAGTACTGAATGGCCAATATTGGCAGGTAAGCACTTCCACATTCTTACTTTCCAGAAGCATCTTGTTCCTTAAAAACATCCAAATTGGTACCCTGGCAACTTCATTTTA
Source organism: Hymenochirus boettgeri (assembly GCA_019447015.1). Taxonomy (NCBI): domain Eukaryota; kingdom Metazoa; phylum Chordata; class Amphibia; order Anura; family Pipidae; genus Hymenochirus; species Hymenochirus boettgeri. Next base: position 52,592,604 of record CM033469.1, on the reverse strand, counting down.
GCCACAGTTATGGCAAGACTAACATGCAAGTCCCTAACCAGTAAGAGGAGTAAGGATAGAAATAATGTTCCAATATAATAAGTTGTTTTATCCCTTTTCCTAGTATTCTAACCCCTTTCAATGGCTCTCTCGCCTTTCTAAGGCTTGACTCCTATGCAAGGTCATTTGGGTTTATCATGTAGAAAACCAAACTTGCTACCAGTTCAACTGTATTTTAGCTCCAGTTCATTGGCCTGTTTGTCAATGTAAATTAGACAATGTAAATAAGCTACAGGTTGGGACATTTTATATTGCAGTGGCATAGCAAGTATTTTCAAGGTTATTTGCTGCTTTCCGGCAATAAATGAATAGCTGAAAAGAGACACAGACTATTTTGTCCGTACCCTGCATCATTCATTTAGACTTCAGGGACACATATTCAAGGTCCCTATAGCAAATGATAAACTAATTTCTGAATGTAAAAAAAAGTCCACTCCAGGGGAACATGTTATACATTTCAGACAATGTAATAGTTGTAATCAAGAACCTTCCTTTTTTCTAATGGGGCTGGCATAAAAACAGAACTAAAGGGTTTTTATCCACCCCCTTCTTTCCGTATTTCTTCAACAAAAGCCCCTTGTAAGCAATAAACAAATCTCTATCTAAGTCACAAGTAAATCCATTGTATTGAACAGCCTGTGCAGAGAAAATGTACAAGCTTATTTATGAAACCAGGAAGCTGACATTCAGTCCTTAGTGAAAGGCGAATGCAAGCACCACTGAACCAGAAGTTAAAATGAAAATGCCCAATCCTAATCCAGCATCCCTTTAAGTCTTAAGGCAGGCAGCGCTTTCAGCTGTGCTCCAAAATGGTAGCCACTGACAAAACACTTTTTCTTTTGTCATTGGCAATGACCAATGGCTGGATTTTACAACAGCCTCTATTGCAAACTTCCCCTCTTAAAATAACTATAAGGCAGGGGCCTAACCTCCGAAACACTGAGTCTCGGCAATATATAATTATATTATAGAAAGTCTATGCATTATTTGGCTATAGCCCTGCATGGGCCAGGGTTTTCCCCATAAAACTCCACCGACCTGTTACTGGTTCTAAATAATTGAACCATTTACATAGGGTTAGTGTCCCTTGAAAAAAGAATTAGTGGTGGCTGCGTGCAAAGTAATAAAAGCAAAAAAGACAAACTAAAACTTTAAAAAAATTTTTTAAATCAACTGTCTGGATGGTTGGACATGTTGGTACAAAGCCAATATTGTTAAAACACATTAATGGTCAGACTGAAATATCATTCTGCACACTATCCGTGTACCTGCCCTAAATAATTTGAGGAATACAGCATTATATCCATACCATACTAATTAATACTGTGGAGTGCTAGGACAACATATTGTTTATTTTTACTCTCTGCATCAAAATGTGCAAAACAGACAGTTCCCAAGTGGTTTGTGTTCTATTTAGAAACAAGGGTGGAAGATGTGAAAGGGCTTTTACTAGTCAGGGACACTAGATGTTACTTGGCAACTCTACTGGAAAAACATCCATTTATGCTCTGCATTGAATAAACATTTGTCAGAGCGAAACTGCACCCCAAGCTTTATAATGGTTCTAGGGTGGTATGGCCTGACTTTATCACGTGTAGTCACATAGGATATATTTCTAGAAGAAATCTTATATTTGTAAGCCAAACGTAGCTCTATCCTCTATTCTCCCCAGAAGATTTAAGCAATTGCCAATGCTAATGAAGGAATATAAAAGGGTTCCCCTTACAGACCAAATTACAAGCAAAACTTGATTAATAGGTCTACGAACACTGGGCATCACTGATCATGACCCATTCTAGTGAATTTGTCTGGGCTAAGGCTGCTACCCTTTAACTAAACTTTAAAGCACAGCAGTGGCTCCTGAATTGGTTATTGTCAAGCTAGAAACTCTAGAAAGCAGTATAACAAAACATTGCATTGTACAGTGTGCATCTCTCTTTGTTTATGTATCAAACACAGGCTGCACCTCAAATAGCACGCTGGCAGGAAAACCGAGTCAAAACGGTCTGTGACCAGCCTCCCCAATCAGGTGATGCTTGGGTCATGTGTTTATCAGGAGGGAGCTAACCAGCCACAGTTTAGCTGCTGATTCAACCCATACCAAGATGGTGATATGTGGAGCAGCCACCTCCCTGAAATGTACTGACATGGCAAGCTTTGTTTAAAATCTTTAGTATACAATTACAGTTGCTAAAAACAGTGAGGAGAACTCATCGGGCAGAGAAGGCAGCACTGTAACAGGTTTTTGTAATGCATCTTAAACCTATAATTGGGAAAAAGACAACACACAACAATTGGCATTACATTGTCAACATTTGCCCCAGGCCTGTAACCCACAGCAGCGAATTACAGTTTGCAAACACCCTCACTATGTACCAGTTAGAATGATAAAAGCACATGATATGACTGTAAGAAATGGGTCTGAGTAAGGATGTGTGGCATATGGTCTGTTATTTCATCCCGATTGACTGCCACAACTGAGATTTCAGCTGATTAACATTTGATAGGACCATGTAGTCGGCTGATGATCTTTCTGCCCGGTCAACCAGTCGAACACCATGACTGGTCAATTGGGTAGATATGTAGGCCTGTGTGTACCCAACCACAGGATTGGTGTACTGCCTACTTTCAGTCCATGTGCAAAGAGTTAAAGTATTAAAGACACTACTTAGGGCAGAGAAAGGAAACCTATGAAAGGTGGCAGGCTCACAAGGTATATTATTGGAGATAAAATACATAGTAATCAGACACACAAGAAGGCTGCTGCCTAGCACAACATTATTAGCCATGGAGAACATCTTAACCCTTTTTGCACATGACCAAGGTTCTTCACACAAATGCCCAATGACACATCAAATACCACCCTCACACCTATGGCTAGATCAGTCTAAGAGCAAATGGTATACAACATCCAAACACAACCAGCAACATTTCCTGGAACCATTCCTAAGCCACTGCTAAAATGTATCCTTAGATAAAAGAGACAATGTAAAGGGTACATGAAACGGTCACCCAATTAAAGTTATTACTTTAATTGTAAAGTATCATAGTTCTAATGAATGGCGGTGCACGGTACGGTACAATTCACTACTGCTATGGTCATGGCAATATAACGGATTCTTTACCTGCAATTCTTTAGTGGAATTGCATGGAAAACAAAGATCATTGTGGCAACAGTCAAAAGTTGAGAAACCGTGGTACAATAAATTAATTTAAGTTATTCAGTGTCCAGCCCGGTTAACACAGTTACACATTCTTCCTTAACATTCAGACATTCCTTGGCAGGGCAATTCCAATTTATAAGACCACCAAGCACCAAGATGCAGAGCACCTCTGACTGAGTTAGTTATTAATCCTTGCTGAAACTGCCTGTTCTGGTAGAACCTCACGTCCTTCATTGCTGTACAACTGAAGCTGATAATTATTTTTGGAGAGGGAAAAAAAACCCATTTTAATAGGACAGTAACACCCTGTAAAGCATTCAGTTCCTCACTTCTGCATATGAATCAAGGGAGGAGACACCCCAAGCCTCCGTCAGCTTATTAAAAAAAATGTACAGAGGGAGAAAACTGGATAATGAAATTTGATTGCTGTTAGAGGGCAGAAGTTTCTCATTATGTGGAAAGGTAACAAATCAACCTTTGGAAGCCTATTCATCTTAAAATGATAGATTAATGTATTGCTCTATTCCATGGAATACTGAAAGGGCTTTCTAGGAATTTAAGAGCTGATGCTTATGGACTTGGACGACAATTAGACCCACACTAACAATCAAATGCAAAAACTCTTTTCATTGTATTTTTTAAATAAAATGTCAAACAAATGCAGATGGGGGGCACGACTGGGGAAAGGTTTTGATTTTCTCCTGGAAAGGATATGATGAACCGGCCCTGTGGTTATAAGTGCACTGTACGAGATGGAATACAGCCGCAGGGAGATTTGCATAAAAATTGCAATGTTGCCCTCAATTACGCTTTAGAGCCATTTCATACTGTTAGGCATGTAGTGTTCTCTCTGAACAGAGAAATGATAAATATATTCATAAATGGAGAAATGCAAAAAGGATCCCTATTCAAGTCCCAAGTGGCCTCTGCACACACAGGGATGTTAAAACACAGATAATGTTGGGTTAAGTATAAGCACATCTTCATATGTCCAAATATATAGAGATTTTTTTTAAAGAAAAGCAATCACTACTTATACTTCAATTATAGGAGTTTACATAGACTGCTCCAAGGAGGGGGGATGTTAAGTCTTTATAAGAGAACCGATAAGGAATTGAAAATAAAGCCCCACATTCACAGCATCAATATTACAATCGATTCAGCCACAATAAAGATGCCAGTTTGAATTTTTTCGATAGATTGATCAACCATATTGATTGGTTAATTGAAAAAAACAAAGATTGGAAAAGACAAACATTTTCGTCTACCCCATTCTTTCTTTCATCTTTGCTGAAATCTACACATGTGTAAGGCCGCATTAAAGGATTAGATCACTGAGAGAGTGAACTATTTCTTTATTGCATGAATTGAAGAACGGGAAGTGAAGGAGCTATGCCTTACCCCCCCTTCTGCAGAGCTTGCTCCTGGTTCCTGCTAGATTAATTGAAGAACATAAGGTAAGGCATAGCTCTATACCTCCTGTCTTTAATTAATGCAATAAAGGAATAGCTCACTTTCTCAGTGAACTATTCCTTTAAGTTGTGCATACACCTGGGTTGCAAAATTTCTATTAGCTTCCGATGGAATCGGATGGTGATTTTGCTTGATGCATGCATACGCATAAACGATTGTTCTGTATCGACTTTATACAAACACAACAACAACTTTATCAGCTCCCTATACTGTAATAAAGGATTTTAGAGACGATCAACTCTTCTTTGCAGAATGCAAACTTCTGCTAATGTAGGCTTTAATCTTTGGGATTTGTGAATATAATGAAACTGCCCCTTTCAAAAAGGTAAACATCAGAATATATATAACCCCTTTAACTTAATGGGCGTTAGATATACATAAAATAAAAACTATCAATATTTCTAGCATTTAAATATACCCTGCACCACTATAAATGATTTTTAGAACTTTATATTTGACAAGCTCGATACAAGATCCTTTGCATTTCTTTAATAAAATTCCAGTTAAAATGCCACGGAATGTGATTTAGTGCAAAGCTGAAAGATTTGCTTATCAGGAGTTTCTAATCATTCACCACCAAGTCATGGGTGGATCAATAACCATAAAAAATGATTATCCTGCTAGAGGCCAGAGGTCTCTGCTTTGATGGTCTTTGCTTATTAACGCTCAGACACAAAAGGTCAAAATTAACGATCAGCCCCAAAACAGTCAGGCTTCATTATCTTAAACACAACCACCCTCTTCTACTATGCGTCATGTGACATATAGTGCTCTCTCTATTTACACTTTTTTTTGTGTGTTTAATTTTACTCCATGGGGACACAGGACACATGACAGGCATTAGCACATATAACAATTAATCTAAGAGTATCAAATGATTAAAATGAAAGGGGAAAACACTTTCTGATGTGCTTATCTGTATCTTGCAAGACTGAATACAAAAAACATGCCACATCGAGATATAGTGTGAGACAGCGATGAAATGCGACTATTAAATTCCTGTCCTGTATTTTGATTCGAATTCTAGACAGAGATCAATAATAGGAATACTGGGGAGGGTATTTTTGTACCTGATTTAGAGGAGCTAAATCTTGATCTTTGTGCATATTTCCATGCAACAAATGATTATTCAGGCAGGTTATAATTATATTGATCATATGGATAAGAATGAAATCTGCAAGGGATCTAACTGGTGGTAATCCACTGGAACCTGCCAGCAAAATGCTGTGGCAATTACAAACAAGAATCTGATTGACCTATATGGGGATTAGAAACCTGCAAGTACATCCACACTGGAGACAGGATACCAATACTAGGAACCCAACATAGGTTTGAAATAAAGGGAACCTTCTCCTGCAAATCATCCAATGTGGTATACCTGATTTTATGTTCTAGGTGCCCCTCAGGACTTTATGTAGGAGAGACTGGACAGACCCTGAGGCAAAGGATGAACTCTCATCGATTCACAATTAATAACAATAAACGAGATGTCCCTGTGGGTGCCCATTTTTGCAGCCAAGGACACAGCCTGAAAGACCTAAAAGTCACAGTGCTTATGGGAAATTTCAGATCCCAAAAGGAGAGGTTAGAATGGGAATGTAAACTTATACAAAAATGTGGGACTCTGGACTCAACAAAGATCTAAACTTTATGTGTCACTATGTTTCTAATCTTAATGTCATGTAGAGTTATTAAGACTAAATTCCTCTAAACCACCCAAACCCATAAATATCTCATTTATACCAGACCCTCCATGGACACTAGAGGTGAAGTGTATCTAATTGTTTGTTTAACCCTTGCTAATTCTTTTATTACTGTGTGTGATCATTGAATGTGTATTTACTGTTTTATTTACGACAGCCATTGCCAATCAGGCATGGGTGTAAAAGATAACATCTATGTAATGTCAGAAAGTCTTTGTTCTAGTATGTATAAAATACAGTGCTTTATAAGATTCAGTATTGTATCATGCCTGAGGAAGAAGCCTAGTGCTTCAAAAGCTTGCATTTTCAATCATTATAGTTAGCCAATAAAAGGTATTACTTTATATCCAAGATGTCTTCACTTTCATCTATGGCTAACACGGTACAATTCTTTACTACTACTATATGGGGATTAGTCAAGTCCCCATACACTAAACAATTGTGTTGGCTCCCTCTACTTAAAGGACAGCTGTATTGTGTAAGCTCGCCCCCACCTCACTCTGGGATCTATCCAATGGGAAGAAGCGCAGAAGGGTTCTTATTTAGGCCCTTGGCCAAAAGGGGGGGAGCTACAACTGTATAATTGCAGTCGGTTATTTTCATCCCAGATCAAAAGGATCACTCTCTAAAGTGATCCACAGACATAGACAACCTATTTCGAGATGTATTCTTGTGGCAGAAAGTGAGACTCCCAGTTTATTTATATTTATATATGCTATCGGATACATTGAAATGTAATCATACAGACGCCATCTTTCAAATGACTTGGAACCTTGAGAAGAAAAAACAAAGTGCACAAACACATGACCACCAGTCAAACCTGCTTCGAAAGCAATTAAATGAAACTGCCTGTACCACTGATGCAAAACATTAACGCTGAAAAGAAACCCTGATAAACAGTTAAATTATTTTGAAAACCTCTGTAAATGAGATTCCAGCCAGCTTTACCACAATACCAGATCACACACAGATTCCACCGGATTTCATCTGTGATCTGCTACAGATGTGGCCACACACAGATGCAAGTAAAATTCATTATAGGGAATATATAAAAATAGAAAATGAAAACAACTTACCATTTAACATAAGAAGACTGTCTGTCCCAGGATGAGGGTAATTCAAGCGACCTAAAACAAGACATTTATTATGAGAAACAAACTTTGTATAACATGCTACCATCTGCAACATAAGTGTGTCAATGAATGGGTTAAACTTTGAACAGGAAGAGACGCCCGGTATTCCCAGCCAATGGGATAAAGGCTTTATTGCTTCACACAGCCCAGAAATGTGCTGAATTGTCTAGATTTTCCACTTTGTACATGCTGCCTTTCCATACACAAACAGCAGGCACCTTCTTAACTCTGCCAGCAGTCCATCAAGGCTCCGGAGGCAAAAGTAATTATCTGTCAGGGTGTTTTCACATCAAATAAACATTTTCTTTGACTTTGTCTAATGATGGGCTCTGCCCAGAACTTTCTAGATTATTTTGTTAATAGCAGAGGATTCATTTTAGTTTCAAGTTTCTGTTACAGAATAAGCTAAATGTATGTCTAATGGCTTTAGACAGTATTATTTTGGTGTTTAGCATTTAGCAGTTTTGGAGCTTAAAAAAATAAGACTGATACAATAAGCTGGATTTACAGACGAGCAATCGCTGGCCTCCGGGCAACTTAATATAGCGGTTACGGCTCGCAAACTCGTGTTACCCCTTTGTACGACTCCGACGCCAGTTATTTGCTGGATTAAAAAAACAAACAGACAACCACTATATTAAATAGGTTGTGCTGGCTGTGCGGGTGTCTTTAGCAATTAAAGTCAGGATAATCATTATTTAATCAGCTAGTGGCCGTACACTTTTCAACATACCTGCTACGTTCCTGCGATGTTCCAATAACCACCTGCACCTGGGCAGATCAGTTTATGGCAAAGAGTGCATCGTTGGATGGTAGGGCTTTATATTCATTTGGGGAATGGCAATCAGCTATTGGCTGTAAGCATCATGGTTTTGACTGACTGCCAGACCAGAAGCTGCAGAGTAGAGAGCACAGCCACAGTGATGGATTGGGCAGCGTAAGAAATGTTAGAAGCATATATGGTAGAGATAAGTATAGCAAAAACATTGTTGGGGGGGCCAAAAGCTAATGTTAAAAAAAAGTAGTAAGGGTGGATATGCCACTTTAATGTTGAACAGGACCTGTGGTCCAATACCCAGTAACTGGTTTGGGAAAAGATCAGTGCTGCGATGTATAGGCCCCTAAAGAAACTTAGGGTGATTGGAGTCGTTCAGGGGAAGGATGTGTTAGGGTAAGCATACTATGAAATTATAGGGGGGCTGGGATTCTAGAAGTTCCTAGTAATGGGTGGGTGCACCAGAATTAGGGGGAGCTAAGGTGTAAGGATCGCTCCAAACAGGATTTAATTGTGTGTACCTAGCTTCAGAAGAGGGAGTCAAAAGTACCTTTCTGGGCCTAAATGTGGCTGATGCTCCCCTAATAAAACCCATAAAGGCAATTCCTGATATCTCTCCACATTCTCAAGAGTCAAAATAGGGCTACAAGATGTCATGTTACTCATTATAGTTACCAGGATGAAATCCTTGACTGTGTCTATCTATAGACAAAACACAAATAACGAACCTAGTTGCGTTTCTTATCTCTGAACAAACCCTCTTCGAGACAAGTGAAACTCGGCAGGTTTTTAAGAATGAATACAATTGCCATTCAGTACTGTTTAGTTGATTAACAGGACAAAATAATTTTACTACAAATTGAAGAAGAGGTTTTCTCTACATACATTGCCCTCAAGGATAAACGATTATAGAAAATTGTAATCTAAGACTTCAGAGGGTGGAACCGTGACACAACCCTATTTTTGTACTCCACAACTCAAACCACATGACATAAAATAAAGAGAGGGCATATATGTAATATTGGTTCACTGCGGAAAAGGAGGGATGCCTATTGAGCATCAAACACAAGAGCTTTACTCTGTGTGCCAAGACATACAAGAAAAAAAAGTATACAAGATGCTTAGTCACTGCAGAATGGGGAAGTGTTTCAATCTGAAACACGTGTCCATACATTCCGATCAATCCCTTTCCAGCAATGCAGCAGAGCACACAAGATGCAGTGTCCTCCCATGTTTTGATTATTTTCTAAAGGTACAGTCAGAAGAAAGTTATTCATATACACAAAGACTGGTTTTCTTTTATCAAAAAGAATGTGCATATGAGTTGACATGCACATTCCTTAATAAAAGAGCCCAGCCAACGATATGTAAATGTTTAATGAATCCACAGTGCTGAACAAAAAGCCTCCAGATTGATTCCGAAAGAGAAAAAGAAAGCCACTGAAGAACGAACTGAGGGCATTTCTTTCACTCCTAGAATAAACAATGTTGTTCCCGAGCCAAGTCCTTCAAGGTCAGACTCAAAAAACCACAAAGCATATTTTAGAGGAAAGGGGAAAATGCAGTATATGTAAGGAAAACTTCCCAGACAGCATGGGTCAAGGTGACAGCTGAAATACAAGTTCTAGTGCACTAAAAATGTTAGTAGATAAATTATAAAGTAGCAAAGCTTCACTAGTCTTGCAATGCAACTACACGTCCAAGTGGTGGTGAACTCTAACCATTACATTGTAGGTTATGATTTTGATGACCTTTGGTGACCTTGCACACCATAGTCAAGCAAAGATGACCAATGAGCAACCGACCCCTATTATTCGGGCATTTGGGCAAATTGATGGATGACTGAATCTGTGTAATAGAATGTGGATGATTGAACACTCCATAAAACTATTCTAAAAGTACCTATAGGATTTCTGGGAATACACACAGATACAAAATTGCAATACTCCACCTTTAAAGACACATTAATATTTCAGACATAAACTGGAAAGACATAAATGGGCCACACCAAACCGTAATAGGATCAAATCTAGGAATAGTTTGAACAATAACCACAGTCATAAGCTGAAAACTACTTATTAGGCAGTACACAATTTATAAATGCACCCAAGCAATCATGCACAAAAATGCCATGTTTAGCGCTACACAAGGCACTTATTGTACTGTGTATGAAACCTAGGCGAATGGATTAAGACTACACTGCAGTTAAAAAGATACCAATGTTTGGCCTTATTATTGGTTTTCGTTCATGTCTTGTCTCGAGGTGGTAGAGGAGTCAATTTGTAACACAGCTCCCCATGAATGCAAATGTAATTGTAACTGCAACAAGAAGGTCACTGTATGCTGCCTTCCTTATTGTCCCCTTATGATGCTTCCTAATGTTTACATACACCCTGCTGCAGATAATAAACTGCACAGCTCGCAGTTGCAGTTTAGTCACTGCCGAGACATTTAGATGCCTTGTCCATTGTTCCCACCTCAACAAATAAAAGTTCTTTTGTGTGCGGATTCTTTAGTTTATTTAGACCTATAGATCACTCAGTAGTGGGGATTGTGTGTGCGTTTTACTGCACTTAAGAAATGATTTAATAAGAGGTACAACTTGCCAACTTTGCAGCGACCAATCAGATGTTATTAAACGTCTTCTAACTGCAGTAGACCAGCAAAAGGAATCATCTGAATGCTGCAAACTAAAAGCAATGGAAAATGTTTACACCTTATTATTAAATAAGCCTGTAAGTGCTTAAGATAGTTATTCACATATTAATTTCCAACGGAATCTGTCATTGATTTGCTGCAATGGTGATTCTCAGGATAAACGGACAAATCCTGCGATATAGGTGGCTCAATGGGATTGTTGTTTCGAAGGAATACACAGGATCTACTGGTTACCAAGTATGGCTCTAGTCTTTTGTGTTTATCATACAGCAAAAGACTGTGTAAAAGAACGAGGCTTCTCCAAGCCTTATTATTAATTATGTAATTATCAGAGGTTTTATCCTATCACATATAAATAGACCAGAGACCTTTTATTCATGATCAAGACTAAGGTTTTTTTTTTTATTGACAGAAATCAAAGAAAAAACCCTCACATATACACTAAAATCTATCACACAAAGTTACATTTTCCTAGAGTCTTAGTTATTAAAACTCATGACATTTGTTTGAGTTAATTCCAAGCAGCCAACACAGGGTCAGCAGAATGTGGCCCATACTAACGTGGGCTTTTTGTTACTTCGCTTTCTAAAAAACATTCCAGGGCCTTGCAGCATTGCAATGCAACAACCAACAAAGCTGCAGGATTCCGTTTGCTAAAGATCCCTGAGATACTGTGTTGACATTGACAGGAGACAAATATTGACATTAGCTTTATAGGTGGGGATGGGGGTGGTGTCTCAAGCTAAAAACAAGCAACATATTTGTCACTATGCACAATGGGTTAATGAGATTAAAGGGCAACTATGCCCAAAAAGTTCCCCCTGTGTACTGTAAGTCCCTCTCCCGGGAGGTAGGAAATCCTAGTCCTATATCACTGGGTACCACTTCAAGCAGCAGCTGATAGCTCACCATTCGCCTGCATGTTCTATATACCTTAATGTAAAAGACAAGGGAGATAGTCATGCTGGGTCAGGTGGTACACAAGCAGTACTTTGATAGCCATCCACTCATACATGTGCCCACCATGGAGATTTTCTACCTTCCTAGAATAGGGACTTTTACAAATGAAAGTTGTTTTTTTTTGCATGGTTTCCCTTTAAATTATCAGTAGAAGCCTCAATCAACAACAAAGAGCAGTCTACTAAGGTTTCAGTAAGACCCGCCTTGTATGTAGGTATATGCTTTTTGGTGTAAAGAATTAAGGCAACACATTCAACAATATTTGTGTACCTAGCACAGAAACCCCAAGTCAAAGGGAGAGGCAGCTTTCTGCCATATTTACAATGGGTGGATGAGGTCTATGATAGATTTGTTCAGTATATTTTACAAATAAAGAAGTATCTGCTGTGTATTGGTTCAAGCAAACAAACAAGCACATTGTGACTTGACTAAATATCCATTTCTTGTTGGATCACTATACATTGCCCTCTACAGCTCTGTCACCTCCAACTGTTTAACTATTAATATGAGTTTCTATGACATCACCAGCCTCCTTAATTATGCACATGTTCTAGAATAACACTGTCACTTTACCAATCCAAACAAAGATAGATCTTTTGACTGCACCTACTTACCCTTCAGCGGATCATGTTCTGCTCTCATTATTTCAATGAGGGAATTTTCCAGTGAGTGCATATTCAAACTGTCATACATTCTGCTGCGATCCTATAAAAAGAAACCATACACAAGCCTCCATTATTTCACATGGCTGTGGGGAAATGGGACATAGGTTATCTATGCACACGGTTATAAAGGGATCATTATATTTGCTATACATATTGTATAATCTCTGCACCCATCCATGTACACTATACACTTCTATTACTATTCAGCCCAAGGCACACATCTTTATTGCTCTCTTCAGAGTTGCAGTTGCATGAAAAACAGATGCAAATTTTACACCGAAGGGTGTCACATAGTAATCACATGTAGTTTCATAGAAATGAGGCAGCATCTGATTTTCAGGATTCTCTTGACAGAAAGCAGACAAATAAAGATAAAGCATTTAGCATGGAGCACAGATAGAAAATACTAGCAGCAGAAATAACAATAGATAAGTAACAGCAACTCAAGTGGATTTAAAAGGGCATGACCGCCCTTAAAACAAAAAAATGAAAAATTGTTAGTTACCTGCCCCCAACCACAACTGAAATACTTTGCACTTTATTATATTACCTGCATTACTAACCAGATATTTATGGATCATTATTGTGCCCATTCTAGTAGAATAAGCTGGTTCCATGCAGTCAATCAAGGCTTTAACTGCTAACTGTTGACAGATTGACAGTTACTTTACCTGCTGCCTCCTCTGCACATGCTCAAGCTTAAAAAAATCTCACTGTAGGAGGGAGGCGGCAGATACTGTTGCTAGAATGGAATAGAACTTTTCATTAAATATCTGGTTTCCAATGCATGTAATAAACTGGTAAAAATAGCAGTTGGAGGCAGATAACAAAAAGTCACCAATTTTTGCTTTAAGCGTGGACAGGCTCTTAAAAATAGGGTTGCATTATTACCCTATTAAGAATGTGCACACATAGACCAATTTTTTGTCTGATAAACCAATAAAACTGATATTTTGCCTGATTGGACCACTATACTGGCGGTAATTACAGTCACAACTGATTGATTTCAAGTGATTTCTTAAGGTAAAGGTCCCAGTGATTGGCTCTGATGATAAATCACTGGTGATTCTATGGTCTTCATAGGACCTCATTAAATCCAGACCAGCATTCTACCAACTGGTATAGCAATAGGAAGGTCCGTCCAAAGAAATATCAGGTTGTGTGAACACAGCTTTAAATACCGCCAGCAGCATCACAAGACGGCAAAAATGTAGCATTCTATTGTAAAATATAGGGATCTTAATAGTCACCAAGGAGATGTTATTCATTACACGGGATATTTATCACCAGGAGGGAAATAACCGAAAACTGACACACATAAAGGATGATGGGATTGGTGGTTCCCCAACCTGCCTTCAATCTCTTGACCTGTCTAGAGTTGTTACTTACTAGTAAGAAAAACATATAAGGAAAGTATTAAAGGAATATAAAGCTGGTTACAGACAAGTGTATGTTGCAAATTCACAGCAGGTTCCATTGGATTTGGTCGCTACACTGTGCCTATTTGGTTACACACTAATGCTACTTGAATACTACATAGCACAGTAATGCAGGGGAACATTGCATTTGTGACGATTTTATTCCATGTGTTAAGGCAGCAAACTACAGCATGCAGCGCGTTGGAGACTATACTGATCACTATGAACAAAGAGCAATCTGGTCTGATAACGTCGCTAGAAATCACACCAAAGTGTGCCCTAGTGTGAATGAGCCCATATCCAATCTACTTCACTATACTGTAAAGAGATCCATTGTTAAGGTGACACACACCCCAATCGTCTCCCAAAAGTGTATAAGGAGAGACTAGTAAGCCATGACATTAACCTATACATAAAGCTTATAATATTCAAAGAATTGTCATGTATCCGTCATGTGTATGGCCGGATTAAAACACGGATGTTTCTTGATTTTGCTTCAACACTCACACAAACCACGTTGTAGTAAAATATGGCTGCTCCTGGTGTGGCTGACAGCTCTCTGTCCCAACCCCTCCCCAACAGTACAACACTCCACCACCCATCTCTATTATGGACAGGTATGGCCCCAAGTTGGAGGTTGGAGGAGGGGTTAACAAGAGGACAAGGAGGCAGGGGTAATCTCTCCTGCATGCCTGGAAATTATAGATTTCAGATATATAAACTTGCTTTGGGCACTTAAAGGGGAAGTTCAGTGCAAATACGTATACTTTTTAGAAAAAAGAGCAGTATTTTTTCATCCAAATGACCTTAATCTGCCAATTCAGCATTCTGTCTGTGTATAAATAAAGGCTTCCGAAATCCTGACTTCCTGTTTGCAGGACCCCTAATAGAGACGGTTATGGTTTTGCCCTTGACCCAGCGCCTGGGTTGAGTCAGTTGCTCAGTAGAGATCTGAGCATGTTTGACCCATCCAACAGCCAATCAGTAGAAATTACTGTTAGGAATATTCCAAGGTAGAATGCATTCTGGGGAAAAAATAACCATTACAGAACCTGAAATGTCAGCTCACTTATGTCAACAGTAGGGAATAGCAAGGGGTAAAAATTAAACTGATTTTCCAAAATGGAAGAATATGTAGAATAACTAAGTATACATTACACAAACTAACAATTTGACAAATATTGATATTTTCCACTGAACTGTCCCTTTAACTTGTCCCTTAACCTTTATAAACCTGGTACAAATGGGCAAAACAAAGAATTGGTCAAAAGTGGGGGTTTTTTTTGTTTCAAAAAAAGGCAACTCTATGTGGTCAGCAGAATTTCCGACATCAATATCTCATGCCTTTCCAGCAAACCCACACCTGTCTAGGGCCATATCTACCATTAGGCAGAGTGAGACATTTGTCTTAGGCGGCACCTCTGAAATGAAGAAGAAAGGCAGCAGACAGGCAGTGGTAAAAAAAATATTCCCTGAGCACCGCCCACATGACTCCAGTACACGGTACCTTGAAGTTGCTTCAACTCCACTTCAACATTTTATATGGTTAGGTCAGCTTTAGTTTGTTAGGCTAGGCAAGTCTAGTTATGCTAGTTAGGGCAAGACATTGTGGCAGGCTTACTAATCTTTTGTCTAAAATCTTTTATACTACAAAAAGCATGGCATTTCTAATGTATTGTAACAGTTGAACCAACATGTATAGCACAGGCTATAAAATAAGTTATTTTGATCAACAAAAACCTTAAAAGGAGTAATATGGTAGTGGCAACACAAGCTGTTGGTAATTGACTGTCTGAGGAACTGTTTAAATACCTATGTGATAGGAAGCTCAAAATTGTAAAATTTTACCCACGCCCACCAGCGACGCCATGGCCATTGTCGAAACCACACCCATGGACCAAGCCACACCCACTTTAATGCAGAGGTGCGTGAAGGATGGCATTCAAAAGTTTAGCTCAGGCAGCAAAAACCCTAGAAGTGCCCCTGCACCTGTCCTATTGTTAAAGGGCGCAAGTCATAAAGCCAGCAGCTTTTTAGAAATCTATATAATTGGAGGATAAAAAAAACAAAAATGTAAGAAAAAAATAATACTTTTGCCTGATGCTTTGCCTTTAGCAGGCTGATAGTTTCAAGCCAGGAGTCTCCTGTGACAATTACTGAAACCACAAAACAAATCAGAAAGAGGCAGGATACCCTTTGGGAATTTGGGCCACTTAATGGTAACAGCTCAGGTTATATTTAGAATATTTTCTTCTAAGTGATTCATAATACAAATAATCCCATACAATCATTGTTGCACAAGGTTTTTTTCCCCTTGTTATAAAGGTAATTTCCTACAGATTCAATTATTTAAACGTAATTCTATACACGTAATGCGAGGCGACCTCTGCCCCTATTGTAAGAGACATTGGCTCATGTACAGTGCATTAGGGTATAATGCAATGAGAACAAAGACTATACTGCATCCTATTAACTTAATGGAGGTTTGGATGTCCATGGCTAAGGAAAAAAAAAATCCTAAAAAAACAAACTATGATATCATTCATCATCAAGAATAACGGGGCCCAATCAAGCACCAATTTTAGTTGTAATATATCTGGATAATCCGGATACTGAATGATTATCGGAGTGTGTATGGCCAATCGTCTTGTTTTGTCAGATATTTTTTACATTTTTATCAGACCAATATGGATCTTATGATGCCGTGATAGTGATATTGGTGTGTGTATTGGCCCCATAAAAATCATATAAGGCTTTCAACCACAATGCAATCAGCCAGCACAGGTGACCATTTTATTGTCAGATATTATTGTGAACGATAAACATAACCAGAAAACTGCTGCAATTTATTATGAAAACAAGACTACCTTATGAGTACAAAAACCGACTTAGCCGTCTGGAGATAAAACAGAATTCATGGCAAATGCCCAAGCAGAATTTAATCTACACTTTGCAAACTGAGCACTGGGGAGTTAAATCAACCAATCGAGAAGGACGACTCAAGGTCATAACCAGCTCTAAAGGCAGTGTCACCAAATACCCTTATATTGATTCAGGGACTTAAAATAGCACAGTCAGCAACATTATGCGGTGTTACAGTATTAATCAACAAGGTAGGACACACGAAAAGGTTGCACTTTCCATTATAAGTTGGATTTTCCTGGAAGAAAAACAAAACACACTGCTAAATGTTGCAGAGCAGCAATTATATTACAAAAACACCTGACTTCTATATTAAATATGTACAAAGGAAAACTTTCCCCCAAATGTATGTAGTATTGGATGCAGAGACCTAAACCCACAACTAAATTTCAATAACATGATCAATTTTAAAATAAGACCTGCATAAACAAACTAAAAACCTGACATCCTCCAATGCATTTCGCTATTTGCATCTGTGAATGCAGATCACGTAGAAAAAGCTAAATTAGTAATGTTTTTCTCACAATTGCTTTTGAAGAACATTACCACTTTGATTCTCTCTTTGATGGAGATAATCTTCCAAAAATGTTATTTTATTGCAACTAGTTTGAAAAATACACAATATAAATACTAAAAAGTAAACCATAAAACAAAGCCCAAAAATATACCTAGGGCCTTTTCTCCTTAATAGTTAATAGGAAACACGGAGCGACTCGGTAAAATGATCCTCAGTTGCATAATCCCTGTTTTCTTAGCAGGAGTTGCCCTTTTACAATGAAAAACAGGTGGAAAATATGTCATAGACATAGAAGCTAAGCAGTTTAGCTAAAAGCACTATTCACTTTATCCTAAAACAGGCCACATAAGCAGGTTGTTCATTATCCAACCATCACGTCTCTATTTTATTTATTTGTACAGTGCTTAACACTCTCACTGGGCCTAAGTTCCCATCAGACACATAATCTCTCATTGTATTGTTACAGGAGGTAGGCTAGGTACATGGGGTAGATATTTTGACCTGACTGACCATTATTTTGTTCAATTCTGTGAGAAAATTTGTAACAACCGACATTTTGTCTGATTTTTTTGGTCAAAATCGATCTCAAAGGGATCAGACACATCAGTACTGCTTGGGTGATTGGTGGTACCAATATTTTTCCTGACCATCCGACTACCCATCAGTTTATAAATGGATAACCTGCCAGATAGGAATATTGGGCCAGTGTTCAGCAATATAACTAAACAAGACAAAGCTAGGGGAATTATTTTGATAAAGATGAACGGTTTACAGAATACAAAGGAATGAAAGCACACAAAATTGTACACACAATTACAACAGGCCCATGATCCCTAGGAAACCAATCAGTCGCTTTTTAATATTTCGTGTTCCTACATAACACACAAACCTGTTGTGGCCTACAGCAATAAATGCAAACAGCTTTTTCTTTTTTTTTTTACTTCCAAACACCAAAAGAAACACCCCCAAAAAAATCAGTGGGCGCGGATTTCACCCTCTTGGTTTCTATGAAAACACTGCACTTACCCATAAGCCTCTTATTTTTTTTTTTTTTGCAGACTTGAGTTTAAATGACATTTCAATCGGCATGCTATTTTCCATTGCTGTGCACAGAAATAGTCAAGGCTGATTGACTGTGAACGGGGCCAGGCCAGAATGGAGAAAAACATATCTGTGTGATATCCAAAGAGAAAATGAATGAATAACATTTCTCGCAAACACATCCCCCATCTGACACGAGTTTAGAAGCTATGGATGGGTGGGGAGGGAAGGTGGATGTGGTAAGAGATCAGCTGAAAACACGGCTGTTCCTCAATGAATCCTGTCTGTGAATACCCTGGCCTTGTATGGGAAGGGAACAGGGCTCTGTATAAATACAACAGGCTGGGCGACCCCTGAGTGTCTCTACACTGGAAAACATGCAATGTGTTTAATATATTTGTATTTGGACCTTTGCATCCTGCTTTAGCTCAATTACAATTAAACATTTTTATTATTTTTAAAACCCTTCGGATGTGCATTTATATTATGCATGATGATTCCCCAGAAGTGTGCAAACTTTAAACCTTTCTGCAAGCATCGGCTTATACGACACTTATATTACCCAGCATCCTCAGCTGGTTTTGCGCTACGAGAGCCATGCCGATCAGGTCTATATATGTACAAAGACACAGATGGAGAGAGAAGAAAAAACATTATACCATGCTAAAAAATAGAGAATAAAACAAATGGGGAAATTGCTGTCAGAGCACAAAGGTTGATGTTAATCTAGGCCAACATTGGGTCAATTGAGGCAGACATTGCCCTGGGGCAGTCATTAGTTATCAATCGGTTGATGTATAACTAACCCGGTTATGGGTAGGAAAAGAAGTCAACACACGAAAGCAATGTTGTTAATGCGAAAACAAATATAAGGGTAATAGAGTTCAGAAATTAGCATGCAGTTACAAACCTGCCTAGTTAACCAACTGACGGGGGTAAGTTATAAAGTTATAACTTATTATTATAAGGTTATAATTGACACACACCGGTACTCGGCCAACACTTAAGTTGTGTTGATTTCCTGGGAAGGTCAACCTCCAGCTGTTAAAAATAGCTGTCAAACATCTTAGGCAAGGTGCACATAAATGGTTGGCCTCAACCGATCGTGCGGTCCATAGGAGCATGATCAGCTGTGATTTACCAACATGTCCTATCACCTTTCGTCTAATTTGGCCTAAATTGGTCAACAGGTGTTGAAAAAAAACACAGCCAATATTTTGCCCTAAAAACCTAAATATCGCCCCTTGTGTATCTTGCCTTAACTATCAAAATGGGAATTCTTCAATAAGATGCAGGCAATCTTTATACTCATAGATATGAACCAGCGTTTGATGTGTATATTTGAACCCATCCAACAGTCCCAGTTCTAACCATAGGCTTGCAAGCAGGCAATAAAGAAAACTCTGGGCCAGGGGTGCCCATGCTGGGGGTAGCACTAGCAGCACTGACCTGGTCCCTGAGGGGTGACCCTGCCCAGGTCACCTTGTTGTTGCCCCCTTGACATGTCCACACCTAACCAGTTTTCTGCCAACCTGATGGTGGCAAAAGATCTCTGTTGGGCTGTGGGTCAGGGCATCTTTGCCTAGACTATGGTAAAATAGTGACATGTATAGATAACCTAAAATGTATGTGAATGAAATAGGTACTAACAGGGATTTTGGTAACTTACAGACATGCTAATAGGGGCTTCTCCAGATTTTACTTTTCCCAATCATTCATTTCTGGGATCAAACAAAATGGAGACAAAATATGTTCTTTCCCTAGAAGGATCTTCAGCAGTGGGTATTAAAAATGCAAAGTTCTCCTCTGACAGGCACAATACAAGGCAATACAATAATACAAAGAAATAGAAAGGATGAATCTCCGTTACATACCATTCTTACCTGTAAGGGTAAGAGAGTGTTGCTGTTGTTGTCTGTTCTAAAGACGTTGTCTTCAATCCAAGACTTGGGGGTCAAAGATGGAGTGGAACGCGTGAACTTGGGTGGTGCAATGACATTTCCAGAGTACGGCTTCTTCAAAGGAGAGATTTGGTTCATGGTGCCCGGCAATCCCATATTTGCGGTCCGACGATGATCTCTACCGTGCATTCCGCCCCACGACATGCTGCCTGTGCTCCATCCACTGCTTTGGTGGGCGCTCCACGGGGATTGTTTCACAAGTGGCTAAAAATAAAGCAAAGTCAATATTTTATTAATTGAGTAAGGATTGTAAATGAAGCACTGTATTTTGCCCAAGCACAGTATATAGGCATAGATATGAAGTGCCTATGACAGCTTAGACCACCACCAAGGAGAATACAATGATTACTGTATTTAGCATTATATAGGATTAGAACAGAAAATACTAATAGAAGAAATACTGGGAGGATTAGTGGGTTCTAGAACACCAAATACAGAAAGCTCTTCTGGATAACAGATGGGTAAAATCAAGACGAGCCATTATGTGTGTTACATGCAGTAGGGTAAGGCTACAGTTACATTTAAAGGAAACATCAACAAAGATTTATGACATGATTGTGAGAAGGTGGCAAAGAAGGCCAATCATTCAAAATGATGTCACCTTGCAAATACACAATTCTCACTTGACAATAGGTCAGACGCATATTATATTTACTGAATGTAACAGGTATAGCTATTAATTGGAGTCAAACAGGCAAAATTCTGTTTAACATATGTTGTTTGGGGGGGTGTTGGACATAATTCGCTGCTGAAATCAGGTTAAAGTTGAAACCAGTAAGTGGTTGCTGCCATAAGAACCAATACAAAATTCTTGAAGGCATAAGTCTGTAAGGTGTAAAAGTGATGAGCGTTAATTGGCCCTTTAACCAAAGCCATCTGAATGAGCCTGGAATCGAGTCATTAGAACTATTGACTGCAGACCAAGTTTTGATCCTTTATTCTACCCCTTGCAGCTTGGGCAAGGACACTCGATCTCTTTTTGCTTTGGGCATTAACCTTTTTAGCTCTATAAGTAACTATTTGTTCTAGAATAACACTGTGTACAGAACGTTGTATAATAAGCAGTGCAATTAAAAAATAAACAAAATACTGTGCGCGCACACACACACACACTGTTTGCCAGGCTGTGACAGATCTTTTAGGTCAGTCAGAATACTCCTATATGCCACATTAGAATGTCCATATATCCCATCATAGGAACCAGGCCAAATGCCAACACTGGACTAGAAGAGGTTAAAGGGCATCTCCACCCTCTGAAATGACTTTTGATATATTGTAGGCAGTGCCCTCCCACCTCCAACCAATATAATGGACAGGCAGCCGCGGCTGTGATTGGCTGAGAGGCAGCCAATTACAGCTGTGGCTGCCAATAATACAGAATGTCGCGGGAGCAAGGTTCTGTAAGTAGAGTTTGGAATAGATTTAAGGTTCAATATAGCGGTTGGGGGTGGGAGGGCATGGCCTGCAAGATATATCAAGGATTAAATGCCACATCAATGCCAACCAGGGAGGGATCGGGAGGGAAGGGGTAAAGAGCTCCCCTGTGCATGCCAGCAGCAACTGAGAGGACAGATCAGAGACAGCAACCTTTTGGAGAGGAAGACAGCTCCTACCCTTCAGTTTCCTGGATTTTGAAGATGCACTACAGGAGAACCATAAGGAGCAGGGATGTAAGGTAAGGATTTTTTAAATTGTACAGTGGAGCCAGTAGTAGGGGGCCAGTAGTTGGTGAAATTTTAGTTTGGGGGATGGACAAACCCTTTAAACATTTATATGGCTAATCGTATGGTGATCATTTGGCGCTGAGAGCAGCTCCATTGATCCATATTATCAAGAAGATTCTGACTTAATCATACTTACTGTTAAGCTATGAATTCACCTGGGATGGAATTAAAATAAACAGGAAAGACAGAAGTAGAAAACCTGCCAAACAACATTTACCCTATGAGTTAAATTATAAACAATACAATTGATTCAAAATGTTGCATTGAACAGAAAATTATCTTTTTATTAAAAAATGGAAATTACGATTGGTTTATTTAAAGGCCAAACTTTTTAAGCCCTGGCCATATCTAATGAGTTCTATAATAGGGAAGAGTGTTATTATGGGAACGCCCCCCCCCCCATAATGCAATGCGGCAAAAACCAGCTAACACTAATGCACCCACTGGCTTTCTGCTTCATCTGCGGAGAAATCAGCAGCTTGGTGTGATGTGCTGTAGGAGTGGCTGCTCACTGTGCCGGCTAAATTAGCATCCTAATGTTAATGGAGCCACAACCCTTCAATCTGCCATTAATTGAAGTGAGTGAGATCAGGGAGAGGTTAAGGCTGAATGACATTGCAAAAGAATGTCACATTGCATTACCATGCGATTTCTTAGCAAGAAAACATCGTACTATCCCTACTGTTTTACTATAAAGCATTCATCATGCAGATTTAACATTAAAAATATATTGTATTTTGTTACAGTAAAGAACAGACTGCAAGGTGAATTACAATCCATTCACGTTATGTCTTGCACCAAAAAGCTTCCAATCATATTACTCCAACTCACGCATATGTGGTGGAATTCGGAGAACACAGAGGAAACCCACAAAAGCACAAGTAGAACATAAAAACTCCTGAGAAGCATTTGTGTGTTGTGTTGTCTGCATGTGGTTGCTGATTGGTCAGAACTGATCAGTGGTTAAGACGCCAAAGCTCACTAAAGCTGGGTACAGACCATACAATAATTTGGCCTGACCGACCGACATTTCAGTGTTTCAGTCGGTTGGGCTGAATTATTGTATGGCGGCTCTGACATATCACCGACCGTTCCTTCATCTGAATCGGATGAAAGCACGATTGGACGGGTCGCAAAACAATGACCGACCATGTGGTCCTCTTTAGAAGGAATATCTGAAGCCTCGTACACACGTCAGATCATTTTCGCACAATGTGCCCAACGAATGTTCAGCAACCGTCTCGTTCTACACTAGTTCTGCCAACGACGCCTGTACATACATCAACGATAGTGGATAATGTTCGTTGGTAAAGGCGTTACGTGACTTATGTATTAAGTGACGTTCAGAATATTGCGTGATCTCGAAATGTTGCACATGTGTATTTCATTCAATATTCCATTACACTCTACCGATAATCTGCCGACTATGCGTTCGCTTTTCCAAGGCATATTCCATTATAATGCGCGTTCGCCTTTCTAATGTGCGTTCGCCTTTCTAATGTGCGTTCGCCTTTCTAATGCGCGTTCGCCTCTCTAATGTGCATTCGCCTTTCTAATGTCGCTTTTCCAAGGCATATTTCATTCTAATGCGCGATCGCCCTTCTAATGCGCGTTCGCTTTTTCAAGGCATATTACCCATTAGAATGCCTTTTCGCTCAATGACTTTTCACCACCTTCAGGGTCGCGCTAATCTTTCGCTCTTTTTAACGCAAAAACCACCTTTCGCTCTTTTATAAATCGTGTTATGCCTTTTCGCTCCATTTTCGCTAAAATTACCATTGCGAAGTAAGGCGAAAAGGGTTTAGCGATAGCTCACGGAAACGGTTTCGCCATTCGTTAACGCTACCTTTATAAATAGCGTTAACTGTCTTTTTGGCGAAAACCCATGCGAAAAGCGAATGCGAAAACATTTCGCTACTTTTCGCTCTTTTATAAATATGCCCCTTAGTCTCTCTGGCGTTCTTCTCCCAGTTCCGCTCCTATTACCAAATACGATCCTCCAGACCTCAGACCTAGTCCAAGTATGCCGCAGCCACTCTGACGCTCCATATAAACTATACCATAGCCATACCTCCCGCTAATACAACAGGGCACCGCACAAGAAAACCTACATTTCGGGAATACTATTTTAGAACACACAGTCTATCCAAAGTTACAGCAGTATAAAGGGTGGTTTTCCAGCTAGCAGACTAAAGCCTCGTACACATGTCAGATAATTTTTGCAGATAATTTGCCCCACGAACTACCCATCGTACGAAAATGAAGCTTTAACAATCTTCTAAGACCAATGATACACATCTATTCTCGACTTTTTCTTACGATCACCCTGGCGGATTCGTTCTGCCGATTGTCGTTTGTTCGTATATAGTCGGCAGATTATCGGTAGAGTGTAATGGAATATTGAATGAAATACACATGTGCAACATTTCGAGATCACGCAATATTCTGAACGTCACTTAATACATACGTCACGTAACACCTTTACCAACGAACATTATCCACTATCGTTGATGTATGTACAGGCGTCGTTGGCAGGAACGAGATGGTAAAGTAAAATATAAGCAAATAAATTTTCTGTCTTTAAACATTCCCCCTTCCTCGGCTGCCCTCATCAGCTGAGGGAGGGGGCACGTTTATCCCCTCGAAAAGTGTTCTGTTGTGGGGTCACTAATAAACGTGTGAAATCAATTTTTGGAGTGCGACCCTCTAATCTTTTGTGCATTTGACACTTGTATGGAGCCAACAGTTCCCCTTTAAATAGCTTCAAAAAAAAGATAGTTTTATTTATGTTTGTTTTTGTTTTGTTGTGGGGGTGCACTGCGCATCATATGACTGTCACACACTTATCCTGACGGTCTCAGTGTAAATGTAGAAGTCTATAACTTAAGATCCAGAGAAGTTAGAGACGTCATCCTAGGCTTGTTTGAAAGGTATAAGACACTTGGAGACCACAGTTACCCAATAAGTAATTAAGTAACATATCAGATTATCAATTTCAAATGAATTCCCACCAAATTTATTATTATGTTTGTTTTAATTAAAATGATCCATGGGTTGTAAGATTTAGGCCGAGGAGAGAGCAAGTTAAAACAAGACGGATACATTTACAAATAAATCATTCTGCAATATCCACAGAGATGATAACATGAACAGCAGTATTTGGCTTTTTCATTTTAGTTTTTTTTAGCTTTATAGCTTGTGGTGCCACCACCCTTACTGTAATTGTTACATTTGTGCTTCTGTAACAGACTAATTCAATAGATTTGTCTTATAGGTCCCATTCAGGTAGTAATATGATCAGACGAGTATATAAGTTCTAATAATTTTGCTCGACTAAAGTTTTTAATAACTAAATTTCCCCCTTTTCCTCAGTCACATTTTATTGTTGGGCACCACACACAATAGGATTATTTGACTATAGTAGGGAAATCTACTCTTTGTGCTCCTTAAGACCAATAAACATTGATCAGAGAGTTGGTGAATTTTCTCATTTACTAAGATGTTTAACAGACTCTCGGAAAAGGTGTCCTCACTACAGCTAGACTATAACACAAGCGAGAACAGTGATTTGGGGGATCTTCAGTTTTTTCATAACCGTCCAATCCTTTCCAGTTTTACCAGAAAATCCAACGAACTGCTTCCGTATTACATCAACCCAGCCAAAAGGATATGCAAAATAAACATGTGTTCAAAGCCAACAACACTCTAGATCCTGTTTTACATCCCTGATCTTAACAGGGGAAAAATCACCAAGCTCAACATATTCCCCTGTCAAATCTGAACCAGTATTAAAGCATTATAATTATAGTTATATTTTCAATTTCAACAAGAAAACCAATGGGGATTGTTTATGCTTTTAACATGCGTTATGCTGTGCTTTTACATACTACCTGGGTCTTGTTGGAGATGTGTAAAGTGTCTTGTAATTACACAAGATTGCAGTATGATGAACACAGGTGTGCCACGACAGAAATTAGCTCTGCCAAGCGCAATGTAATATTATATCCACTCGTATAGCTCAATTTGCACCAGTTCTCACCACCTATTGATCCTTTTGAATTATCTCACTTTGCTGACCTTGTGACACCTAATTGAACCACCATGGTGTATCTTTGTAAATTTAACGCCCAGGCGTGAAAGGTGCACAGACACAGATAAAAATGGCTTTTTTACTCATTTGTGTCCCCATACTCTAAATGCAAAATGGCATGCATTTCTATAAATTACGGTGCTATAGCATTTCTATTAATTTAGACTGCACATTGGTTTCCAGACCAGCGAACTTCTTATATAATATAAATATTATTCATGAGATTTTATTTATCCTTTACAAAGTTACTTCCAAAGAGGGGAATAAAAAAACTGTTACGTGAATATTTAAATAGTTTTTTAAATGTATAATTCTTTCCAACTACCAGTACCTTTTGTTTTGTTGATTTATCCCATATTTCTTTAGATATATATATCTACTGTAACACCCTCCTGAGTGGTCTACCAAGCAACCGACTGGCACCCCTTCAATCAATCCTTAACTGCTGCCAGGCTCATTCACCTCTCTTCCTGCTTCTCACACGCTGCCCCTTTCTGTCAATCTCTCCACTGGCTTCTCATTACCCAAAGGATCCCATTTAAACTGCTAACCTTATCTTACAAGGCTCTCTCTAATACAGCCCCCCCCCCCATACATCTCTGATCTGATACTACCCAAGGCGTAACCTCCGCTCTGATGATCTTATCCACTCTAATCACCATTTCCCATGCCTGCATACAGGACTTGTCTCGTGCTGCTCCTATGCTCTGGAACTTCCTTCCTTGCTTTATATGTCACTCATCATCACTTCATATCTTCAAATGCAACCTCAAACCTTACCTCCTCAGGCAAGCTTACAATCTGGGCCTGGACACTTCTACACCTCTTACTGACCCATCACAGACCCGCTAGTTATACCCCACTGACAACTTAGTTACAGCTACTGATCTGCTACACCTTATGTCTGATCCCCATCTCCTCTAGACTGTAAGCTCTCGGGCTGGGCCCTCCATCCCATTGTACCACAGTAATGCTGTAACTTACTACACTCAATGCTGCTGGACCAGCACTTACATTTTTAAAATATTTGCACTTTGTCTTACTTGCACTACCCTTGTATGTAACATGTATGTTTTCCTTATGTATATTAATGCAACTGTAAAGCGCCACGCTTAGGACGCCAAGGAATAACGGACAAGAGCCGCAGTGGTGTATGTAAGAGCCTGCACAGTTACTTGTCAAGCCCCCAACACAGACTTTCAGGTGTCGTATATTCGTTTTTTGACTGTTCTTGCGCAAGATGGGAGACTCCGTCTTACATTGTTGCAACTTGAGAGCTGGACAATTGGGCTCTCCGATACTATTTAACAAAACATCATCCTACTCATGGTTGAGACTTATTTTATTTTACTTTGGCTGCTACGTTTTTATCAAGCTGCTATATAGACACTGCTGCATAGAGACTTTACTCTACTTTTAGAGTGATATTAACAGGTAATTTATATGTGATAATATAGTGAATAATGCACCCCAACTGTAAATTATACCTTTTATACAGGGCACGGAACTCCAAGGTGACTTCTAATATCCTTATAATTTACAGTTGGGGTGCATTATTTATTATAACCTACCCCTTTGGGGCTTCTGGTTTCCTTCTCCTCCTGGAACTGTAAGATTATAAGGCTCTCCTCCCATAGAAATCCACTACAGGGGTAGGTTATAATACTAATAATATATATATTGTTCTGTTGTGTTGAATAGTACTTCACTTGCCGGCTAGCGTTGGTAATTTATATATGTATACATATGTTTATTTATATAGCGCAGCTTGGGGACGCAGCGCTGTACAGTAATAAAATACAATAAAGTCATACAAGGGGGATAAATACATAGATAGTTCAGTACATAAATATATAACTTATATAAATAGAAGTGCTAGGGCTTTGCCACAAGAGGTAATGAGGTCATAAGGGGCATTAGGAATTTTTGGTGGGGTTATGGTATGTGTTATTAATAAATGGTTAAATATTATAAGTTTTATATTCCTCATCTGATATATTTTTTGATCAAGGGTCTATATTAGCCATAGCGCGAGATTTTATTTTATATGGTGAGTAGTAATAAGATATACACTGTATGATTTCAGCTCTATTAATATCACAAACACTTCTGATGTGTGCAGTTCTGCTGTGACAATTTGGCAGGAGGACAGGGAAAGATTTGTTATGTGTGAATTGCACTTTCCTAGTGCTGGCTGATACTGAGCATGCTTGACTGCAAAGATAGTCGTCAGGTCAGATAAAAGGAGTCGGTTAATAAATGGAGGGTGTATACTAAGCCAGAGCAAAATAAGTACCACATTTAAGGCATGTAGCAAACCCCAGAATAACTGCAGCGAACGTGTATTTAATTATAGATTGAGATGAAGAAAGGTATTTTTTTTTCAGTGTAATGCACATGTAAACAATCTGCCATAGTTTTATCAAAAACTTCAGCAATAACACATTTTTCTCATATTCGATGTATCATTTAATCAGCTAAATTAGGGCACTGGTACATTTTCTGAAGTGATCATAATACTTACAGCCAGGCAATCAGATAACCTGTAGCCTGGTTCTATTGATAAGTCAAAATAACCATTAACTCCTGTTTTATGGAAGTGCCTCTCCTACACGACAAGTACCCGGTCTAGTATTGATCACGTTTTGTTTTTGTACTGCTTTAGGAAAAGACAAATGCTTCTGTATTTTACAAACTTGTGAGCCAGTTCCCAGCAAATCAATCAAAAGATCAGCAATGAAAAAGATGAAATTCGGAACAGCTGTGAAGTAAAAATCTATACTATATTACTGAACAGGACATTATGCTGACAATGAATTTTACAGGCAAATGTTTTCTCTGCACAACAAGGGAATATCCTCACTTGACAGATGTTTCCCTCAATGGCCTCTCTATTTATAAGGTGTCAAAATGGATTGGGGGTGAATTTTACTATTTACACAGACGTCCATGCATTTTCAATTGAAAAGCCTTGTTATAAAACATCCAATTGTGCTATAGAAATGTCAATGTTACCAAAACCTTTTGTGATTGGGCCTGGTTGAACCCCAATAGGATTTGGAGAATATAGAGTTAGTATTTTGTTTTTATTGGTTTGCACATGTGATTAAATAAAATACATTTGGTGATAACACGAGTTTAGTAAAAAGGTTTGGTATAGGATCATAGGATATTAATTGCCTTTCATAGAGTAATAATACTTATACTTCATACTTCTAGATTGCTGTCAAATGCAGCTTTGTGCATAGTGGCAATCATGGTGCCATTGGCCGCTGCCACCAGCCCAGGCCTGATCACTTTTCAACTGGGGAAGATTGGCAGGTAAAAAAAACCAACACAGGTCACTTGTAAGTCATCACAAAATGACAACAGAATGGAAGGACAGCCTTGATTAGCCTAAATCAGTGGCCTGGCTAAAGGTGACCATACACTAGGCAGACATTAGATAGAATTGAGATGTCTATCTCATTTTACAAGCACTGATTTATATCTTGAGATGTTCCTATCTGACCCATTCATTTTGTGATCTCAAATTGATTGTATAAAAGAATAGGCTAGGCAGTTCTAGATAAGATTGTATATTTATCTTATGAGAGATTGGACATCTGTCTAACATCTTACGTAGTGTATGGTCACCATAAAACTAAAGGCTTGTACACACGTGTGATCGCGGGTCCCGATCTTCAAAGTGATTGACATTGAATGGATATTTAACACTTGAACCTTGATGGCTCAGGCTGTACGTACCTGGATCATTTAAATACCTGATGGGTTTTTGAGAGTTTTAATCAATTCCTGTTTAACTGAATAACCAAAAATTCATTCCCTTGTGTGGTGCTGCGATTGTTTATTTCTCAAATAGTATAGTATAGTATAGTATAGTATTTGAGGTTGAATAAAGACATACGTCCATCCAGTCCAACCCATCTAGCAATATCCTCATTTCCTGCCCAAGTCAATAGTTTTATTGAAAATGTAAAAATTTTTTCCTTTCACTTTTTTTGAAGACTCTGCTTATAAAAAGGGCCGAATGAGGAGATTTTGTAATCTGCAGCTATTTGCGTCTCTTGATCGACTTATCTCTCTGTATGCACTCAGGAAACATTGTCATCCATATAAGGTGATGGGATTGAGACATTGAGGCTCAGTGAAGTTGCAATGAACTACATGCAGCATTCCTTTTAATTATTTGCATTGTAAAAGGGATCTACTGAGATCTAGTAGCATAATAAAATCCTAAAGCTCAACATATGACAATTGAAAATGCAATTTAACATTGAAAATATTAATAATGTTCAAAAGTTTCTTTAAAAGGTCAATTATATGTAACCTTTCCACATTCAATAGCTGCATAGTACCCAGGGTGAGGGCTACACCCTTGGGTACTTTACCTAAAAGTTGTTATACTTACTTTCCCTTGGTTCTCTGGTCCGTTCCGCCCCTCTACCACTGTCAGTGACAGTCCGCCATGTAGCCAATAGGCTGTAGAGCATGTCTTTTCATTGGCTACATCACAGACCGAGAAAGAGGACTGTAACGCAGAAGGAAACTTAATGGAAGTAAATACAGCTGCTAAGTAAAGTACCCAGGCGTAATGACAATTTTTTTGTCCCAGCTGATCGTTGGGCACTAGCGGGTGGTCGGCTGGGACAAAGCTTCCTTTCTTGTAAGAAAATAAGGGGAGATGAGACTTCTGGGTAGTTTCCATGTTACCACGGTAGCGACAATAGTGGCCACAGCTGACAGTTTACCGCAACAGACTGTGCGGTCCTTAGAGGACCATACAATCAGCCGTGGTTTTCCACCATGTCCGATCGTCCTTTCATTCCAATTCGGATTGCCGCTCGGTCATGGCCGAAAATCCATTCGATCATTATGGCCCGATCGACCAATACACTGAACTATCAGTCGATCACACCGAAATATTGCTTTGTGTGTACCACCCTTAAGGAAATGCAATGTTTTCTAAAGGGCTAGGCGCTACTAGGCTGCTTTAGTGTGTGCTGTTAGCGCAACGCTTAATGCAAGCCAATAGAAGTGGACAGGGATGTCCCTGCTGCCGATCCTTTTTGTGGCGTATGCAATCACCATTTTTGGGGCGCATCACATGAGCTGCGATAGGGTTACATCAAAGGAATCACAGTGCATCCGCAGGGTATTGCACACAAACTCTGCCTAGTGGGGCTTTGCTATAACAGCATTTCATGAGCTAAATGCCAAACTAAAGAGCCAGTTACAGACAGGTATTTGCTATATTGATCCATCATCGGTGCAACGTAGTGCTCGGGCCTGCTGTGTGAAGTACCTATCAAGTGACAATACTAAAGGCTTGTCCGATGTGTGCAGCTCTTTCGGCCGAGAATCGCGCATGTGTATTCGTTCGGTTGGGGGTTGTTTATTGATCCGCCAGGTGGATTGCCGAACGACTACACACGCGCGATCCTCTGCCGAAAGGGCCATTGGTCAGGGGTCATTGCTCGCTGCACACACCAGATGTGTGTATGAACCTTTAGGAATCAAGTAAGATAGGAAAGGAGTGGCTTCTGGGTATTAAGGTAAAATGTACCTGATGGAATCTGCGAAATATTCGCAACTTCCATTAACTAAAAATCTAAGAAATGCTGCACTCCTATAAATATGGCCCCACGTGCACTGCTAGAGTGCACACGGTTTAACTCCAAATCAGCTGTAAGCTGCAGTTTACCAATAGCCAGAATGACAACTTTGGTCCCAACTAGTGTGGAGGATAGAGCAAGATGGAAAATAATGGAACCATTTGTAATCATGTGCTTGAGTTGAAGCTCCAACTTTGTAAGAAGGATAAAGACAAGGAAACATCACGCAGAAAGTGAGCAACTAGGAGAAATGTGACTGTCTCTCCAATAACAAGCGTGAAATAAAGTCCTGTGACCTTCTAAGACCCGGATTTTGGCAAAACCTTTATCTGCTGCTATTCCTGTGCAGTGATAATCTGTTGACATTCTAAAGGCTTTGTTTTTTCTTACCCTTTATTTAATGGGGGAAACTATGGATAAAAAGGTAATTTTTTAGAAACCACATTGAACATATACACATTCAACTAAAAAAAAATCAAATTTTTCTTTAAGAAAATGTTTTCTTTGCATTGTTCCCATCCTGCTCGCAATGATGTTTTATAGCCCATAACCTTCTGTTTTTAGAAAGCTCTACTGCATTTCACTTCCTGATTTGCATAGACATATGGAGACTTTGGTGGGGAAAGGGTACGTAACGTTGCACCATCTCAAATAATTAAGCAGCATATCCTGTTCAAGTATCTAGAGACCTGGAAGGACCTGGAGACTCACTTACGTGCGTCTGTGAATATTACACAATAGGGCTTGGTTTCAGCTTACAGCTTAAGGTTAATATTACTTCTTTCACTTTGTCCATAGGACTTTACCCAAGGCATTTAACAGAGATTTGTCAACAAGTACTGCCTACAAGACCTCAGTTCATGGGTGCAAACATACATCTTCCAATCACTCTTCCAATCCCTACTGTACCATTCTATTTACCCAAGGGTGCATGTAGTTTCAGACATCTATTGTACACCAGTTGGAAAGAACAGAGTCCATTACTTTATGTTTATTAGTGTAAACAAATACTTACATGAAATAAGCATTCAATGAAAAGTCTGGCATTGGGCCATTCTTTCATTAATAATAGGATGGATCAGCTATCACTTTGAGCTTGAGGCACTAGCATACTTATTTCAAGCTATTACAATTCCATAAAACGATATAATTTTAGAACACCAAATATACTGTTGGCCTTGTGCAAGCTTTTGGAACCCCTTTGCAGTATACATCACCACATGATTATGATGGCCGTAAGTCACTTTACAGTTGGCCCTTCCATAATAAAGTCAACTTTCTAAATGAGTTTCTTCCTGTTTGATTTCTAATCCTGACCATCTTCCTTAATTACTTGTCCATGCCATAGCTGGTTAAGCAGAGGACAATACAACAAGACCTCTCCACGAGTGAGAACTATCCAGTTCTCAGACGTAGTCTTGTAATGGAAGGATCTCTCACTCCCCCCCTTAAGGACTTTATTACATAAACATACCTTTCTCGTTGTGTCATCTGGTGTTTCACAAGGATCAGTCCAATGTCCAGGTTATATTTCTTTGCCACACTCCCTGACTCAGTTACACTTATAAACACCACTTATAAAAAAAATCTTGCATCAATGACCTTATTATGCCAGGCATGATGGGATTTGACAATTACTGGGAATCTGTGCACCATAAAAATGAATAACCCTGACACAGTTCCTGCAGCTCCTGATCATAACCATTCGTTTGGGCTCCTGCATTAATTAAATGGAGACAATATCAATGGTAATGGGGATTGGTGCTTGTGTATAGAGGAATTCTGCAAGTGGTAGTTTCCAAACACCTGGAATACCACAGGTTGGACAATCCATCCAGATTATAGATACATTAACACATTTTCCCAATGGAATATGATGTGTAATTTGTAACAGTTGCATGTGTATGCCCAGCCCAACGTGTCATTGTAATGAGGGACTTTCAAGACTGATTAGCAGATTTTAATTGCAAAATGGCCATGCAGATTCTGCCGAGTGATTATAAATCTGCTCCAGATCTTTTATAAGTTAAGCCATATACATTCAGATTAACTTCCCTACATTAAACAAGCACGAATACATAATGAATATTTAGCCATAAAACATCAGCAAACGTTGGCATCAGAAATGATGTTGTTGTTCTGACCAGAAAATTTACCTTGGTCTCAGTCCCCTGTACTAAAGAATAGGGAGTCTGCCACAATCATATGGAGTATGGCAAACGTCACAAACGTTATCCCTATACTTTATATAGGGAGTATGGCAGTCACTAACGTTCTCCCTATACTTTATATATACTTTATATAGGGAGTATGGCAATCACTAACGTTATCCCTATACTTTATATATACTTTATATAGGGAGTATGGCGGTCACTAACGTTCTCTCTATACTTTATATATACTTTATATAGGGAGTATGGCTGTCACTAACGTTCTCCCTATACTTTATATATACTTTATATAGGGAGTATGGCGGTCACTAAAATTCTCCCTATACTTTATATATACTTTATATAGGGAGTATGGCCGTCACTAACGTTCTCTCTATACTTTATATATACTTTATATAGGGAGTACGGCAATTACCAACGTTCTCCCTATACTTTATTTAGGGAGTATGGCAGTCACAAACGTTCTCCCTATACTTTATATATACTTTATATAGGGAGTATGGCTGTCACTAACGTTCTCCCTATACTTTATATATACTTTATATAGGGAGTATGGCCGTCACTAACGTTCTCCCTATACTTTATATATACTTTATATAGGGAGTAATGGCCTGTCACTCAACTTTCTGGGTCTCTCCCATACTTTATATATACTTTTATAGGGAGTATGGCTGTCACTAACCGTTCTCCCTATACTTATATATACTTTTATAGGGAGTATGGCCGTCACTAACGTTCTCCCTGTACTTTATATATACTTTATATAGGGAGTACGGCAATTACCAACGTTCTCCCTATACTTTATATATACTTTATATAGGGAGTATGGCCGTCACTAACGTTCTCTCTATACTTTATATATACTTTATATAGGGAGTACGGCAATTACCAACGTTCTCCCTATACTTTATTTTAGGGAGTATGGGTCACAAACGTTCTCCCTATACTTTATATATACTTTATATAGGGAGTATGGCGTGTCACTAACGTCTCCCTATACTTTATATATACTTTATATAGGGAGTATGGCCGTCACTAACGTTCTCCCTATACTTTATATATACTTTATATAGGGAGTACGGCAATTACCAACGTTCTCCCTATACTTTATATATACTTTATATGGGAGTACGGCAGTCACCAACATTCTCTCTATACTTTAAATATACTTTAAATAGGGAGTACGGCAGTCACCAACGTTCTCCCTATACTTTATATATGCTTTATATAGGGAGTACGGCAGTCACCAATGTTCTCCCTATACTTCATATAGGGAGTACGGCAATTACTAACGTTCTCCCTATACTTTATATATACTTTATATAGGGAGTACGGCAGTCACCAACATTCTCTCTATACTTTAAATATACTTTATATAGGGAGTACGGCAGTCACCAACGTTCTCCCTATACTTATTTAGGGAGTACTGGCAGTCACAAACGTTCTCCTATATCTTTATATAACTTTATATAGGGAGTATGGCGTCACTAACGTTCTCCCTATACTTTATATATACTTTATATAGGGAGTATGGCCGTCACTAACGTTCTCCCTATACTTTAATATACTTTATTAGGGAGTACGGCAATTACCACTTTCTCCCTATACTTTATATATACTTATATATGGGAGTACGGCAGTCACAACATTCTCCTATACTTTAAATATCCTTTATATAGGGAGTACGGCAGTCACCACGTTCTCCCTATACTTTATATAGGCTTTCATATATAGGGAGTACGGCAGTCACCAACGTTCTCCCTATACTTTAAATATACTTTATATAGGGAGTACGGCAATTACTAACGTTCTCCCTATACTTTATATAGGGAGTACGGCAATCACTAACGTTCTCCCTATACTTTATATAGGCTTTCATATATAGGGAGTACGGCAGTCCCCCAATGTTCTCCCTATACTTCATATAGGGAGTACGGCACAATTCTAACGTTCTCCCCTATACTTTATATATACTTTATATAGGGTACGCAGTCACCAACATTCTCTCTATACTTTAAATATACTTTATATAGGGAGTACGGCAGTCACCAACGTTCTCCCTATACTTTAAATATACTTTATATAGGGAGTACGGCAATTACTAACGTTCTCCCTATACTTTATATAGGGAGTACGGCAATCACTTACCTCTCCTATACTTTATTATACTTTATATGGGAGTATGGCAATCACTAACGTTCTCCCTATACTTTATATATACTTTTATAGGGAGTATGGCAGTCACTAATGATCTCCTATACTTTATATAGGGAGTATGGCAATCACTAACGTTCTCCCTATACTTTATATATACTTTATATAGGGAGTATGGCAGTCACTAATGATCTCCATATACTTTATATAGGGAGTATGGCAGTCACTAATGATCTCCCTATACTTTATATATACTTTATATAGGGAGTATGGCAGTCACTAATGATCTCCATATACTTTATATAGGGAGTACGGCAATCACTAACGTTCTCCCTATACTTTATATATACTTTATATAGGGAGTATGGCCGTCACTAACGTTCTCCCTATACTTTATATATACTTTATAAGGGAGTTGGCAGTCACTAATGATCTCCATATACTTTTATAATAGGAGTATGGCAGTCACTATGATCTCCCTATACTTTATATATACTTTATATAGGGAGTATGGCAGTCACTAATGATCTCCATATACTTTATATAGGGAGTCCGGCAATCACTAACGTTCTCCCTATACTTTATATATACTTTATATAGGGAGTATGGCCGTCACTAACGTTCTCCCTATACTTTATATATACTTTATATAGGGAGTATGGCAGTCACTAATGATCTCCCTATACTTTATATAGGGAGAACACTGACTGTCTGTACTCCCATCATAGATGACAGACAGAACCTTGCAGATTGTCTGTCATCTTTAACTGATTGGTGTGTAGCCACCTTTAAGCTTCATGCACATGTGCGATTACAGGGGTCGACGCGTGTATATATATGCACGGCTGTTTCAGCCAATAAGGGGTGTATGAGCACTTTTCGGCCGTTCGGTTGAAGATCTGCCCGGCCGGCCGGGCAACGATCCCCAACCAAACAGCCGTGCATACAGATCATACGTCACGGGTCATCCTCCGCAATCGCATGTGTGTATTAAGCTTTAGTCTTCTAGGTAGCCACATCCCATTGCAACAATGTTGATAACATATCAGACTTTGTTTCCATGATCGTGTCTGATATTTAATTAACATGTTAAAACGGGAGCAGCGGGCTCTATCGGCTCCCTATACACGCAATTGAAATGTTCCCTTTTGCAGGCAATGGTGGCATATAGCAGAGATGCGATACATTACCCTGTCTATTGGAGACAGCCATAAGAAGAAATGGCGGAGGGATCTAAATTGCACTTGTGGCAACAAGCTAATAAAAATGGACAGACAACGCAAATGTGTAAATAATAAAGCCATGCAGAGCATTTTATTGTAAAATCAGTGCTTAAAAATACTTAAAATCGCCCTATAGCCATAAGCTTTTGCCTGGAATAGCCCATCCTGAGGACAATTAAGGTCCCACTATCACGCAGAGCTGTACATGCAGGATTTTTGCAATGCGCTGCTGTGTGTGTTAATCAATGTGTGACGTGTTCCGGGCCAATTTAATGTTATTGGCACGTGTTATTCGTGGCACGTATTGGCACGCAGAGAGAGCAAATATGGAAATACTAAAAAGATAAGTACTGTAGGATAAGGTGATATGTTTTTATTATGGACTAACAGTTGATTGTTACAGACAAGCTCTTGAGAGATACACTTGGGTCAAGCAGTATGACCTGAGGAAGAGAGAAGTGTATCTCTTGAGAGCTTGTTTGTAACAATCAACTGTTATAATAATAAAAAGGTATCACCTTATCCTACAGTACTCATCTCTTAGTATGTGCTACTGGACTAACATGGCTGCAACCATTTTATCTGTGAATATGGAAAAGGGAGACTATACCAACAGAGAGTTCTCCATCCAGACCAATTAGATGCAGATGGGATGGTGGTAGTTTGTTAGCATTGTAATTTTCATCCCATATCTGGAAAATGCTGTGGGCACTGACAAAATGTGCCTATTATTGGCCATTTGAGGACCCACATGTGTTATGATACAATTATACAATAATTGTATTGTGTGGGGTGGCCGACAACGAAATTGGACAAGAACTAGTCTTTTTTTTCTTTCAGATAGGCTGGGAATTTTGTGTTTCTACTTTAATAGACCCCTTGGACTTCTGGTCGAATAACCAAACACCCACAAACAATTGTTCAGTTGATACATTAATAATGGTTTCTGTTTAAGTGACTTTTCCAGCCAAAAGGATTAAATATACAATGATACTTTCCAAAAAAATCCCATTCAAACCACAAAAGTTATTAAAATAATCTTAGTCCGTCAGGCGTTAAGTATCTAAAAATATCTTTAATACAAACTACCTCACAGCGCAGCTAAATACTCCATTGGTCAGTAAATGCCAACACACTAGGAAAAACTGCTCACATTTAAAGGTGATCAACCAGATCAGCAGTCCCAATGTGCGCGACTTGTCTCAGCAAAACAACACAGAAAAAACAACAATTGAGGAATTAAGGGAATTATGTTCTCTTGTATAATATGCGAATGTGGACACCATTTCATCTCTGCTGACTATGAACTATGCCCCGTCATTCAGTATCACTGTGGCCTCCCAGAGATCAAAAGGACTCTAATCAATCACTGTCTGGATACCTAATAAAACCAATTTGCAATCAATAAATAATTTGGCTGGAGGTGTCCCACTTATTTATTTAATACACTGAGAGAATAACTCATAGATAAAATGACAATAGCTTCATGGGTGGGGACAGAGGAGGTTAGTTCTGCTTCAATACCCCGATTCCTAAACACACAATGAAAAGCAATCTTCTGTCAATCTTGATCACATATCGATGTTTACAGATCCTGTACAATTACAAGATTATTCAGATGAAAGTGAACTACATAAAATTAAATAAATAGAACTGTGATAGACTACAATGGAGAGAAAAAATAATCATGGCACTAACCAGAACTAAAGGCTTAATATATGGTAGGACAGGACCTACATTGCTCTTGGCTTTGGGCATCAGCAGAAAACAATTGACGGATGGGAGATGTAACTTTACTATTTCAGTGATGTCGAATCTCTATACTTCTTTTATTGCAGTTAATCTATAGTTCGAAAGTTACCGCTGTGTCCGATAGAATGTTAGTGCCATTTGGACAAACATTCAACCTACATTGGTCCATTGTGGTAGAAAATTACTTTTGAAATATTGGTCACAGTGATCGATCGGGCCAAAATGTCAGACCAGAAGCAAACAGCATTAGGGATGTTGGGAGTTGTAGTTTAATAACAGATGAAGACCCGAAAGTCACACAACCTTGATTCATTTTATCATCTACTAATGTTGAGGGTCACAGAATTATTGCATTGCACAGGTCCCCTATTCGGTCTTCAGTCCAGAAAAGGTCAACTCAACTTTTACTATCTCCCACCATAACTCGATCACTCACCTGGCACTTAGA
Organism: Hymenochirus boettgeri; assembly: GCA_019447015.1. Classification (NCBI taxonomy): domain Eukaryota; kingdom Metazoa; phylum Chordata; class Amphibia; order Anura; family Pipidae; genus Hymenochirus; species Hymenochirus boettgeri. Next base: position 52,552,998 of record CM033469.1, on the reverse strand, counting down.
ATTCTGTTCCTGATCAAGCTACAAAGTTACTTTTTTAAAAAAAAAATAGCTTTTATAGTTGATATAAAAATATTCCATTATACTGTGTTGAATAACTATTGCTACATCCACATTATCTACAAGAAACTGCAAAAAAAAAAACATTCCCCTTTAAACATTTCTGAAAAAGCTGAAAACCGGTCCGTTCAATTGAACAAATTGCTTTTCTTCATTTTGGTTTTGATTGTTTATCCCGAGACGCAGTAAATAATTGTAAACTGTCACCTATATAGGCACTTCCAAATACAGACAGTGAATCCGTATTTCATCCCTATAAGCCTGCAGTAAAACAGACAAAAAGACAGATGTCTGATGAAGCAGAGTATGGATTTTAAAACCTCCAAACCGTTTATGTAGCGACATTGATTCTTCAAAAATAAAAACCCTGCAGCACATATCTTACGGCGAAAAGGAACATGTCCCCAAATAGGAGATTTGGATAAAACGTACAATAAAACAGTCTTACTTTTCAGATTTACCGAATGCGATAATGTTAATATACATAATGTCAATGGATTATATACTAGAACATAATATAATACTAGAAAATAGGAAACCTCCTATTTGATAGATAGACAAACAGAGACTGACAGCTAGGGATTCCTAGCAGGAGCAGCAATAGGCCCTTTGATGTCAGTGTGAAGCCAAGAGCTGCAATTTGAAAGGACAAAATTACTCATCCAAGGCACTGAAAAACAGACTGTAGATTTATTATTTGAAACCATAAGGAACCACCTGATTTGCATTTATTAAGAAATCCTCTAAAAGCACCTACCACAACTCCAATTACGAACTCACAATTACAAATCGGATCAATGAATCTCCACAAAATATGGTTAAAGGGAGGCTGATCTAATTATGATGACATGATACAGAGCATCAATTCCGCCATACGCAAAAATAACATGGTTACCGGCAACTATATCATATCAATGCTGCAATGTGATCTATGATGTATTAGGCAGAGGTATACATCATAAGACACTAGAAATACACCAAAACCAACAAAAACACTTTAGATAGATTCGTGGAATCCATTGGAATTTGCCAATAAAATCAATTTGCTTCAGTGGCCTGTTTGGTATGATGAGGTTTCTAATCCAGGTAAATGTAGAGCTGTAAAAAGCCTTTGACCCTTCCTTATCAGAGTACTACACAAACCATAGTTATCGGTTATAGAGTTGGCCCTGCTAGGGATTGCACAAGGCCACTTCCACAAAATGGAGAAAATCACTATATAGCAATTCTAAACAAGCCTTGACATTATACTAAATGTTCTGAATCTTGTGTTTAAACATTACTGGTCCTTTAATGAAACAGGATTCATGGAGTACTACAATGAATAATCTGTTTCCTTGACAAGGCTGGATCAACCTGTTTCTATTACCAGCTAGTGGACTTAATCAGCCTGAATCACAAGAGAAAATTTACACCCAATTGACTAAATTGTAAAAAAAAAAAAAAAAAAAAACATTTAAAAATAAAAAGCCAATGAGATTTCTCAGGACAGCACACGGCGACTACAGGATTTAGTATGAAATCCAGCCTGTTAGGAAAAATATTCAAGGTCAGTTCCACATGATATCAACCGAACACTATGAAATGGTTAATGCACCCGTTACAGGCACAGCAAACATACAACAATGATTGGGAATAATTTACCCTGAAGATAATTTGTTCTAATGCCGACACTACCGCATAAGGAAGTTACACAAAAAGGTACCGTAGATGGCAATGAATTTACTAGACATGAGGTTGAGGCCAATCTGCTCAGGATGACGAGCAACAAAATGACAACAGGCCCAAACCTGTATAAATAAATGATTTACAATAAAATTCATGTTGCGCTCGATTGAATCAGCTGCTGAAGAACTTCTTGGAAACGGAGATGTTTTTCCTTATTTAGCAGACGCAGTTTCACGAATTAAGTGGGTACATTAGCCCATAGCAGGGTATATTAGTGACAGCCCAGTAATGGTATATCCCCCCCAAAGGATTTTATCAGTGACATCTGTCCAAACTGGGGTATATCTCAGTTACATTCCCTATCATTATACTGAAAACTGCTAGAGATATACCATGGTACAATTCAAAGTGTTTGCCCCATTGCAGTATTTACATTTAGAGTGCTGTATAAGTGAAAGCTCAGTGATTACATTTATTAGAGAGGTAAATCAATAACAGCCCCAATAGCAACAGCTTCCCATAGTGAGGTACACGAGTGACAGCCCAACAGGGCCGATAGCCTGTAAAAGGGTACATTAGTGACAGCCCAGTAGTGGTATATTCCCCACAAAGGATTTTATCATTGACATCTGTCCAAAGTGGGGTGTATCACACAAGATGCATCATCACATCAAACACAACTGGAAACATTTGCCTTAGTGGGGTATATCTCGGTGGCAGCACTAGCTGTGTAACTGATTCCTAGCAGGGGTATATCAGTGACAGCCTGGCTGCAGCCTTCATTTTAAGAGAGGGTAAGTGTCAGTGACAAGCTGGCAGCTGAACCAGCCTCATAGAGATATATCAGCCACAACCTTGGAAAACAAATTAACTCCTGTGACAGCCAGGCAGGGACATTTACCCCAAGTGGTGTATATCAGCGACAGCCAGGCAGGGTCATTTACCCCAAGTGGTGTATATCAGTGACAAGCTGGGAGGGAAACTTACCCAAGTGTTGTATATCAGTGACAAGCTGGGAGGGAAACTTACCCCAAGTGGTGTATATCAGTGACAAGCTGGCATGGACAGTTACCCCAAGTATTGTATATCAGTGACAAGCTGGCATGGACAGTTACCCCAAGTGGTGTATATCAGTGACAAGCTGGCATGGACAGTTACCCCAAGTGATGTATATCAGTGACAAGCTGGCTGGGACACTTACCCCAAATGGTATATATCAGTGACAAGCTGGCAGGGACATTAACACCAAGTGGTAAAAGTCAGTGACAGGTTGGCATAGACATTTGCTTCAGTGGTGTATATCAGTGACAAGCTGACAAGAGCATTTTCCCAAGTGGTGCATGTCCATAACAATCTGCCAGGAACATCCACCCCAAGTAGTTTGGCAATGCCAGCGTGGCAGGAACATTTACCAAGTGATTTACGCCAGTGACAGCCAGGCAATGACATTTACCACAAGTAGTGTACACTAGTGACAGCTTGGCAAGGACAAATGGTGTATATGACAATCTGGCATAGAAATTAACCTCATGTGGTGGATATCAGTGACAGACTGGAAGGGACATGTACCACAAGAAGCATAACAGGCTGGCATGTACATTTACCCTAATCAGTGACATCTACTCTTAGAGGGGTACATACTATACAAACAAAGATAAATATAGATAAGGCTGACCATGTAGTCCTCATTACCCAAACAGTGAAGGGCAGCAGTATAGTTGTATAGTTGACCAACTGATTGGTGCAGGTTTACCTGGTGGTGGTTGTAGCTGTTCCTCTGCTGTAGGAAGGCTGCAGCCTGGTGGTGCTGGGGGTTCATTTGAGAGCTGACTGGGGATCTCCTGCTTTGCTGCTGTTGGCTAATGTTGATCTGAGCCGAGAAGGGACTGTTGAACCCGGGTACGTTGATCCCTGGACAGGGGTTGGTAGAGAAGCTCTGGAAGAAGGCCGGGTTAATGGAGGATGGGATGCCAGGGTAGAAACTGTCTGGATCAGGGCTTTGCAGGGCGTTAAGGTTGGGACCGACAGGGTGGGGTGCAGTCGGCTGCTGCTGCTGGGGCATTGGTGGGGGTGGAGGAGGAGGCGAAGAGGTCTGCACTGACCATGGGGTACCGAAACCTGGGAGGGCTGGAGGGGATCCTCCCGGGGTCTGATTGCTCGACAAGTCTGGGGATCCGGAGTAAGGCCCCCCTAACAGGTTAGGAAGATGCCCCCCACCCTGGGATTCCATTTGCACCTTGTTCTTTGCCGGCAGGTGATGGTGAACCAAAGAAGGGGGAGACGATGCGGCATGAGCCTCCCCCAGAGCAGCGTCTTCAACAGAGCAAGAGCTGGATGGAGACGAAGAGGAGGACGAGGAGGAGGAAGGGGAAGGTGGGAGATGTTTGTCCGAAGCCTCCAGCTCCTCTGCAGCCGGTGATCCCTGGTGGTAAGCAGAGGGCTGCTGATTCATCTCACCCGGCTGCTGCTTCTTCAGCTCCTCCCTAAACGCGTCCCCCTCCTGGGGGCTGAAGTCCTTCCTCTTGGCCGGTTCCTGTAGCAGACTGAGGGCAGGGGGGGAGGTTCTGGGTTGCCCCCCGTTCTTAGCGTGCTTGTTCCCCGTCTGGGCGCAGCTCACCCCCAGGAGCAGCTCGTCCTGCATCACCTGCTGGTGGTACCCGGCGGCGGACAGGAATAGGGCGCTGCCTGTAGCGGACAAGGATTGGAACGGCTGCGGGCTCCCTCTGAACGCCCCTGCGCCGAACAGGCTGCCCCCTCCGCCGCCTCCACTGCTGCTTCCACCGCCGCTGGACAGATTGGGCGTCTGCAGTAACCCAAACCCGTAATCCCCCATCGATCAGCCGCTTATAGATACTTCTTCTAGACAGAGAACAACGAGCTGGGTGTTTGCCTATCTGCCTAGATTATCTAATAATTTACATGTAACTAGAGATCATATATATATATTACTATGTCATAGATCCTCTCTATATATTCTGTATATACAGCCTCTTCTGTACAACACTTGGTTACAAAATAATAACAAAACACCGTACACATATATTATATATTTCTCTATATAGATCTAGAAAACCCCCAGGGTTCTGGATTACTTGGTGCCTTAACGTTCTAAAATGGAACTTAATATTCGTTACTATTCTGTGCTGGGGGGAAGCACTTAGAATGGAATATAGATATATAAATATATATACAGAGAGAGACACTGGATACTCGTTAGTCCTTGTTGCCCCCTATGTCCTCTCCTCCCCCCTCCTCTCCTCCTAATGCCGGGTTGCTTGACTGCAGAGTCACATTAAGAACCCCGGAAGTGTTTACGTCACGAAAACGTCACAATGCTTAAACAGAGCCCTCCCACTCCTCCCATTCTGCAAAGGGAAGAGAGAGAGAAAGCTCATTAATATTCACCAGGACATCACCCACCCCACCCCTCTATCACTCTTAGCACAAAGAGGGAGGGGGCAATCTTGGACATGCAAAGCAGCCCCTGATTAACTCTTTTCCTGCTGCCTCTTTTGGAGCTTTGGATATAATGTTCAGACAATGATTTCCAATGTCAATATTTTCACATGTGTTGTCCCCTTTACCCTGATCAGAAACAGCTCTGCACTGTCAATCTAATGGTCTCAGATGGTGCAGTATAAGGTGCAATGGTAGCAGGATCAGTAGTATAAGTGATCACTGTGTAGAATAGAACATACTGTGTATATTGTTTTATATATTGTATGATAGTGCACTGTGCTATGTATTGTCTCCATTTGCATTGAGATTCAGTACATAGTTAAATGTCTATGTACACTATATATATATATATATATATATATATATATATATATATATATATATATGTAAAATGAAAAATAAAGTATATGTTTAAATCAAATAAATAGGTCCCTAAATAATAATAATATATAGGACTGCGGTGTGAGTTCTTACATCAGTTCAGACGCCCACTTTGCACACACACGCACACGTACACACTGCAGAAACAGCTCTGCAGCAGAAACAGGCACAGGACACAGTCCACCCATCCCCATACCTGATGTTCTGATGCCTGGCTGAATGTTTCATGCGGTGGTGCCTTGTTTTCTGCCTGGGGCTGAATTAGATGTTGTACAAAGGGGTAATAAGACCATCCTTTACTCATTGAAACTGAAGGGTTAAAATGCTGGTTGGTTGTAGGTCTGGTTGTCACATTAATACATAGCACTGATATTACAGGCAGATCTTATCCATGAAAGGAACATTTACATATTGGCAATTCAAGGTGGCTTGCAAAAAAACAAGAAAGGCATAAAGGAATCTATGGTACTTTGCAGAGGTGTTAAACTACATTTCCCAAAAATGTAGTGGGTAGTGTGACCATAGGTTTTGTCCGGTACTTTGTCCAATTAAATGATCAGTATAATTACTGCTAATAAATATTCATTTCAGTACATTAGAAAGTCATTTTTAGGGGACTACATTTCCCAGCATCCCCAGGAAGACTTGGGTCTGCTATATGTAGTTTTAGAACAGATGAAGGTCAAACATGGCCCATATGTTCAGTACTAATTAAAAGCTAGAACCTTAGGCCCAGAATCTAATAGTGTATCCTCAAAATGACCCCTGCTCCTACCCAGCATGCATCTCTTCCCTTTTCCCATTTGCATTGTACAGAAGACCCCCCTAAGGCAATGAAACAATAGCAACAGCAGCACAATGCAGCTCTATTATTATGGGGATAGGATGGGAGCCTTTTATATTTATAGAACTGTTTCATTTGCCCAATCATTCTATATCCAGATGGCTTTATTCTAAACCATAAGAGCCTAGATATTATTAATATTATTAATAATAATAATTATTATTATTTAAACCACAAGACCCTAGACATTATTAATTATTATGATTGTCAGTTTTCTTATTTTTTCTAATAAACTATATATTTATCTCTGTAATGATTTTTTTTTTCTTCTTATCGCATTTGATCCAGCAGATGACATTGTGCCTGGGCTGTTGTTATTATCACACTGCAGCACCGGGTGCTTGGCACAGTGACGTGGATCTCTGTTGCTGCAGAGCTGACCGTGCTGCGCACGCGCACACAGCACACTACTGTCAACTAGCTCGAGTTAGAACACAGTGACGTAACAATGCAGGGGGGAGGCGGGGATAGAACTGCTGGCGTGGGAAAGGCAGGGAAAGTTGTGTGCGTGTAACCCTTTCCTGTCCTGGCTGAAACTAGCCAAACCCTTTCCTATCTACAGCGCTAGCATTCTAAAACATACAATTTCATTTGCTTGCCACTCAGTATCTTTAGATTAGGTTGTTACTGCAATTGATAAAGAGCAATTGATCCAACTGGCTGACATTAATGGCATCTAGAAATACATTTTATTGATAGAGGGTCAATACAAGCAACAATATCATATGATGTGTGTGGCCAATCGTCCAATGAGCAGGCAGATATTTTTCATATAGGGCAGGCTAGGCAACTTTAATCAGGCAATACCAATTGTACAATCAGGATTGCACTATCAGGATTGTTGCATGTATGGGAACATAACTATGATCAGATCGGCCAAACATCCAGTTTGATTGATTGCTAGACTCTTGATTGATTTGGGAAGTTTATCGATTTGGTTAGGAGCAGCACAGTTGCTCAGTAGTTATACATACTGGTAGGTTCTATGTGTCAAATAAATGTGCTTAGATTGTTAGCTCTTCGGTGCAGGGCCTGATGTGAATGTATACATGTAATTGTAAAGCGCTACTGAAGATGTTGGTGCTATATAAATCCATAATAATAGACCCTGATCGGGTTAGATAGAGAAAGGGCAGTCACATACTTTGCACTTAATCATGCAGTTTTCTTCAATTGAATCTTAATTTCTGCTAAAATCATTTTGCTGCCTGATGGCCAATCGATACTTCAAATGATCACTGATCCCACCAAGCCATTAGTTTCCCACTATGCGTTTGGCATAGTGATGACCATAATAAATTAGAGTAGTGTAAAGGCAGTCATATTATTTAACATGAGTAACCAAAACACGTAAGACTTGTGCTTTGTATCCCTGGAATGTCAAGTATCCAGCTAAGGTAAATGGTTTATAATATGTGATATAACAAAAAGATTTATTTTGTTTAAGTCTGCTATCCTAACGTTATTCCTATGCAAGTCAGTCAATCCATGGAAGAAGCACCCAAGGGGAAGCCAGAGCCACCAAATTTGATTTAAAGGGAGCCATATATATGGCTGATGCTTGGCAAATACTGTCAGATCCAACAGGATCTGCCAATATCAGCAAGGTGTGAGGGCTGAAAAGGGCCAACAACATTGCTGGCAAACTACCACTATCAGCATTGTAGTTGGTTGTTCCTGTAGGAAAATTTCCATTGGTCAGTATTGGTTTCCTTTATTTTAAGTAGAGGGAGCCAAAACGTTTAGCCCCATGTATGGGTGCACGGCCGCCCAGTCCCCAAAATCTACATCCGTGGTCGTACATGTATGATCATACAAGCGTACAATACCATGCGATAATAAACTGTACCGCAATGTTATTGTACAGGGGATCGTACAATTCAGATGGCCAGGGGTGTCTCTCTAATGAGGCAATATGAGCAAAATGCTCAGGGCACCACCCCTGATAAACATCAGAGAGGCTGCAGGCCTTATGGTGTCAGGAATTATGGTGTGGATAAATGTGTTTTTGAGGAACTGTATATATACCGCTGTGATATGAAGTTTAAAAATACCAAATGTTTAACCACACCCATTCCTGGAAGCCGCACACACCTAACCCTGGTTAGCGGTGGCACACTTCTTGGCACCTAGTGGTACATACGGGCAGCATTCAAAAGTTTGGCTCAGGTGGCAAAAACCCTAGAGATAGCCCTGCAGATGGCAATCGTAAATGTACAATTGCGATTGTAGAATTTTTGGTGCAGTATCGCTAAATCTCTTTATGAATTTGGCCCTGTGGTTGATCTGTTGTATAAAAACACCCCTCATCAACCAAAGGCTGCCAGGTGTTTTGTGATTTTCCTCAAGCTGGGACCTCAGACATTGTGCATTTGGTAGAGTTTCTATCTGTGACTTAAGGCCTGTGATCCCAGGGATTTGTTTGCTGGGTAGTGTTTTTCCAGCTCCAGTTACTGCTAAAGGGGCAGTTTGAACTTAGCTAACTGAAGTTATCACGTGTAACCTTATCCTCACAGACAGAGGGAGTTTATGAGTGAAGCACAGACAGATAATTATGACCATTTTTTTTCTTAAATGCCAGTGTGATGAGAAGCTAGAAACCTCAGGAACATTATAAAAAAGTCTAATGAACGTAGTACTTTTACCATCATAATTCAGGGCACTGACCCACAGTTGACTTTCAATAATTAGAGTTGGTTGCTGTCCAACTCTAATTATTGATTCTAATGATTGATCTAATTATAGATTTTCCTAAAACCTCTACCAATTCATTGTTGTATTTGAACAAACTGGGTATATTATTGGTATAACGCAGCCTAAGGGGATTCGTTCAAACTATGCTACATTTTGGTGGGATTTCTTACGGGGGAAGTTGCACCAAAACGTATGTGCAATAGAAGTGAATGGCACCGTTCAGATATAACCACTCCGATGTAGGGAGTTTTCAAAAACACACTAAATCGCAAGCGCAATGTTCCACTGCGTAAAAAAAACAACTAATGTGAGCGTAGCCTTAACGTGGATTAGTGGCCCTGGAAATTCAGTGGCATAACTAGAAATCACTGGGCCCCCCAGCAAAACTACAATGGGGCCCCTATCCTTGCTTCATTCACAGTGGTTATCTGGGAGGAGGCTATATCTGTCATGGGAAAAATAAGAAGATGGGACCCCTTGGCTCCTGGGCCCCCCTGGTAGTTGTGCCCCTGCCTGGAATTGCGTTGTATATGTTTTATCTGTTTCTATGTAGTGGTTGTTGTTCATTTGTATTTCTGTAACATTTCGTTTTAACTTTGCATTACCATTAATTTACATTTTATTGTAAAAAAACAAAAACAATTTTTTCCGTGGAATAACGTGAAAGTCTCATTCATACATTTGTATCCATTTTTCCCAATGTGTATTCCATAGATTTATATAAAAAATGCATGAAAAAACGGACAGGAATGCTGCATGCAGTGCGTTTTTTTAAACGGACTGGAACGTAACGGATTATAATGCAGCAGGTATGAACGATATTATGAAATCCTATGGGGTTTTACTGTCTGTCCATTTTTTTAATTGCACCTGCATTTGAAAAACAGATACAAACTGATGTAGTGTGAACGAGCCCTTATGGTATTTGACATTGGTTTCAGAGACCGCATAATTATAAAATTACAAGGGGAAGGGTCCAATATTTCCCAACATTTTGCTGTGTTCCTTCACAGTCCAAGAAACACTGATAGGTTATGTGGGTGATTTGTGGGTTTTTAGATCGTAAAAAATTAATTCAAAAAGCCCCTACAGGCCTGAAACATATAGCAACTGTATGAAGAGAACTATGTTCAACTCCTACAACCACTTTAGGTAAACCCAGATGTCCTGTCAAAACACAAAGCCAGTTATCCGAGAGGGTGGACCATAATACACATTACAGAATGTAACGGAAACTTGTAAATATACATAACATGTTTCCTACTTCTAGACAATGGAACACATCCAAGTACAAATCATGTTATGTGTGTTCTAATAAACTATTTCCAATTACATTCTGTATAACAAAGTCCTGTGGGTTTACTCTAATTCATACAACCTATAGCAACCCTTCCAACTACCGTGTGATATTTTTCTATTTTGGGACAGATCTTGGTAACTTCCTGGCTTATGATCTAGGCGTTCGCAAGTCAAATAATCACTTAAGTGATCAGCTGTGTGCCATTTATGTTTTCAATTTCACTGTAGCATTTGCTAAGAGCCCAGGTCTACTGGGACATACTAGACTCGCATCTGCCAACCAACCTACCTCTCTTTCCTTCCCCCACTGTAAAAACATTAAATGTGATATGTGCACTTCCTGAGCAAATAGAAACAGACAGCGTCATATTGGGTGATAAAAGTCACCTTAGTCATATATCAGCCTAAAGCCAAAAACCTTCAATTTCTGACGATTCAATGATTCTTGATACATAATCGTCTGAATGATAAATTGGAAAATCATTTAACATTAACATATAGCAGAAACATTTTACTCTTATTTACATGGTTGAAAAGCAGATTGCTATATGACATGCATGGAAATTGCTAACATTACAGTGACAATAACTACATGAAAACAATTATCTACTATAAACAGTAAGGGCTAGGACACACTAGTACGTTTTTAAGCACAATCCCATTGTGCTCTTAGAAGCACATGCTAGTGTAAGGCAATGAAGCATTAGTGCATTGCGCTGTGATCCACTTTTGGGAGCGCATGCAAACACCATTTTTTTGTGTAATCACAAAAAATCGCAATATTGGGAAATCACAGCGCAAATGCACAACATTGCACAGGAAAATTGCACTTTGCGTTGTAGTGTAGCCACACCCTTATGAAATATTACTACAAATGCAATTGCCACCTGGAAATAGTGTTAGGCTGGGTATACACAGGCAAATTTTTTGGGCCAATCGGGAACGGGCAATCCAACGTGGTGGTAAATCACAGCCAATCTTGCGGTTGCGATCGGTGGAGAAAACTGTTGTCCGTGGCCACTATTGCCGCGACAACCATTTGTCCCAGCCGAGCGCTCGCTCATAGCGAACATTCGGTCAGGACAAAATATCTCTTCGTCTGTACCCAGACCTAGGTTCGTACACATGTGCGATCGCGGGTCCTGACCAACGACGCACAATGTGCACAAACGAACGTTTCGGACAATAATTGGCCCATGTGTAGGCACTTTATCGCCCGAAACGGTCGTTTGTTTGGAGATCCGCCAAATCGGTCGTGCAATGATCCCCGAGATTTTACCAACACGTCGGGTCGGGACCCGCGATCGCATGTGTGTGCGAACCTTTTGGGTGTGAAAAGCCTTCATCAGTTAATCACTTTAATAGGCATGGGGGGGCAAAACACTTTCTCTTTAATATTACCCATGGAACATGACTGTGTAAAGGTTTAACTACTGCTAACATTATACTTAATTCAAGCCTAGGTCACACTAGCATTCTTACGAATATTATTTTGTGATCTGATTGCGTGTGTGAAGAAAACGCTCTTCACGTCAGTGTGGGTATGCCACATTGCATATGCTGAGCTCCGTTTTCAGAGCACATTGAAATCCCGATTTTTTTGAAATTGCATGCACTCTGATTGGGCAGTTAGCAGCGCAAATTAACAGAACTGCGCATTGATGTCCATTGTAGTCTCAGCCTAAAGGAGTGTTGTTTATATGTTTTTCTACCTGCAATGGATAATTGCAGAAGCCTAGCCACTAGTAGTGAAACAGGTTGCTAATGTATTAGACATACCTATATAGCCCTGCTTGTTTGCTGTCATTACTGCATTTCAGTTAAAATAGAACCCCCAGGCCCAGAGGCATTACAGTGATATTTGCATGTCACCTCCTATAACCCCTAGATACTGTTTACAATCCTGTATGCTCTGCCTTTGTGGTTGGTTCTAGACTGACTATGCAAATATAATTGTGCTATAAAACCCCCAAAGACAATAATAAAAAGTGGCCATTGTATCCATATGCCTTGTAAAAACACAATGAAATAATGTAATTACCACCAACTACTGTCAAACGCCATCAAGCTGCATAATGGTCTACAGATTTGATCATCACCTGGAGAATTTGGACATATTAACATTTGTTTATGGTTTGATGGGCAACATTGATTTGTATGGGATGGGGTAGTATTTATTTGTCTTTCATCCATACTGCCTGATGAGCACCCATCAAATGTACAGCAAAGGGCAAAGGGGATATCATGCTATTATACTGGATATCTACTGATATGATATATTTCCCATATATGTACTGGGGCATCCAAGTTCTTTAGGCTTACCGTGCACATACCAATACTGTGTAGGCGGCAAAAAAAATCCTTCACAATACCACCGTACCATCATGGAGGATCGAACTGGACAGAAAGTCAATGTGGTCAGGGTGTAGGAGGTTGGACGGGTGAGTGTATATGTGTGTATGTGTGGGGTTTGCTGGGTTGCATCGACTTAAATTGTTTCACTTACAATTGCTTGACCAAGGACTCTTGCTAGTCCGAAATATGGTGCATTAAACTGATTGCAGAATACTTCTGCGTGGGGTCCCCTTCATTTCCAGTTTATTCGAGTGTATTTGTCTGTCATAACAAGGGTAAATATAAGGGTCGTTTAGAAAGACAGGCCAAGGCTGGGTACACACCATGCAATTTTTGGGCAGATAGGCCAATTTTATAGTATTTGTTGAAAAATTGCATGGCTTTGCGGCAGGCCGCGACCGCTATCCAACTTTTACTTTGAACAAATGGCCAATCGGACATAGGAGAAGACCACAGTCAATCGTGGGGTCCCCACTCAGTCATGGTGGACTGTCAGCCACAGTAGAAAAATGGTAGAAGATTTTATATATACGGTGTCTCAGTGGTTAGCACTGATGCCTTGCAGCGCTGAGGTCCTGAGTTCGAATCCACCCTTGGACACATCTGCAAGGAGTTTGTATGTTCTCCCTGTGCTTGCGTGGGTTTCCCCCACAATCATAAAGACATACTCACAGGGGGTATGTGTCAAATAAATGTGCTTAGATTGTAAGCTCTTCGGGGCAGGGCCTGATGTGAATGTATACATGTAATTGTAATGGGCTATGGAAGATGTTGGTGCTATATACAGTAAATCCACAATAATAATATCTATATTTGACGATTGAACATCAAATCTATATAATGTCTTATTAGTGTGTGGCCAACATACACCTAAAGCCCTGTACAGATGGTTCAGGAATGTCAGCTGATGCGATTGAGAATTATTATTTTTTTCCAACAAAATGTCAACATCCACTTTGCTGTATCACTAAACAATGTTGGGCAACAAAGGCTTTTATGTTCTCCTTCTTTGGGGGTTGCTCCTGCTGTCCTTGTTCTCCTCATAGGACAGAACAGCCTGTAGGAACATCTGTGCCAAATTGTTCCTTTGCAAATCCTCTGCAATGTGTACTTCACATAAGGTTCGTAGACATGTGATCGCAGGGCCAACCTGCGACATAAAATGTGTTACAAATGGGTGTTTCGGCCTACAGTCATTTCATGTATGGGCATTTGGTTGGGTGAAATGGACTTTCAGTTGGGCCTCATTGATAATCTGCTAGATTATCAATGATCCTCTGTTAAATGGCTGTTTCAGCCAACCAAGCGCCCATGCATGAAAAGATTGTAAGATTGTAGGCCGAAATACCCATTTGTTGCACATGTGCTCACGCTCGAGAATCAGCCCTCTCTCAGTTATGAATGATCTCAATCTTATCTAGCACATTGAATATGATTACTCGGAACAGAAAATCAGGTTGACCTATGACCCCTATTGGTGCGTATAGCAAGTTATAGGCTTAGGGAAAGGCCCCACTATTGCTTTTTGGATTCTGTTTTACGATCCAATTGCGCTAGAATGAGCTTATGCCTGTGGTAGCTGATTGGAGTGGCCCTGCTACATTCTCTTTGCTTCCGGCACATGTAAAAAAAAAAAAAAGGTGATGGGCACATAGTGGGGCCGCTCCAATAAGTTAAACAGTGTTAAATTGCCCGAAGCGCAGTACAGTGATATTCTTTTTACTTTTTAGTGATTTGAGCATTTAGTTACAAGGCTTCAACTAGATCTGTAGAATCTTAAGCTGGGTACACACTGTAACAATCTTTAAAATAAGAGGCTACACACAGTTCTAAACGTTCTACATAATGTATAGGGAGATTGTTCAGAATGGCCACACTCCCTACGACTGTACGTTAGTACAGGGAGTCGACTATGGCAAAGGAAATTTTCGGTAAGTTTCGACTGCTGACACTAAACATCCATCGGCCTTGGTAATGATTGCTGCAACGTTACACACTTTACCGATAAAGGAGCGATTCCATCCGATCTGACAGGTTCATCCCTTTACTAATAATGTGTGTACCCAGCTTAATTCTACAGTATAAAAACCCACCAGTACGAAGTTATTCAATAAATATGAAACATTCTATTATCTTGTTTTGCTGCTACAAACCATAAACGTTAAAAATGGATTGATGTCTGCATAACCTGGTGTTTGGCAAAAAACACCCCCACTCTCCGTCTCTGCATTTTACTATCTTGAAGGTTCTAATAATGATGTCTACAAATAGAAAAATGTTATTACCGTACTATGCATTCAACTGCCCCCACCCCCACGTATGTGAAAATCATTGAGCAGTGCCCAGCCATATCTATGTGAGTCTGAAGTTAAATAATTCTCAGATTTCACAACACTATATACCGTACTTCTGCCAATGCTTTTAGGGAAGAGTCTTTATCATGGACTAAATTATTGAAATGGGCCAATCACAATCTAAATGAATAATAACACAATAATTCTTTACTATATAATATGTTATATTACAAGAATCAATAGTTGTAAATCCAATATTTTATATCAGATCAGAGATCTCATATCAGGAGATAACCGAAGAAGCAACACAGAGACACAGCAAAAGCCCCACAATGTAGACACTGACATCAGATAAGCACGTAGATCCAGTGCTGCTCTGTGTTTATGTACAGCATTGGCTGTTGAAATATACAGTTCACTACCTATTATGTATTTTCAGCATGTGTCTTTCTTGACATTAACTAGCCTGGATGCACCTAAGCCCCCAGCCATATTCTTGTTAAATATCACAAGGCTGGGATAGTCCACATAGTGATGTTTATTTAGCACGGTAAATAGTGCCTTTTTAATTGACTTGTAGTTTTGCACTACTTGCCTGTCCACCTTAGCAGGCCTGAAGGGATCTGATACCTCTAGAGATTCCCAGTCTGTCTGTTAGAGAATAGATTATTACCTGATGACATTTCAATTCATATTCTTCAACAGACCCTGCAGTTAATACTCTATTGTCAATAAATAACAGTTTGACAGTGTTCTAAGCATCCGTTGAAAGAATTTTCATGTATTGTTATTATTGTCCATTTAGGCTGTGTCGTTCTATTTCATATATATGAATATCATCAACAGGGATGGCCAGAATGCATTCTACCAGACATGGATAAGTTGCGATTCCCAGTACCCCTTGAAAACTGCAGCTTCTTAGGGGTAGGTCCAACATATGCATTTCTTTCTTCGAACGCAATCACAGTGCTCTTACTATGTGCGCATTGCTATTGGAATGCGTGCGTGTGCGACTTTTCATGCATATCGCATTCGTTATAATAATACAGATGTGTATGTGAGAGCAGTGCACACAGCAGCAATGCATTGCAAGTGCAACCTAGCCCTTAAGTTGGTTAAGATAACCAATTTGAATTTAACTACAGAATTACGGCTCCTTTAAGGTTATCGTTCCGTTTGTTTTCTTTACGGTTTCTAGGAAATGCACATAGTGGGATGGGTGGACGCAAGAGATCACAGGATGAAAAGGCCAAACCTAACCAATCAGCAGGGAATTCAGAGCACTCAAATGAGAAGGAAAGTGTTTTCTTAGTAGGCAGGTCTTGTAACTGCTTTCTCTCCTTTAGGATGTGTTATCAGTGGTGTAACTAGGAAACTCTGGGCCCCCCTGTAAAACTATGATGGGGCCCCTATCAAAGCATCATCCACAGTGGTTATCATTGGAAAAATAAGAAGATGGGGGCTCCTTGGTAGTTAAACCCCTGTGCGCTATGTATATAATGCTACATCTGGCTGCACAGGGATGAACACAATAACATGGCTCCCATTTCAGTCACATAGTATTAATAAATCATCTCAGTTTTATGAGGTGTCTGCAGCCCATTTTGACTACAGCTGAATTACATTGACAATAATACCTCCCAGTTACATTGAATTCTTCTCCTTCCATTTATTTACGACTGTCACAGTGAGTGATTTCCCTCATCTACGGGCCTTAGGTGGATGCTGGGAATTGTAATTCATCCTCTGTGTTTGGGTAAATAGTAAGGAAATAATAAGGTAATGCGCAGACTAAATCCATTTTCCTGAATTATACTGCAGAAACTACTAAATAAAATGATGCATTAATTGTCTTTAATTCCTCTTCCACACATATCTGCGTTTCTCTCTATTTTCCCAGAATGCTTTCTGAAAACTGGAATATTTTTGTCCTCAATGGGAATGCTATTTAGATCCCCCATTGGTGCACCTGGTTCTATGTGGGAATGGAAAGGTTGTTGTTGCATATAATACACTGTCAATCTGAAACAGTTATGCAAGGTTAAAATGGACTGGCATGCACAGTGGGTTTCCCCTGCATTTGTGTGTGTCAAGCCCTCAGGTGTCATACCTGAAAAAGGTTAGACCTACAAACTTATGTTTTTTTCACGTGACCAGTGACCCCATCCAGGATCTTGTAAAGTTAAAGGGACAGTTCAGTGGAAATTATCAATATTTGTTAAATTGTTAGTTTGTGTAATGTCTTCTTAGTTATTCTACATATTCTCTCTAATTTTGAAAAATCAGTTGATTTCATACCCTTTGTTCATAGCTGCTGACATTAGTGAGCTGATATTTAAAGTTCTAAAGGTCCCTCTTCTTCCCAGGATGCACCACATCCTTGGAATGTTCCTAACAGTAATTTGATTGGTTGTTGGATGGGTCAAAGATGCTCAGATCTCTACTGAGCAACTGAATCAACCCAGGCGCTGGGTCATGGGTAAGACCATAACGGTCTCTACTAGGGGTCCTGTAAACAGGAAGTCAGTATTTCGGTTGCATTTATTTTTACTGGGCAGGTTAAGGTCATTGGGATGAAAATATACTGCTCTTTTTTCTGAAAAGTACATGCATTTGCACTGAACTTCCCCTTTAATGTCCTGATTATATTATATTCTTCTGTATTAGCTATTTGATTATAATACATAAGTGTGATATTTTATAATGGAAGCTGCAGTGGTATATATCCTTATAAAAATAACTCAGCTATGTCACTAAGTGACTCATTTCTTATATTTCTTATATCCCACTACTCCGCCCATTCCAGTGTTCATGCCTGGACAATGACAAGGCGTTTTTGCAGTGTTAACTTCACTAACGGAACCTGTTGGAGCTACGTCCTGTCACTGCATAACCAATGTCTCTCTCCGCCACAAAGATTTGTTTAACCGCATAGATGCTGGGCTGGGATGTTCCTTAAGTTACAGATGGTAGCTTGGGGGTTTAATTTAAGGTGGGAATAGGGACAAGGCTAGAATTTAAAATGTGAATGGGGTGAAGGAATCTAAGAAATAATGCGCTCCTTCACAATATAATATAAGGACATTACGCCACCAAGGAGTTCCCTGCCCTGTATAAAAGCACTCGGCCTAAGGCCTCGTGCTTATATATGGTCAGAGAACTCCTCGGTGGCGTAATATCCTTATATTATACTGTAAGGGGCGCATTATCCATTATATAATACATAAGGCTAGGCATTTCCAATAGGGAGGTGCAGTGGCAAGAATCTATATTACAATCACTCAGTGATGTCACTGAGTTACTTCCTGTATTCCACTGCCCCTCCCCCTGTCTCTCCCCTCCCTATATTAGTCATACTCCAATATCGGCAGTATATCACAGCGTCTCACTACTTTTGTTTCCACCCGTGCTGTGTGGCCGTATCCACACCTAGAAATCCTTCCAAATCACAAGTTGTGCAGGGAGACACACTGCAGCCGTATTCAGCTTGCAAATAATTTATTGATTACACAGCAAACTATACAACAGGTTTCAAATGCTATGCGTTCTTTTTCAAGGTCCTTCTTCCTCTTTTCAATAGTAACGGTAATTAACTATTTATACATTAAACAGGGATTCCTCTATAAATTACTAATACAGGGAGGGGGAGAGACAGTGGTAGTGGACAGTTTTTTTTTTTGTCTGGCCTTATGTATTATAAAAAATAATACGCTACCTACAGTGTAATATATGGATTTACTTCACCTCAGAGTTCCATGACCTGCCTGAGGATAAACTCTGGTTGGCCTGAGTTTGGGAAAAGAAGGTAAATCATGGTTGGTTTCTTCTACTTATTTACTTTTAAAATGACAGCATTGGAAAGTCATAACCATTTTTAAAGCTGTACACAGCCTTAAAATAAATTAACGATAAACCTTAATTATTATGAAAACTAATGAGCCTCTCACATTTTAACATAAGCATATTAATGGACAACTATACTGTAAAAATTAATTTTCTAAAAATGAAAAGGACCTGGGAATGGGAGGTAGGATTGATTATTCCTACCTCTTAAGGCCCTGTGCCTTCCTGTGTTAAAGATAATGCTGAAGCACTCATGAAGCCTGGCGGTAGCAGTTTTCTTTGTGCTGCTGGTCCTTAGCCGGTATAAACAGGGGTGCCACTACCATGAAGAAAGCTGAAACATTTGCTCAGGGCGCGCCCCTGTGGTCAACTTAAAAGGCGGCAATTAAAAAAACCCTGCTCCCTACAATACCGTATTTCAGCACCAGTCCCCCAATCAGTGTTGAGTCAGCCCTCCAGTTCACCAGTCACTGTTAGTCAGTCCGCCATACCCACCTCCACAAACCACACCTATGTTCCCTGATAAAGCCATGCCCTGCTTTATGTGCTGACCCCGTCTGCCAATAGGTGTCAGGTGTCAAAAACCCTAGGAACACCCCTGGGTATAAAGTACAAACCCTAACTCTTTGACCAAGGTAATTTTAACTGTTTTTGAAAACCCTTTATACGCTCTATAGTTCTTCTTTAAGTCACCTTGGAGTTCCCTGCCACACAACCTTGTGCTTTTATATGATCAGGAAACTACTCAGAGAAGTAATATCCTTATATTACACTCTCCACACTGTCCCTAATATATTTTATGGAATTATAAATTGCCACCTCACTGACATGAATATCTCCCAAGCATATCAGCCTTTTTTGTTTATTTTGTTTTAAGTTTTACTTTGCATCCCTTTGCAGCAACCTAATTTATAATAATATAATATTTCTGTGCTGATATTTTTCTCATATACATTACAAATAATGGTGTGTTAGCAGAACACAGCTAGCAATTGGCTTATCCATCCCAGTGACCCTAACTTCCTGGTTAGTAAACACTGTAAATATATATCAGGGACATTTGTCCAGGCATGTTCTTGTGGGGGTAGGCGTGTTCATTTCGTCTATACTAAAAAAGTAAAGTTTGCTATCTATCTATTTTCTCTTTATCTATATATTATGCATTTGACAGTTGTTTACATACACTTTTAGTGTTTGTGAAATTTAGAAGCCTTTTTTGCTCACCTTTACAATGTTAGATTGGGTTGATTGGGAGCTCCTTTATGCTGGGTAAACACAGGGCTATTTTTTTGACCGTGTATTTGCTGCAAGCGAGTGCTCGGCCGGGACAAATGACTGTCGTGTGCGGCAATAGTGGCTGGGGCTGACAGTGAGATCCCATAGGGAACCACACGACTGCCGTGATTTACCAAAGGAACCGATCGCCCGTTTGTTCCAAGCTCGGTCGCGGCTGGCCTCCCCACACCATCAGATATTTCCAGTCAACCGGTCAGTCGGATGGAAATATCTGCTGGTGTCTACCCAGCCTTAAGCTGGCAGACTGGTCGGAAGTGCCGAACGGTCAGTCGGGGGACTCGGGACGAAACATCTGCCTGTGGGTACCCAGCTTTAGAAGAGCAGAAGGGAGCGGTGTAACTACCAGGGGTGCAGGGGGAGAAACCGCAGGGGGCTCGGGACCCATTGGGGCCCAATCTTCTTACCTTTCCTATGATAAATAAGAATATATAGCCTCCTACCAGAAAACCACTGTGGATGAAGCATGGATAGGGGCCCCATCATAGTTTTACTGTGATTACAGAAGGGATGTACGTTTGATATTTTTAGGGGTAAACAATATGTTGAATTAGGGCACAGTAGAATAAAGTTCTTTCTGTTGAATGACTGGGACATTAGTCAAAATTTATACAGGTGATTCTGCCCTATTCATCAACTTATAAATTCAACATCAGATACAAAATATTCCTGGGAGCTGCCATCTTAAGGCTGGGTACACATGGAGGGACTATTTGTCCTGAGCGAAAAGATATATATAGGGCACAGGTACTTTATAAACCTGTAGTAGGGGAGGTGCAAGTAAATGGCCAAAGAACACAATAGCAAACAATAGGAAAGTCACACTTAACACTCTACTTATTAGAAAATGTAAAAATCCTTTAATAGTATATGCAGGGATAATATAATTAAAAACATATGCATTCTACCTTCAACAACTGTATATTATATAATACATGCAGTCACATAAAGGTAGGTACCCTCTGTGTATCACACAAAACTATACCGTATCGTTGTGCAACAAAGGTAAGTAAAGTCATAGTCACAGGGTCCAGCGAGCGCTCGGCAGGGACAAATGTCCGTCAGTCGCGGCAAATGCGGTCCCCTATAGCAACAGTTTACTATAGGGGACCGCACGATCGGTCGTGATTTTTCAACACCTCCGATTGCCCATTCGTCCAATGACCGCGGGCTACCTAAAAAACATCCATTTTTTTCAGGCAGACAGTTACACTAAAATAGTGGTCGGTTAATGATGTGCTCAGCTTCGAATATGTAGGCGAGTTATGTGATTACCTGAGAGTGTAAAGGGTGTGTGCAGTATATCCACCTTAATGAGGAGGCTCATCCCAACATTTGGAATGCATGAAATAAAAGATATTCCATTATTCATAGCTAAAGACTCAATTTGGAACTGGGAGGTGCTGAACAAATGTTTTCAATGTCACTTTTTATTCTAAAGCTTTACTGGAGTTATACTATACAGTATACAGCTGGTATACAAACTCCTAAAACTTTCAATATACCAAAGACTCCACAATACCCCAACCTTGTAGTTATTTGTACTTTATGTTCCACAAAAGAAAACAGAGAAAGCTGGGAGAGGCAAACCCACTTCTGGTTCATGTCCTCTAACACATTTATGTGCTCTGCAAAAAGCATTGCAGGAAGCCCTGTTATTCAGAGCCATGATAGAGTTAAATCCATTTCAAGGTCACTGAGCACGTCCTCTGTCCTGCGTTGTACACATTCCTTTTCAGTAGATGTTCTTTGTCTGTAGCTTGCAGTATATCCCTGATGCAGTGGTTTCCATGACCCTCCCTTCAAACAGTGAATGCTTTCAGGATATCCTATACATGCAGAGATGAGCTCTGCTGACAGATCCACACGTGGTGCCATTTGACCCCCTTTTTTGCTTGTGAAATTGACCATTCTTTATTGCAGGCAACATTGGGAAATACTGAGTTAGTTGAAGGAATTAACAATGTTTGCATATTTTTCTGCTTAAAGTGCTGGGGCATTCAGTTCTGTGGTGTTGGTGTTTACACCCTAACCAAACACGTGTAAGGTTACCAGATCAATGAAAAACCAGAGAACACGTACGGTATCTCTCAATCATCATTTAATCTGGTAACCCTATTGTTTAGTATATGAGGCCTATACAATGGAACATATATAAAGCTAGGTACACACAATAATTCGGCCCGACATTTCAGTGTTTCGGTCGGTAGGACTGACTTATTTAATGGCGGCCGACCCTTCGTCCAAATCAGACGAACGAACGTACGTACAGGTTGTAAAATCACAAAAGATCGTGTGGTCCTCAGTCGCGCCTTAACTGTTGGACACGGCTGCTTTTGCCGCGACCGACGGTCCTTCCTCCTCGCCAACTGGTTGAAAGCCTCGAGCAGTCGGTCAGGAGGAAGGATTGTATAGTGTGTACCTAGCTTAAGGCTTTGAAATGTAAAAAAAATAGAATATCCAGGTATGTCATAAATTACAATGCAATTATCCATTGCATCCAATCAACAGGCCGCACACCATAGATAATTATTAGCCAAATGGCTTATGAATGACCAATTTCAGACAACAATCAAATGTATGTACAGGCACCTGACAGGGAGTAATCCCATTGTCCTCCGGTGTTATTTTCTGGATCGCTCTGCCCTCCCCTGCTGCTCAGCTGTCAGTACAGAGATGGCTACATAATTGGAACGATTGTTTCAAAGATAATTAATTATCTTTTATGTTTGTTCCTATCTCTGTCTCTAGAATTAAATTGGTATTGGTTACAAGATGAGTTGGATTAAAGCTGGGTACACACAGTAACGATAAAGCCCTGATACTGTCGGATCCGACGGTATCGGGGCTTTATCGTTATGTGTGTACGCTCATTTCCCGAATGAGCGCGCTGCCACCAAACGATCGGGTCGGCCAAACGCTCGTTCGGGAAAGGCCGTAAATTTCCATCGGCTGCGGTAGACTCCCTATAGAGGAGTCTAGTGCGGCCGATGGAAACACACAGTCCCGAGCGTTCTCCTTATGAAGTTGATTCAGTTGATTCAGTTGCTCAGTAGAGACCTGAGCATCTTTGACCCATCCAACAGCCAATCAGTAGAAATTACTGTTAGGAACATTCCAAGGAAGTGGTGCATCCTGGGAAGAAGAAGAACTGTCAGAACCTGAAATGTCAGCTCACTAATGTCAACAGCAGGGAACAGCAAAGGGTATGAAATCAACTGATTTTTCAAAATGGGAGATAATATGTAAAATAACTAAGTAAACATTACACAAACTAACAATTTAACAAATATTGATCATTTCCACTGAACTGTCCCTTTAAGACACAGTGGGGGAGTTTTACCCAGAGACACTATTGCTCTGGGTAAATCTCCTGTACGCAATTCCTGTTTGTGCCTCCCGGTGAATTGGGAAATGGCATCGCATTTGCTTACTTTTGACGCATCAGGGGAGACTTGCTTAGGGCACCCGTGCAGTTGCCTCCCTAATAATCCAAATCTGCGTCTATCAGTACAATTGCAGTGAGTTTACATGTCTAAATCCTTCTGCCACATGTCACTATAGTTTTTAATGCTCATCCATACACCAATCATCTTGTCTGTCCATTTATTGGAATAAAAAAAGTAAACTGTCATGGCAACCCTATTTACCCCAAAGGGAACAATAATGCATCACTGGTACTGCTACACGGTTTCAGTCTCCCAGGCTACTTGAACACACTGAGTCATGTTTTTACAAAGTTTGTGGGAGTTGCCATGGAGCTGGTAAGATGTCTACTGGTACATGTATAAAGTGATAGAGAATTTCTTGGTTAAACTATAACAAAACAAAAAAATAAAGGGTGTGGCAATGAAATGTAAAAACCATTTCCAGCATTTCACGTTCTAAAATGGAGATTGGGTGGGATCCAGCAGGAGGAGGGTGGAGAAGAAACACACCCTAAGTAAAGTTTTGCAGGTGGAGTTGTTAAAAGATATCATAATATTGCGGTCACGTTTGCTGTGTCAGCTATTAAGAAGTATAAGAGAGCAGATAATGCAACAAGGAGAGTCAGACAAGGGAATGTTCCTAATAAGACGACACACAAAAAATCCTTCCATTACCATACATTGCTAATCCAAATTACTCTGTGCTCTGGCTACTGCTTCAACACACGGTAATGGAGCAATAAAGACCATTTCACGTGCGCTTCTGTGCATTCGCACTTAGATTTTGACAATAATCTGTTATCGGAGCGCATGTGATCCGCACAAAAAATGGTGATTGAGCGCGCTCCAAAACCAGATTGCAGCACGTACACTATGGCCACCCACATTGAAATGCACTGGCACACATTAGTGCGGCCTAGCCTATATGACACAAAAAAAACCTCTTTGCCGTTGCAGCTGATGAAAGGATTTTATAGGATATAATTATACGGTGTCCCAATATTCATGCAGATTAAATGTATCCGATTTAGTTGCATCCCAGGGAGCTCAATCTTTTAGGTCGCCAGCTGGTATAATATACATGCAAGACCCAGGCTATAACACTTTCTCAATCCAGTCTCTAGATTTTCAAAGGGCATGTCCACCCCCCAAACTATAATTTAACCCACTGCTGGCCCCACTATGTAGTGTGTAAAAATCCTTACCTTACATCCCAGCTCCATATGGTTCTCCTGTAGTCTCCCCCAAAGTCCCAAAAACTGTCCAGCAGGAGGATAGCAGAGTCCATATAGGACTCTGCTATCCTCCTGTCTCCCCTCCCTCACCCTACCATAAAACCCTTTTTATATAATGTACTGCTCCCTCCCCCAGCCCCAACCGCATAACTATTATTCACAGAAAGTGCCCCGATCTTTACTTACCATGCCTCTCTCCTTCACCAGGCTGAACTCCCTGAACATTTCGGTGCAAGCAGAGGGCCGGGCAGTGCGGCGAAGGATAGAGGCATGATAAGTAAAGATCGGGGCACTTTCTGTGAATAATAGTAATGCGGTTGGGGCTGGGGGAAGGAGCAGTACATTATTTAAACAGTTTATTAGACGGGTGGACATTCCCTTTAACTCTGTTCTTGGTTTTTGTAAATGACGTTTTCCCAGAAGCACAAACAGATCATTAATCATTTGGAAATCTCTGGCTTATCCACAATTAAGGCTCATACACAAATGTGATTGCGGAGGCCAACCCGCAACGTATTTTGTGTATGGGTGCCTATTTTGTTCAACAATCGTGTCGTATATGGACACTGTCAGCTGAAACATTTTGGCCAACAAAGTGTCCATACACTGCACAATTGTCGGCCACAATGGGCACCCATACACATCGCAGGTCGGCCCCCACGATCACACGTGTGTGTGAGTCTCTGGGCCTAGGCCTCACTGCTGCGAATTTGTAGTGTTTTGCATTCCGTTTGGGATTTGCAATGACCTTTTAATTATAATGTAATGTAGGACCCACTGCGTGTGTTGGGATTTGTTGTACTTGTTGAGAAAACTATTTTTGGTCAGTTTCTGTCAAAATAGCCGTTAATATAAGTCTATAGAAGTACATGACCAGATACAAGGGACACAAATTAACAGGCCATGCAATGTTTTTAAGGTGCATTTTTACCCACAATTTTCAGACTTGCAAAAAGATCACCCTTTGTGTTATCAATATCCATATGTGGTATAGAAATCTTTCATGGCTACTTATTTACTGCATTAGACCCCCCATGTCACATCATGGAGGGGACAGGAGATTAAGATTAAACCAGAGAGAGGCTGGTAGGTTCATAGACTCACTGGCACCCCACAGTCTCAATTGAGATTACGATCCGTTTTTGTTCTTATAACAGTGTAGTTAGATCAGTCGTTTTCCTTATAATTAGCTACCCTGCAGTCTGTAAGGATTGTGAGTACCTTTTTTGGTGACAGGATGTAACAGGGTGGATGAACATTTTGAGATGATCATAAGAAATATTATGTGTGTATTAATGTGAATGAGCATGTATATAATATGAGATATTGAAACTGTAATGGGAGGATGTAATTTCTGGTCTGCCATTTTTTGTATGTAAGCTTAAAAAAGGAGCTATTAGCTCTGAAACGTTGCTACTAATTGTCCAACAGCCATGTTGAAACAAAAATACAAATGTTGCATTCAAGACCTGTGTGCTGTATATTTGAAGGACTGCATTGTGTGGGAGCAATACAGTAGGTCTCCCTTTTATACTTGCACCAGGCACACATGGATGGTGGTGTGCTACTGTATATATATATATATATATATATATACTGTATATACTAGCAAAAGTGTACCCGTTGGTGCACAGTGGGATATATGAGGGTGTATGTTTAGCTATTTGTGGATACAGATGATATTAATTAAACCTTTTTACACACTACTATAAAATTTAGGGATTTGTACAAAACAATTAAGGCAAAATGTTAAAAATAAAAGAAATCTTGGTTCTTAGTCTCACATCCCCTAAATGAATATTTTGATCTATTTATTGTAACATTGTATTGTGTTATAGTTCAGTAAAAACACCATTGAATTACAACTGTTGTGCAGAGCTTGAATCAATCTTTTGAAAATCAGCATATTCAGCAATAGTTACAGTAAATTCAGGGCAGATGGAAGATATTAGCACGAGTATATGTGGGAAGGTCAGGGAGAACTGTGATATTTAGAATGGGTCAAGGCTGTCATCAGGGAAACAAATCAGACAGACGCCAATGTCAACTAAAGAGCAATGGATTGGATGGTGAACAGGATCATGTGACTATTGCAGAAATACAAACTCAATTTTTCTGCTCTCTCTACCCTACAGAAAGTGGACACAATGGGTGAGATTCAGTATGTCCCAAATCCATCTAAAAACCACGTTAACCCAAAGTAATTTTGGGTTAACGTGGGTTTTAGATGGATTTTAGAGCATAGCACCATTCCCAAATGTTTTTGGAAATAGCACTGTGCTACCGATCTAAAACTTGTTTTGTTAAGTTTTGAGCTACTTCGTAGCTCAAACGGGACTGTTTGGGGGGATTCAAAAATTCAAAAAAGTCGCGTAACTTACCTTAGCCCGATCCCTCAATACAATGCCTGACGTAAACGAGATTACGTCAGGTATTGCATCGCGGGATTGGGCTAAAGTAAGTAACATGACTTTAAAGCCCCAGTCGCAGTCATGTTAATACGAACCAGCTTTTGGATCGCTAGCACAGTGCTATTTCTTCAGGTTAACGTGGGTTTTAGATGGATTTGGCCCATATTGAATCTCCCCCTGTATGTGTGGCTTTAAATTTGCGCTTCTTACTTTAGCCCTATCCCGCGATGCAATACCAGACAATCTCGTTTACATCTGGTATTGTATCGTGGGAACGGCTAAGGTAAGTAATGCGATACATTTTTATGCTTAAAATTAGCACAAAAATCATTGCTTAATGAATTGCTTGTACTGTGCAAAACCCTCGCTATCCTGATGGTACATTGGGGAGGGTGAGCTTTGCACTTTTTTCCCCGCTTTGCATCTCCCTGGTTACTTTTATATTTTGAAAAAATTGATAACCCTGCTAACTCAAAAAAAAAAAAATCTCAAGGATATTGTTTTTTAGAGAATGCCGGGAATAGAAGCATAATAACATAGGGGGGTGTGACTGTGCATTTCGCCATTATTAAATATCTTTCCATGTGCCTGGACCATGCGCATTTCCCAGGAAACAGCAGGCTCGTGCCCTTTCCTTATCTTACAGGTGCAGGTTGTGTGGTCCTGAGGGTTATTAAAGGCTTTCACTTCCTATGAGCTGTTGATGGTATTGAACAGAGACAAGATAAACCTGGTTACCAGAGCAATGTTAAAGATTCCGGAACTTCCTATTGTGTCTCTCTCCTGACTGCTAATGAGCGTTTACTTTTTTGCATAGTAACAAAACAGACTAAAGGTCCATAGAGGCTGGACGTGTCCATTGGCTTCAGGGTGTCTGCATTGATCACTTTCTAACAGTTTCATGTTGGGACTTGTCTGATGGAACAATGTACCCGCTGATTGCGTTTTTTGATTTTAACAATTGACTGAATTTCTACAAATAAGATACATGTGTACAACTGCAGATGGTAAGCACTGTGGGTTACCACCCTTAAGGTTCGTACACACGTGCGATTGTAGGTCCTGACCCGCGACGCACAATGTGTACGAATGTTCGTTCGATAATCGGTCTGTGTATGGGCCTTTATCGGCCAAAACAGACGGTCGTTTGGAGATCCGCCCGGTCGGTCGTGCAACGATCCCCGACCGAACGGCTGTTTCGGAAGATAAAGGGCCCATAAATGGGCCGGTTATCGGCTGAAACGAACGTTCATACACATAGTGCGTAGCGAGTCAGGACCACACGTGTGTACAAACCTTAAGACTTCTATGGGATGCTCCCTGAGCAATACTCAGTAGGAAACATGTTCAGAGAGATCTCCAGGGAGTATTGTTTATGCCCAGCTGCACTTCCCATACATGTGCAAAACAAAAACATAGGAGATTCTATAATAGGAAGTAATTAACAAACAGGTCAAGCAAGGTAAAGTTACAAATAGGATCATTGACGTTGTCCACTCTCAATTTATCAGCTGTGTGGTTATTTGTTTCTACATTTACATATATATACAGTATATAAATATATATATATATATATATATATAGTACAAGGTTGAAGTATAGTAAGTTGCCAGTGTCAAAGCAATTTGAAGATGCTGGCCATAAAGCTAACGAATTATGGTTTATGGTGTTGGAGATGGTTTCTCACTCCCATAGATGGGGAGATAGGATACTTAGATTAAAGCAAAGAGGTATGGTGGGTGAAGAATCTGAATAACCTCTACTTATTTTTATAGTGGGTCTGTTTTTTAGACGGGGTTGTCTCTTTTACAAGGGGAAGTGGGGACTTTACCATTGTATTTTCTCACCTCTAGGGGTTTATATCAAAGATATATGGTACTATTACGTATATACATGTTATTCTGTACATTAAAGGGACTGTCTACCCCTCTCTACAATAATTTATACATTGTAGAATACCCCCCCCCCCCAAAACCTGGAGATTGTTTTATGGAAAAGCTTTAAATCCGCTCCCAGACTGAGATATTACACTTACATGCTGCTCTATCCACCGCTTCTGGTCTCCTCACTCTCTGGTCTCCACTGTGGCTGCTGTGTTCTTTTTCTGTTCATGAGCAGCCGCAGTGGAGACTGCTCCGGGAATGGCAGCCAGTGATTGGTCGTGACATCACAGCCGACACTGACTACCTTACCCGGAAGTGCAGAGCCGTGATGGAGGATCGAGGAGGAGCATGTAAGTATAATAACTCTGTCTGGGAGCTGATTTAAAGCTTTTCTATAAAACAATCTCCTGCTTTTAGGGTGTATTCCCTTTAACTCAAGGGAGGATCTATGCTGGTTTCAGTGTTTATATGGTTAATGTGATAGTGAATTCAGGTAACACAGTTCTGAGGATGTAACTTCCTGTGACATGGTATAAATATTTGAGAGTTGATTGTAACCAGTTGATGACTTTTTGCGAGCCTGATTAAAGGGCTGCTTGATTAACAAATGTATTTAAAAGCATTGATTATCAGTGCTGCCTCTCAAACTTATGTGTGAGTGTATGTATATATATATACAGTATATATATATAAAAAAGTTCCTAAAGAGTTATGACCGCACAACCCACAACCATGTATCAATGGTATATGGGTGCTTGTGTAAAGACGTGCAAAGCCAATTTGCACAATATTATAGAAAAAATCCAACTCCACCGCACTCCAATTTGCAATATAATATCTTTATTAAATACCCGCTTTGCTACAAACCACGACGTTTCAAGGGTGCAATCCCTCTTCCTCAGGCTCACAGCAACAGGCAGATATATACAAATGCATATTCACATCACATATAAATAGGGTAATTACAGGAAATTACATCATCACTTGTCTGAAGTCCAAACCCTCAGCCCAGGTAACACCAGCAACCTGGATATTATATAATCACAGAACAGTCCTGGACTTATCATAAAAATACATGTAAATCGTAGTCCCTGTTCAAACCCCCGGGGTGCATAGTCCCCAGTTGTTTAACCCACCAAATCTCTTTCTGTTTGAGGCGCAAGACCCTGTCACCCTCCCGTTTGAGGGGTGGCACAAACTCCAGCATCGCAAACCTAAGATCTCTCTCACAAAAATGAGCAGGAACAGGTAGTTTAACATTTTTTAACCTAATGGCCGAATTGTGTTGGGAGATTCTCCCCTTAATTGGTTGGGTCGTCTCCCCTGCATAAAACAAATTGCACGGACAGGATAACAAATAAATTACAAATCTGCTATTGCAAGTATGGTACCCTCTGATGGCGAGTCTCCGCCCTGTCAATGTGGATACAACACCATCAATCTTATTCACATTATAACATTGGGCACAAGGCAAACAGGGAAACATCCCATTTTTTCTTGTACCCAAAAAAGGAGTCGGTGTAAGATTTGACGTTCACCCCCGCACTTTTTGCAATTTATTTCCATTGTTTATTTTGCATAGATTTGAAGATATTTACATTTTTGTGTGTGATATGGCAGCAGCATCACTAGGTCCCCTGCACTTCCTGCTTCCTGCTCTGAAACCATGTCAGACAATCTGTTCTGTGTCTCCTCCTCCCCTTTTCAGGCCCCTGGTCCCTCCCACTCATGCACCCCATGGTCCCTCCAGTTGCAGGCCCCCCTTGGCCCATTCGCTTACAGCTCCATGTGGCCCCGCATAAACCCCACCAACTCGCAGGTGCCGTAAGCCACTCAAACCCCCCCCCCTACAGAAAACTCAGTGGAAACACTCTGCCTGAAAAGGCTGTTTTCACATAGTGGGAAAGAAGGGATGTAGATTTCCTTACCTACTCTGTCAGGACTTCACACAGCATAGAGGAGGAGGGACTTCCTGTCTCCCTCACACATTGAGGGAGTCTGAGGCTGTGCTCACCGGCGGCACTGTGCAGGTGAAGCCTTAGGAATGTCACTTGTCAGCCTCCTACCCGTTAACTTTTTGGTCAGTCATTTCTTTATTTCTTGGGCTGTGGAGCACGTAGAGAGGTGGTTGATGGCTCATTTTAAAGGTAGGAAACTGGCCTTTCATTTAAACTCAACTTGTTTGAAGACCCTTTCAATACTGTCCACAAATTTTTTTTTTATGTTTTATATATATATTATATATATATATATATATAATATTATATATATATATTATTATAAACAAGGATTGTGGAAGCACTCCAATTAGGCTAATCTACAACTACATTTAGTGGAAGTGCCACGGATCTGGTCAAACACCTATACAAACATAGAAAAGATAATCAATGCACATTCCTAGGCCCCATACAATATCATATAATCTGCACACTGGCATACTTTATAAACAAAGGGGTTTTAGTATACATTACTGTGATCACATGAATGAAAAGGTCCTATGCCTTTAATATAAAGCACTGGATGGCCTCTAACCTCATTTTAATAAGCCAAAGGGCTGGGGGGAAATGAGAAAGCCTGTTATATGGATCCAGTGTAAGAATGAGAAATGAAAAGTTTGCTAATGGTAATTGAAGTAAAAAAAGGTTAGAAGTTAGGACCTTCCAGACTGGGGTTACCTTGACGTGGTTGGAAGGCTTTTCATTCATGTGATCACAGTAATGTATACTAAAACCCCTTTGTTTATAAAGTATCCCAGTGTGCAGATAATATGATATTGTATGGGGCCTAGGAATGTGCATTGATTATTTATACATATATACATTTTCTATGTATATATAATATATATATATATATATATATAGGGGATTCCAAGAGAAGGAGCACTCGTGGGACTTGTTGCTAAATCGTGATAAATTTATTGTTATCAAGCGTTTCGGCCCAGATGTTGGCCATCCTCAGGATACAAAAAAATGACAATCTGTGCAGTTTTATTACTGCACAGATTGTCATTGTTTGTATCCTGAGGACGGCCAACGTTGGGCCGAAACGCGTTGATACAATAAAAATTTATCACGATATTAGCAACAAGTCCCACGAGTGCTCCTTCTATTGGAATCCCCTGTTTGTAAATCGCGGGAGGCACCGGGGCACCTGGAACGTAAGGCGAGAGTGCGGGACACCGGGATGGATTTTGATATATATATATATATATATATATATATATATATACATACAATATAAGAATTGTGGAAGCACACCAATTAGGCTAATTTACAACTACATTTAGCGGAAGTGCTACTGATCTGGTCAAAACATTTATACAAACATAGAAAAGATAATCAATGCACATTCCTAGGCCCCTACAATATCATACTATCTGCACACTGGCATATTTATAAACAAGGGGTTTTAGTATACATTACTGTGATCACATGAATGAAAAGCCTTCCAACCACGTCAAGGTAACCCCAGTCTGGAAGGTCCTAACGTCTAACCTTTTCAATTTCTTTTACTTCAATTACGATTAGCAAACTTTTGCATTTCTCATTCTTACACACTGGATCCATATAACAGGCTCTCTCCCTTCCCCCTCAGCCCTTAGGCTTTTTAAAATGAGGGAAGAGGCCATCCAGTGCTTTATATTAAAGGCAGAGGACCTCATGTTATATGGATCCAGTGTGTAAGAATGAGAAATGCAAATGTTTACTAATCATAATTGAAGTAAAAGAAATTGAAAAGGTTAGACGTTAGGACCTTCCAGACTGGGGTTACCTTGACGTGGTTGGAAGGCTTTTCATTCATGTGATCACAGTAATGTATACTAAAACCCTTTGTTTATAAAGTTAGCCAGTGTGCAGATAGTATGATATTGTATGGGGCCTAGGAATGTGCATTGATTATCTTTTCATGTTTGTATAATAATAATATATATATATATATATATATATATATATATATATATATATATAATATCAAGTCTGGACAAAATACAAATGTAACAAACTAAAACCACACTACTGGGGGGAAGTAAAGGAAAACTAAAATCAAGCAGGTACTTGTAGCAGCATGGTGGAAAACTTATTTTTGCAGCCCTCCTTCCTAGGTTTTCTGGTTGAGGAAGGATAGGGCTAGAGGGCTAGCGCATGTGCGGCTATGTATCTGGGTCCATCACCCACCCTGTAAATGCCAGAAACCAGGAAAATGAAAGATATGATTTCTCTGCATTGCTTTTGAATTTAGTGGCGAGGGAGACATACAGTTATGTCATAGTTAGCAATTATACAACCAATGTAGGGTCGTTTTACTGTTTGTTTTAATTTTAATATATCTCTTTAGTTCTTTTATATAAATATAGATTTCTAGTTTAGAAGCAGGCGAATCCCTGAGCTTTGTCAGCACATGGGGGAAGTTTCTTGGCAATATTCACACAGTAATGAAACAAACTTGACTTGTAACCAAATCTGCAACATTTATTGGCTCCCATCAACCCACCTGTTCAACAGAAAATAGATTTAAATGGTGCTTGGTTTAGACTGGGAGTACAACAGCCTTTCTAGTAAAATGGCTAAACTCTGAAATATACAATAAGCGCATGGTAAGTCAGGTCTTGGGTTCATCCTTAAAAACAATGGGAGGATACTTGAATATGCTAGACAGAAAGAATGTTACAACAATTAGGAAGTTCTATCATTTTAGCTAATGGTAAAGGGTATCTCTACTCAGAAAATAGACCAAGCTTTCAGTGTAATTGAAGAAGGAGGTAAAGGAGCTATGTGTTACAGAACCTCTTGTTCTTCAATTAAAAAGCTGGGAGACAGGAGGAAAGTCAAAGAACCTACCCTCGTTCTTGCTCCTCCGCTGTTCCCTTGACAATCGCATGCCCATACATTGCAAAGGTTCGCCCATGTACAGGGTAAGAACTCTCAGTACTCTGACTTTCCTCCTGAAAAAAATGTCATCTTTAATTAAATACCCTTTAATTTGGAATCAGTCTTTCTTGGGAAAATTGCATAGAACATGGACTGTAAGAAATGGACCATTTACTGTATGTGTACTTGAATGTAACTAATGGTCATGGGCAATTCTCCCCTTTAAGTTTTTATTCACTGTGTACACAAATAGATTTTGTGTGCTACATACTATATTTTTTGAGTGTTATCAATTTTAACCTGTGTGCAGGCCTAGCGCAGGAGGGAACATCGGTTATGGGGCCCCCAGTGAAATTATTATGGCCACCCTTTCCTCATCATTTACATTTGCCACATGAGGAGCACCTGGGTGTGACTGTATTGGTAGAAGGGAAGCTCGGAAGTCATGACCCTTAACTGGCCCTGGGCCCCCACCCTATGCTTTTAGGATTTCTTCCTGTGTATTTACACCTTTGAATTCGATACATTTTTGTTTTTAAGTATCAACTCCACAAAAAAATACATGTATTTAAATTACAATTCTCACATTGCCTCTAGTCGTGTGATTGAGAACACAAGAACATGTGATCCCAAAGATGTGGCCAGAAGCGAAAAAGGAAACCCATTAGCAATGTTCTATAAACATTGAATTATTCATTTAAAATGCTGAACTAGGACATTAGGGTACGGACTCCATTTCATGTAATATAACATGATGCCTTCCAGGGTGTTTCGCTCCCATTTTCTTGTTCAAAGGAGAAGAAAACCCTAAAGGTAAATTTAGTTTATGCAATGTTCCCCCCTAAATGTTTCAGTTTAACAGATCAGACCAAGATCACCCCCTCAATTCATACCCAGACAAGCTTCTCTTTTTTGTACCAGAAACAATATATATACGGTCACATGTCTCCCTCCGTCTTTCTCACAAGCTGCAGTCCGGACTGCTGGCTCATCCATGATGCACATCCGATTTCCTATACACAAACCGATTCTTGTCTGTGATGAAAGTTCTTCGAGAAGTCGATAGTTGGGCATCGTGCAGGGATCCTTCTTTCTGTAAGGAGCTTTAGATTAAAAGAGAACTTAACGCTTGTACACACGCACGATGTACGCCCCGAGCCACGACCCCCGACACCGATAGCTACACAATATGAACGGCTGTTTCAGCCGTTCACCGTGTGTAGTCGTCAGTGTCGGGGGTTGTGACTCTGGACTCACATCATGCGTGTGTACAACCATTTAGGACTGAACATAATGGTCAGTGATCACACTGTGCGATACTGGAATTCTGGGGAATAAAACACAAACCCATGTAAAGCTAGGTACACACAGTACAGATTTCTGAAAGATGACAGACAGGATCTGGAAGATCCTGTCTGCCATCTTTCAAATCTGCATACACACAGTCCCGAGCGTTCTCCCTATAGGGAGAACGCTCGGGACTGTGTGTTTCCATCGGCCGCGCTAGACTCCTATAGGGAGTCTAGCGCGGCCAATGGAAATTTTCGGCCTTCCGACCGAGCGTACGGCTGACCCGATCGTTCGGCGGCCGCGCACTCGTTCGGGAAACGAACGTACACACAGTAACGATAAAGCCCCGATACCGGCGGATCCGACGGTATCGGGGCTTTATCGTTACTGTGTGTACCCAGCTTTAGAAAGGTACATTTCTCAACAACCATATCAAAATGAGAGGTGAGGCACAGAGTACTGCTTTTATATCAAGGAGATCTACCTTCTGATTCAATGTTGTTCTGAGGCTTTAGTTGTCCTTTAATTGGAGTTTGAGGTGACATTGCACGTTCCATTTTATGGTTTACAAGTGTGATCACGTTATATGCTAAGACCTTAAAAAACAACAAGGAATATGCAGATTCTTAGTGGTGAATGACTGACAAAAGGCCACTTCAGTCAACAATTGCACGTGTGTGACTTATGACTGCCTGCAAAAGTGCCTATTGGTTGTATGATCTTTGGCCTGTTAACCATGGTACAGCAGTATCTGTTGGGCACAGAAACATAAAATCATATATCCTGGTTTAGTAAATAAATAAGGCTTCAAACATGTTCTACAACACATTCTTAATATCCACACATGATTGTGAGAGTCAGTTGCGGATTGTTTAACCTGAATTTAAAGATACATTTCCAGCAATTTCTAGGAATATCATTATAAAATATAAGAATTCCAGCTAAAAGTTCTGAATTCTATTCACAGCAGTACCAAGCTCCATCACAATGTAGTAGGCACAGTAAAAACTGTAGCCAATCCTAGTCTCAGCAATCCCCCAGGCAGCTGTAGGGTTAATATTGATACAGATCTCTATGATGCTCGGGATACTTTTTTGAAACAAACAACCAAAAAAATGCTGATTCTCACTCAACGCTCATTTAACAATGTAAAGTTCTATGGAACAATCTATGAAACAGTCTATGTAGTTATATATGTGACGGTCTATGGGCACCAGAAGTTGAACAGCAGACTGCACTAAGCAGGCAGAAAGGGGGATTCCAAACACATTTTCAATATTTACCCTGAAATTTACCATGCAATCCATCATTTTTGAACTCCAAAAATCAGACTTGTCTGTAAACAGTACCGATTTCTTGCCATATTTATAAAGGTGCAGCATTGCTATTTTGTAATTCTGCAACTTTAATGAAAGTTACCACAATCATAAATGAACGTACAGACTAGGAGCAGGGTCAAAAACAAAACAAAAGGTCAGAAACAGTAGTCAGGCCGCCAGGCACGGTACAGAGGGCAAGGCAAGAGCGTAGTAAGGAACGAGCAGAGGTCAGGACAGGCAGATACGATTTAGAGTCAAAAAGCAGGCAAGGGTCGGTAACAGAAAAAGCACAAGAATAATCACACCACGAGCAAGATAGTAAACTAACCGCTATATCGGGCACTGGCAGGATAGTGTGAGGGGGATAAATAACACAGAGGAACCAATGGGGGCTGGAGGACAAGTGTCAGATGCAGGGATAGGTGGATTTGAACCTAATTAGCCCTCCTCCCGTCCAATAGCTGACCTGGAGGAGAGGAGGAGGTAAGAACCAGTACCTGTGCGCGTCCGCACAGCACTGGATGAAGACCGCGCGGATACGCCAGCATGAACGGACGTGCGATGAAGAGAGCGGCCTCGTGATGTCACCAGAGGCGCGCACTGAGAGCCGGGACCGAACAGAGACGCCGCGGGATCTCGGCGCATAACAGTAATCTCCTGGTCCTGGCTCCTGGTGTCGAAACGAACCTGGTTCCATCAAGAAAACGTGTTTCCCAGAACCGCTGGTGGAACGAAACTCGCTAGTTTTGCTCATGCCTATTATAGACTTCTCTCTTTAAAACACAGCACTACATTCTATAAAGGAGATCAAGCACATTCCTCTATAATCTAAACGTCTTTTTTTCCTGCCAGTGCCTGTAATTTCTTTCCGGTCCTTAAGCACTTATTCTAATAAAGAAAGAACACTGCGCCCAGGCTAAAACTCCATTACTGCTCCTATCTTTCCCTATAAAGGGGAGTTTCATATTTTTTTAAGTTGGTGTAGGTATAAGTATAATAAAATGATAAATAAACCTAATGATCTGGACCAGTTTTGAGGGTAGGGACAAGCAAGGCAACAAGGGGGCTACATCAGTTAAAAAAACAAATATCCTGCTTGTTACGATACTGGTTTCTTTAAATATGTCCTGTTTGTGGGGCTACAACATCTATTCATGTGATCCATTGTCCAGTTGTACATCAAACATTGTCTCAATCATGTGACCGCCAGCAAAGCCACAAGCAATTGATGGAGGTTACTTTAATATGCCCCTGTGTACATCAATGTGTGTCATATGATGGTTCTATAGCACAAGAGGCAAGTCATTCATCTCAGTTTAAATTTGGGGTAAAAACTTCTCTCTAGAAATATCGATGTTTCTGCTGGATATTGTTTTACATCTACAAACTTAACTGTAGAAAAATTCCAAACCTTCTCTTGGAAAATCTCCCAGCTCAGCAAATCAAATTCTTCTTTTACAGACCATTAGCTTCCTACTTTGGCTGTAGTAATTAACTCATATGGCGAGCAGAATAATCCTCTCAGTGCACACAAGAGCTCACACATATATAAGCCATATTAACACAACTAATAGAAAAGGACAGATTAATGAGAGAGAAAAATAGGAACAATGAATGCAAGGCAAGGTTCCACCAATCCTGTGCTTGAGAAGACTATATTGGAAAACCAATGCACGTTCTTTTAAAGGAAAAATATTAGAGTGATATATTATGCAGTTAGTGTATAAGTCCCATCCAATCAGGATGAGTTTCTGTCTAGTATTGCACAGTTTTAGTGCAAGTCCTAGCCAATCAGCATATATTTCTGTCGATGTTCCCTCTAATTGGAAACTGTATGTGTGCGCAGATAGAAATTTTCTGTGCGTACAAAATGAAATTGTGCGCGCTACAGACCACAGAACTTATTTTCCAGCAGATTTTTTTTTCTCACAATAGATTGCAGGTGTTTTTATAGCTATTTGCTGTATGTAAATAAGCAATAGTCAAATGTGTCTGTAATATCAATGTTATAAGTATTGTTGGCTGCCAGAGAAATTGCCGAGCCAAACCACAACATGGCTACACGTGGACAGAATCTGAAGAAGTAAACCAGATGTGCTCGAGAGAAAGTTTAGAGTGTTGTTAACTTAAAATAAGAAAGAAAATTAACATTATACAGTGTGTGTAGAAAACTGTGCAAGGTATCAAACCTGCAATGACATGTGGTGAACAGAGAAAACTCATTTAAAAAACAGAGAAACAGAACTACCGTAAATCATTGATTTTCAATGGATTTTCCACAGTAGGGGTGGAAATGCTGATTGAAAAATGCAGCAACGTGGATTTTGACACATTATAGCGTTCCCACATATGCAATCCGTTTACAGTGCAGTACAGTATGTTTTGAAAACACTCTGCTGCAGCCAATCATATGTAAATGCACTTGTGTCCATTCTGTTGATATGAATGAAAAACACGGATGCATAGTAAAATTATTGTGCATTTTCTTCTGTGTATCCGCATTTCGAAATGGCTTCTAGTGTGAATGAGGCCGGACACTATTCCATGTAGCCACTTTTATATGCAAACTTCTTAATAAATCTGACTATTTAGAGCACTTACAGGGTTATTCAATAAAAGTTCTTATCCTTTAAAATGGTGCAAATTTTGCCCCAACCAATCAAATGTTAGCTTACAAATGTTAAATAAGGTCTGATTGGTTGGGGCAAAAAGTGTACCATTTTAAACTATAAGAACTTTTTATTGAATAACCCTGTTAGAGTACTCTAACCTTAACCCATCAAGTCATTCTATATGTAGAATAATATAGCTAGCATGCTGAGAAATAATGGGTAGCAGCCTGGATCTCCCCTTCTAGTTCCTTTGTCTGTAAATAATAAAAGACAATTATTTTTGAGACACCGTCTTTTTTTTCTTGATCCCTGCATTCTTTATGGTTGCTACCATTCGGAGGAGAGTTGTTTTACTCATATGACTTTGTTTCCTTTAATCCCATAGGAGCCCTGGGCAGTCATAATTACATTCTTGTTATTTTAATATGCTCCTGAACTCCTATAGCTGATGTCCCCACAATTTCACCGCTCCCAAGAAGTTATAAAAAGAAAACCTATTTTTAGAGTCACATACTTTTCAATAATTCTCATTGCTTTGGTAGTAATGTGATAAGGAGCTTTATAAAACTTTTAGGCCTAGGCTCCTCTACCACAATTCGGATTGTGTTTTGCCAATGGGGGCAATGTAACAGCCCCCGCTGTCTGTGTTTTGCTCCTGTGCAAAATCACAGCACATGTGATCACCATTCTTGGTGTGGGTCTCATGTGTGTTGCGATTTAGGGCTAATGTAGGAAACACAAGTGCAGGGTTAAAAAGCTAATGAGAAGAAACATTTCAAGGGTGTATCTTCCCCTAAGCTTAGTCCCAGGACACAGAAACCTAAACAATATATCAGCTGTCTTTCTATGTAACCCCCAATCAAAAATAAATAATAAAATCTTTCAGTAAAGAGAGACCCTCATACTGCCTCTTAGCTTGTTAAGCTCAAGCATGCTCAGTGTGATTCATTTTTCATTGAGAGAGAGGAATTATCCAATCAGCTATCAGTACTTTTTAACATTGGAAATGAACAGGGTTATTCAATAAAAGTTTAATGAGATATTATTTAACATTTTAAACCTAACATTTGATTGGTTGGGACAAAATTAGCACCATTTTAAAGAACTTTTATTGAATCACTCTGGAAATGTGTTAGGGTTTCCTGTTGTGCATTTCTGCAACCAAGGGTTGGGAGTTGTAGTTTCCAAACCTTTGGAGGCCCGCAGATTTGATATCCCCGTGTTAGAAAATGTAGTAGAGGGTTATTGCAAACAAACACTAGAAATTCCTGTGTATTTTGTATCTTCCCAAAAGTTCTTGTATCTTCTCTAATTTTGCTCATTGCCTGAACAGTAAATGACCAAAACTCTGTGTCAGGAATAGGCATTATCCCATAGACAGCACATTTGTTAAGACAAGCTGTCCTCTAAGTGCCATCTGCTGCATTTTCTAGTGATCCTAGCTGCCATATTTCCAATGACACTTACCATATGGGACACAAGCCTTCTACATATACAACTCGGTTAAATAATTAGCAAATTAAAACACTTTATTTGTATCTAAAACCACAAGCAACACTGGAAAGACCGAAGATTTTCTGCTTACTCAGGTAAAATATCATACACTGGTTTCTATGCAGGGCACATCTCAGGTAAAAGACTAGAGGCGAGTCCACTAATTCCAAAAATCCACAGATCCAGCGAAATGTTCAGGATTTCGAAAGGCAAGAATGATCGAAATTGTAAAAATTATGGCAAAAATTTTTAAAAAATTGTCTTTCATTCATTAGGTTCCAATCGGATTTTCTGTTCCACAGAATTCTATTACTAACCACTGGCAGAACGAAACTCTCTATGATGGACCTGAATTTTACATTTTATGAAGTTTCCTGTTAAAGGGATAGGGCTTCCCCTTTAACAGGGACAAGAAAAATCCTGTTTCAAAGCATCAATGAATTTATTCATCGTTTATATCGTTTTTTAACATTTCCAATTATTCTGAGCTATTGATGATATGGCTGCAAGGGTACATCCAGCCTAGTTATCCTTATTTTCAGATCCCTAGGGAAAGGGGTGATATTGTCACTTTAATGTAAAACGCACATGCTACATAATTCCCATTTTGTTTAGAGGTTTGCGTATGTAATTGTATTTTTATTATACACTAGAAATATTTACTAATATCCCAGATTACGAACACATTCGTTATGTCTTCAGTTCAAAGCGAGAACTGCAAAACCGGTTCAATCTGCCTGTGAAGGTCACAACATAATTAACTGTATTGAATCAAATTTAACTGTTGTTGTCCTGAGTGGGTACAGTGAACAAACTGCTTCAGGAACGTTATTGAATTCCTGTTTGAAGGACTTTAAGTGGTTGTTGCTGAAGAAGATATTAACTGATAACCATCATGTGATCATCTGTTATCTTCCTGTAAGGTAGGAATTCTACGTCAGAATGTTGGTTTAATCTTTAATATTCTGGCAGGAAATATTGGACCAGCCAAGGGTAAAGTATTTCGTTCCCTTGATCCCAATGCTTTCATTTCAAGGACAACTACATTGTAAAAATGTAATTTTATAAATGAATAAATAGGGGGTAGGATTGATTATTCCTACCTCCCAATACTGTTTAGTTGAGGAGCTACAGCACAAACAGTTTTCATCTGCCAGGGCCTTTCTGTGTTAAAGATAGTGCTGAAGACAGTTTTCTTTCTGGCGCTACTCACAGGAAAGATATTGGTAGGTAACAATTACTAACCCTACCTTCCTTCCCTAGTTAGTTTTAATTTTAACAGTTTAAAAACAAACAAATAAAAAACAACGTTATACTCACTGTAGTTTCTTCGAGCAGACCTTGTACCATAGGCTATAACCCGGGACTTAGAGGGCCCAACGATCTTCACCCAAGTACTGCGACCAGCTATTTCTTAACAACTGATCGCACGTATGTTAAGGTGGCCATGTATGCAACAATCCCGGTCATACGATATCACAATATTTTCCGATATCACGTGGTCATCAGATATTATATAATATCAGACAATTTTCCAATATTTTTAAAAATTATTGGTTGTAAAATTCCGATTGTACAACCTGCAGATCATCTGTTGGAGTTTTAGCATCTATGTGCTCTCAGCTGTTTTTAATGACTGGTTTTACTAACCTAACATTTTTGCCTTTACCAATGTACGCGCAGCTTTTTTAAATTATCTGATCATGGTAACTGGGGAGAGGAGGGCTGTGTGTGTTTGTGTTTCGCAACTGAAGCTATGGTTTATCTGCAAGTGACTATCTTACTATACCTTCTAGTGTAATGTAGTGCTGTACCGCTACACTTTTGTCATTGACCGCTAAGTTTTATTGTTTTGCATCATATCAACATATTAATTATGTGTATGCAGGATCAGTAACTTTACTCACGAGCGGCTATTGCACATGTCAGTTATTATGGCTGATATTTTGTCTTGGGTTCGGTGGGTGGTCAGGCAGAAATACTGACCCCTTTGTGGCAGCACTAAGGTTGTCAACGCCATCCTAACAGAGTCAGTTACTATTATTTTCTCTATTTGTTAAAATAGTTTTACTCTGCTCAGTTGATTAGCTGAGGTTCCCTTTAGAAGGAATTTACAATATATAATTTAGGCTTTTCACTTCGCTACAGTTTAATACAAATTAAAACAAATTCACATTGTTGGAGGACTTTGGTACTTTCTGTTATGTTGGCATCTTTCAAAGGTATTACTAAACAATCACATTTACTGCATGCTGCATGCTTACTCATGTATACTTTCTAATTCATCTTAAATTTGTTTCAAGCCTAATGACAAAACCCTGGTACTGTGCCAAGGGCAGTAACACAGAACAGGGAGTGCGCTGGAAAGCGGTGATTGAATTTTAGAAGAGTCTGAATATGTACAATACAAAAGTATCACAAAAAGGTGTGAAAAGTAATAGGTTTAGGTGACTTCACTTGATGTCAAACCCCTTACATAGAGCTTAGTTTAACACCATTCAGCCGGAACACAATGTAACATCAACAGAACATTTTATTCTATTCAAAGTAGGATTGGCAGACTTCTTCCACTAAGATTGTTGTGAACATCAACCCACAACATCATCAGCCATTTTGCTTTTACCAACAATACCAGGAGCCTCACAATTGCAATCAGGTGTCTTACCTACTCCGGTCTACCATTGGACCCAGCAGTAGAGGGAGACTTCCAGTCCCGGGAGGACCGGCACCTCCAACGGAAAAAACTCCTAAATGTCTCAACTGGCAAATAGAAGGGATGAGTCTTAAACCTGGTGCAAATCAATCCTTTATTATATTACATGACTTCTGATGAAGTGACCACTGTCACGAAAGGCGTCAGGGACAGGTTCCTGGAGTGATTTTCCTCACATTTGTTTGCCATGTAATATAATAAAGGATTGATTTGCACCAGGTTGAAGACTCGTCCCCTCTATTTGCCAATACCAGGAGCCAACGTGACCTCAGCAACGAGA
This sequence comes from Hymenochirus boettgeri, assembly GCA_019447015.1. Taxonomy (NCBI): domain Eukaryota; kingdom Metazoa; phylum Chordata; class Amphibia; order Anura; family Pipidae; genus Hymenochirus; species Hymenochirus boettgeri. The sequence continues at coordinate 52,509,278 of CM033469.1, read as the reverse complement.
CTCTCCCCCTACGCTTCCTAACTCTGTTAAGAGCTCTAGAACCCCATTAAATCATTGGCCATAACTTCAGAAATCCGTGATTGATGGGTCAGCAGGTAGACGTGGCAACCTTCATGGAGGAGAGTGAGGCAAGGATAATCATTTTAGTCTTTTTATACCCGCAGATAGAAAATTTACGTTTGCAGGTTTTTAATTTCCAGTAGATATAGTAACCAAATGTGGTTTGTAATTATCTTCAGCATTTAGAATTAAAATAAAAGACATAAGTAAAAAAAAAAAAAAGATTTTATTGCATCTATCAAGGAACCATTCACAGCATGGTGGCTTAGTGGTTAGCACTGATCCCTTGCCAGTGGCGTATCTACGTTAAAACATTCGGGGCACGGGCCCCGGATGTTTTGCAAAGTGCCCCGAATGTTTTCCTGACTTGTGCCCCTAGTTCCGGACTCCCCGGCGGACTCCGTCGGCGCGATGACGTCACGCGCACGCCGGCGCGATGACGTCACGCGCGCGACGGCGCAGAACATACAGACCAGACGGCCCTTGCGCTCCCGGCCTTCTCTACTAGATAGATAGCAGAGTAGAGTTAGATAGCAGCGTTAGATAGCAGCGGTTAGATAGATAGATATAGATAGCAGAGTTAGATAGATAGATAGATAGATAGATAGCTGCAGAGTTAGATAGATAGATAGTAGAGTTAGAAGATAGATAGCAGAGTTAGAGTAGATAGATAGATAGATAGCAGAGTAAGATAGATAGATAGATAGCAGAGTTAGATAGATAGATAGATAGCAGAGTTAGATAGATAGATGATAGATAGATAGCAGAGTTAGATAGATAGATAGCAGAGTTAGATAGATAGCAGAGTTAGATAGATAGATGATAGATAGATAGCAGAGTTAGATAGATAGCAGAGTTAGATAGATAGATAGATAGATAGATAGATAGATGAGATAGCAGAGTTAATAGATAGATAGAGTAGCAGAGTTAGATAGATAGATAGATAGCAGAGTTAGATAGATAGATAGATGATAGCAGAGAGGTAGAAGATAGATAGACAGAGTTAGATAGATAGATAGCAGAGTTAGATAGATAGATAGCGAGTTAGATAGATAGCAGAGTTAGATAGATAGATAGATAGATGAGATAGATAGCAGAGTTAGATAGATAGATAGCAGAGTTAGTAGACAGATAGCAAGAGTTAGATAGATAGATAGATAGATAGATAGATAGATAGATAGCAGAGTTAGATAGATAGATAGATAGATAGCAGAGTTAGATGATAGCAGAGTTAGATAGATAGATAGAAGATAGAGAGTTAGATAGTAGTAGCAGAGTTAGATGATAGCGAGTTAGATAGATAGCAGAGTTAGATAGATAGATAGATAGCAGAGTTAGATAGATAGATAGAGGATGCAAGGTAGATAGATAGATAGATAGATAGATAGATAGATAGATAGCAGAGTTAGATAGATAGATAGCAGTAGAGTAGATAGATACATAGATAGCAGAGGTAGATAGATAGATAGCAGAGAGAGAGAGGACAGATAGATAGATAGCAGAGTTAGATAGATAGATAGCAGAGTTAGATAGATAGATAGATAGCAGATTAGATAGATAGATAGATATACAGGAGAGAGGACAGATAGATAGGGGCAGAGGTCCATGTAAAAGGTACAAGAAGGTCTCCCTGGCCAAAGGTATGGCCAGCGACTGACTACAACATGAACACAACAGTAAGTTTAAAATTACCAGATTGCTACCAGTATATAATGATATTGCCAGTTTACTGTGCCTTGTGTTCATTAATTTGTGTCTCTCTATCCAAACTCTATCTCTGTCTGTCTATTTCACTGTCCTTCTGTCTGTTTATCACTATCGGTGCTGTGTGTCTATGTTTGTGGTTATCCATCGTCTGTCTGTGTCTTTTTGGCCATCTCATTAAGTACTTAGTGGGTGTGTCCTAATTTGGGCGGGAGAAAGGGGCGTGGCCTAAAAATTTTGCGCCGCGCTGTGCGCGGCGCATGGAGTGCCCAGGAGTGCCCCGGATCTTCTTAGACCTAGATACGCCCCTGTCCCTTGCAGCGCTGAAGTCCTGAGTCCAAATCTACCCTTGGACATATCTGCAAGGAATTGTATGTTCTTCCCGTGCTTGCGTGGGTTTCCCCCACAATCATAAAGACACATGATAGGTTGTATGGGTCAAATAAATGTGCTAGATGTAAGGTCTATAGGGCAGGGCCTGATGTGAATGTATACATGTAATTGTAAAGCGCTACAGAAGATGTTGGAGCTTATAAATCACAATAATAATGATAATAATGATACTCCTAACAAATATTAAAATGAATAGTAAAAAAAATTGTAAGTATTTTACTTTCATAGGAACTGACCATTCACAGGCTAGTGCACATGTTCCAGCAGGGAGGTAGACAGTGACAGAGTAGAAGACATGGACAGTAACTTTCAAACCCCCTCCTCTGGTATTTTTGCTGCTTGCAAATAGCGTATCATAGTAACATAGTAATTAAGGTTGAATAAAGACATATACCATCAAGTCCAACCTATTCACCCTCTTTTTTTAAATTTTTTTTATTAACCCTACCTAACAGTTGATCTAGAGGAAGGCAAAAAAAACCCAGCTAAAAAGGGGGAAAAATTCCTTCCTGACTCCAAACGGCAATCGGAAAGTATCCCTGGATCAACCAGATCTATATGTATTAATATCAGTAATTCTCAATATTTTTTAGTTTTAGAAACTTAAAGCTATTCAATGAATGCCATTACCACTTCTGCTGGAAGACATTTTCACCGTGTCTCACTGTAAAGAAACCTTTCCTAACCTGAAGATGAAACTTCTTTTTTCCAACCTTAAGGATGTCCACGAGTCCTCTGATATGACCTATTAGTGAACAGCACACCAGAGAGTTAATTGTATGGCCCATTAATATATGTATAAGGTTATCAGTCCCTATGCAAAAGTTGCTTCTCCAATGTAAACAGCCCTAACTTGTCTAATCTGCCTGCATATCAAGCCCCTCCATCCCTTATTATTATGTTGCCCTTCTCTGAACTGCCTCAATTTCCATTAAAGAACCCTAAGGCACTCCGCTTAGAACTTTAGCCCACATTTACCACTACTCTCTGTTTGGGATCCAATAACCAGTTCTCTATCCATGAACAAAAGTTTTCTTCAAGGCCAACAGTCCTCAGTTTATACATTAGTCCCCTATGTGGCACAGTATCAAAAGCTTTGCAAAATCCAAATTACCACATCCACTGATGTGCCTGAATCTAACTTCTTACGCTTCTTCATTAAAACCAATTAAATTTGTCTGGCATGATCTATTTCTCATATATCGCTGACTACTACTAATAAGATGATCTTGGAGACAAAGTCAAGGATATGATCCCGTAACAAATTTTCCAGCACCTTCCCTACCACTGAGTGTAGGCTAACAGGTCTATAGTTACCAGGCTGTGAAGACTGCCTTTTGAATATTGGTATTACATTGGCTTTTTTCCAATCCAGCGGCATATCCCCAGACCAAAGCGAATCTGAAAAGATGAGAAACAGTGGTTACGATAGAACTGAACTAAGGTCTTTTAAAATCCGAGGATGCAATCCATCTGGTCCTGGGGCTTATTGATATTAACTTTGTCTAATTGTTTCCGTACCATATCCTCTGTTAGCCAATGTGAATATCTTTCATTTCTTCCCTGCATTTTATTATAATCCCTACTGTAAGGACAAGGATTTTCAACAGTAAAAACCGATGTAAAAAACGGTTTAGCAGATTAGCCTTTTCGGCATCCTCTACAACCACCTCAGCCCCATTATGTAATGGTCCCACATTCTCAGTCCTCATCTTTTTACCATTTATATACCTAAAAAACATTTTGGGGTTGGTCTGCTTTGTTCGGCAACCGTATTTCATTTTCTATTTTAGCTAGTTTAATTACTTTCTTACACTCTTATTACACGCTTTTGTACTCCCTGTAAGGCTGTTCTATTCCCTCTTTTTTTAAATTTTAAAAATTTTAAAAGCCTTTTTCTTTTTTCCATTTCCCTTTTTCCTGAGCATTAAGCCATGCAGGAGAGGACCTAATTTTTTACACTTGTTCCCTAAAGGTACAAATTTAGAAATGTAATAGTTTAATATCCCTTTAAAAGTGGTCTACATCTGTCTGTATCTTTACCTAGAAACAATTCCCCCCAGTTATGAGCAGGAGTGATTGGTTTAACAACATAAAATTGCTTTCTAAAGTCAAAGTTTTTGTTAACCCAGTGCACTTTAGTTTTTTGCAACCTATATTATATGACACTATATCATGGTCACTATTCCCTAAGCCTCCAATTACCTTCATCTCCAAAATGAGCTCAGGGTTATTTTATGATCACCAGATCCAACAACGCATTTTGTCTAGGAGGAACTTCTACCATCTGTGGAAAGAAATTGCTCATATAGGAAAATTAAGAACTTTATACCTTTGAGGTGCTGGCAGTTCCCTTACTCCAATCTATGTCAGGGTAGTAAAATCCCCCATAACCAGAACATGCCCCATACCAGTAGCCTTCACCAACTGCATATGGAGTTCATTTCCACCTCCTCCCCGCATTTTGCGGCTTATAACATACTCCAACAATTAATTATCTACTTCTTGCTCTTGTACACAGTTTCCACCCATATTTTGCTGTATCGTTTACTCTCCATGTATTCCATCTTTAAATTTGGCTTCAATTCCGTTTAACATACATACATACTCTCCTAAGGATTTGCAGGAAGAAGATCATTTCAGAACATATTTGGGGGAATGTACCAAAAGTAGCTATCTTTAAATATTCATATTTCTGGTGTTCTATGGTAATAGACAGTATCAAAGCTCTGCAACATTTTATTTTACAGATGATCAGGTCTAAGGACCAGTCACCACTGGTATGATGACTGTGTTGTGATTAACTTGGTCAAACGGGGTACATTTGATCCAAATTGGACGATCGTTTTTTCAGACATGATGGGAAATTTAAACAGGCTGCACGATTAGTTGTGTCTGAATATCTGTGGTACTACAGGTTTTTTTGACTACGATAGTTTATTAATTGGTATCGTGATGTAAGACAGAGTCAAACCTGAGCCTTGTTACTGGGCCTATTGCTTAGTACACACATGTGATTGCATGTGATCAAAAACAAGACCAAACTGAGTGGCCACACACACATGCTACAAGCCACATAATAAAGCTGGGTACACACAGTAATGATTTTTGAAAGATGACAGACTGTATCTGCAAGATCCTGTTGTCATTTTTCAAAGATCTGGATACACACAGTCCCGAACTTTCTTCTTATACACAGCATATACACAGCATAGGGAGAACACTCGGGACTGTGGTTCCCTCAGCATGGCTGACTCCCTCAATAGGAAAGCCGCTACACACACTGCGATAAAGCCCTGATACCGTGGATTGACGGTATCGGGCTTTATAGCTAGTATGTGTACCTAGCTTTAGAAAAGTCAATATCAAAATGTAGATGGAATGCTATAAGTTTCCCCATACTATAGATAGTGGTTCGGTGGTACTTCCCCTATTTATTTTTATACTTTACAATTCAATAAAGAAATAATAAATAGTGTTACATACTGCATTCACTTTACACTTCATTTTAATGACAGGTTAATTCACGCTGTATCTTAAAAAAAACAAATGCCATTAAGAAGATATCAGTTCCAATACACAAATTCTGTGTGATATGTTTTCTTTATTGTCTGGTTCTTTATTAAAGTTTTATTTTTTTTGTATGATTAAGAAGCAATTGGGGTGCTTTGGAATCAGAAGAAATATGAATTCTATACTAATCCTCCTCATTGTACATTGCATTGTAAATAGAATGTTTTGCTGCTTTAATTACCTCTGTCGGAGAATGCAATTTGATTTTACTGTCAAAGGTTTCCAGTAAAGCATCAGGCAGAATTTAAGATGCCTCTTTTGTGTATTCTCATTCTGCCAATTCAAGATTGTCCAGGCTCTGACTTGATAAGAATGAAACCGATAAAAATGACTCAGAGAAGCCTGTAATGTATGCCTCTAATGGCTTTGCAGTGTATATCTATTCCGAGTCCGAGCTATTATATACCTGGTAAACAGTTTTGTGGTAGTCGACACAAACCAAATTGGTATTGATTGCTCCATATTACATCCTAATATATTCATGAATATTCCACATCTCTCCATGCGTGCTGTTTGCCAATGTGATTTTATGGGGGAATTACAATTCTGTGGGTATTTCTAAGTTAACTAAAACATTCTGATTAATAATGCATGACAATTGTTTTTTTATTTACCAAGTCATAAAACCACCAGCGTAGTTACTCCCTTTAAGTAACTCCATACAGTCATTCAACCGGGACAAATGGGTCAAATATATTAGCAACATAGTAACATAGTATCCAACCTTTATACCTACCCATAATATCTGTCTAACAGTTACATAGTAACATAGTATTGGAGGTTGTATAAAGAAATATGTCCATCTAGTCCAACCTTTATACCTTACCCATAATATCTGTCTAACAGTTACATAGTAGTAACATAGTATTGGAGGTTGTATAAAGACATATGTCCATCTAGTCCAACCTTTATACCCTACCCATAAGGTCTGTCTAAAAGTTCCATAGTACATAGTATTGGAGGTTGTATAAAGACATCCATCCATCTAGTCCAACCTTTATACCTTACCCATAATTCTGTCTAATAGGGGATGGCATAGAACTCGAACTCGAACCCGAGTTCGAGCCGAACTGTTCGAGTTCGAACGGACCCGGACTTCTCGAACTGTCTCGGATGCGGACTTTCGATATTCCCGGACTTTCGATGATTTATCGAATGTTCGAACGTTCGAATCCGCGAACCGCGAGTAAAATGTCCATGGTATCTAGGACGGAACATAGAACTGCGAGTAAAGTCTCCATTAAGCCTATACGAGAGCACATGAATCTGCGAGTAAATGTCCATGTTACCTCGAACTGTTTCGGAACCGCGGGAAAGCTATTCTTGAAAGATAGATAGATAGATAGCAGAGTTAGATAGATAGATAGATAGATAGATAGCAGAGTTAGATAGATAGATAGATAGATAGCAGAGTTAGATAGATAGCAGAGTTAGATAGATAGATAGATAGCAGAGTTAGATAGCTAGATAGATAGCAGAGTTAGATAGCTAGCAGAGTTAGATAGATAGATAGATAGATAGATAGCAGAGTTAGATAGATAGATAGATAGAGAGAGAGATAGATAGATAGCAGAGATAGATAGATAGATAGATAGATAGATAGATAGCAGAGTTATATAGTAGAGAGATAGCCAGATTAGATTAGATAGATAGATGCAGAGTTAGATTAGATTAGAGAGATAGATAGCAGGAGTAGGAGTATGATAGATAGATAGGACAGAGAGTTAGTTAGTTAGATAGATAGATAGCAGAGTTAGATAGATAGATAGCACGAGTTAGATAAGATAGCAGGAGTTAGAGAGATAGATAGATGATAGATAGATAGCAGAGTATAGATAGATAGGATAGCCAGAGTTAGATAGAGCAGATAGCAGAGAGTAGATAGATAGATAGATAGATAGATACGATAGATAGATAGGATAGCAGAGTTAGTAGATAGATAGATAGATAGTAGCAGAGTTAGATAGATGAGATGACAGAGTTAGATAGAGAGATAGATAGGATAGACAGAGATTAGATAGATAGATAGCAGAGTTAGATTAGATAGATAGCAGAGTAGATAGATAGCAGAGTTAGATATAGATAGAATAGATAGATAGCAGAGTTAGATAGCTAGATAGATAGATAGCAGAGTTAGATAGATGCGATAGATAGATAGATAGATAGATAGATAGCCGAGTTAGATAGATAGATAGCAGAGTTAGATAGATACATAGATAGCAGAGTTAGATAGATAGATAGCAGAGAGGAGAGGGACAGATAGATAGATAGCAGAGTTAGATAGATAGATAGCAGAGTTAGATAGATAGATAGCAGAGTTAGATAGATAGTATACAGAGAGAGAGGGACAGATAGATAGGGGCAGAGGTCCATGTTAAAAGGTACAAGAAGGTCTCCCTGGCCAAAGGTATGGCCAAGCGACGACTACAACTGAACACACAAGTAAGTTTAAAATTACCAGATTGCTACCAGTATATAATGATATTGCCAGTTTACTGTGCCTTTGTGTCATTAATTTGTGTCTCTCATCCAAATCTCTATCTCTCTTGTCTATTTCACTGTCTTCTGTGCTGTTTATCACTATCGGGCTTGTTGTCTATGTTTGTGGTTATCTATCGTCTGTCGTGTCTTTTTGGCCATCTCTTAAGTACTTAGTGGGTGTGTCCTAATTGGGGCGGAGAAAGGGGCGTGGCCTAAAAATTTTGCGCCGCGCTGTGCGCGGCGCATGGAGTGCCCAGGAGTGCCCCGGATCTTCTTAGACCCTAGATACGCCCCTGTCCCTTGCAGCGCTGAAGTCCTGAGTCCAAATCTACCCTTGGACATATCTGCAAGGAATTTGTATGTTCTTCCCGTGCTTGCGTGGGTTTCCCCCACAATCATAAAGACACACTGATAGGTTGTATGTGTCAAATAAATGTGCTTAGATTGTAAGGTCTATAGGGCAGGGCCTGATGTGAATGTATACATGTAATTGTAAAGCGCTACAGAAGATGTTGGAGCTATATAAATCCACAATAATAATGATAATAATGATACTCCTAACAAATATTAAAATGAATAGTAAAAAAAATTGTAAGTATTTTACTTTCATAGGAACTGACCATTCACAGGCTAGTGCACATGTTCCAGCAGGGAGTGTAGACAGTGACAGAGTAGAAGACATGGACAGTAACTTTCAAACCCCCTCCTCTGGTATTTTTGCTGCTTGCAAATAGCGTATCATAGTAACATAGTAATTAAGGTTGAATAAAGACATACATCCATCAAGTCCAACCTATTCACCCTCTTTTTTTAAATTTTTTTTATTAACCCTACCTAACAGTTGATCTAGAGGAAGGCAAAAAAACCCAGCTAAAAAGGGGGAAAAATTCCTTCCTGACTCCAAACGGCAATCGGAAAGTATCCCTGGATCAACCAGATCTACTATGTTTAATATCAGTAATTCTCAATATTTTTTAGTTTTAGAAACTTAAAGCTATTCAATGAACTTGCCATTACCACTTCTGCTGGAGACATTTTCACCGTTCTCACTGTAAAGAAACCTTTCTCCAACCTGAAGATGAAACTCTTTTCTCCAACCTTAAAGGATGTCCACGAGTCCTCTGATATGACCTATTAGTGAACAATGCACCAGAGAGTTAATTGTATGGCCCATTAATATATTTGTATAAGGTTATCAGTCCCTATGCAAATGTTGCTTCTCCAATGTAAACAGCCCTAACTTGTCTAATCGTGCCATATTCAAGCCCCTCCATTCCCCTATAATTTTAGTTGCGCCTTCTCTGAACTGCCTCAATTTCCATTAAAGAACCCTAAGGCACTCGCTTAGAACTTTAGCCCACATTTACCACTACTCTCGTGGGAGACAATAACCAGTTTCTCTATCATGAACAAAAGTTTTCTTCAAGGCCAACAGTCCTCAGTTTATACATTAGTCCCTATGTGGCACAGTATCAAAAGCTTTTGCAAAATCCAAATTTACCACATCACTGATGTGCCTGAATCTAACTTCTTACTCGCTTCTTCAATAAAACCAATTAAATTTGTCTGGCATGATCTATTTCTCATATATCCATGCTGACTACTAATAAAGATGATCTCTGGAGACAAAGTCAAGGATATGATCCCGTAACAAATTTTCAGCACCCTCCCTACCACTGATGTTAGGCTAACAGGTCCTAGTTACAGGCTGTGAACGACTGCCTTTTGAATATTTGATTACATTGGCTTTTTTCCAATCCAGCGGCATATCCCCAGACCAAAGCGAATCTGAAAAGATGAGAAACAGTGGTCTAGATAGAACTGAACTAAGCTCTTTTAAAATCCGAGGATGCAATCCATCTGGTCCTGGGGCTTTATTGATATTAACTTTGTCTAATTGTTTCCGTACCATATCCTCTGTTAGCCAATGTGAATACTCTTCATTTCTTCCCTGCATTTTATTATAATCCCTACTGTAAGGACAAGGATTTTCAACAGTAAAAACCGATGTAAAAAAACGGTTTAGCAGATTAGCCTTTTCGGCATCCTCTACAACCACCTCAGCCCCATTATGTAATGGTCCCACATTCTCAGTCCTCATCTTTTTACCATTTATATACCTAAAAAACATTTTGGGGTTGGTCTTGCTTTGTTCGGCAATCCGTATTTCATTTTCTATTTTAGCTAGTTTAATTACTTTCTTACACTCTTTATTACAGCTTTTGTACTCCCTGTAAGCCTGTTCTATTCCCTCTTTTTTTTTAAATTTTAAAAATTTTAAAAGCCTTTTTCTTTTTTTCCATTTCCCTTTTTACCTGAGCATTAAGCCATGCAGGAGAGGATCATAATTTTTTACACTTGTTCCCTAAAGGTACAAATTTAGAAATGTATAGTTTTAATATCCCTTTAAAAGTGGTCTACATCTGCTCTGTATCTTTACCTAGAAACAATTCCCCCCAGTCTATGAGCAGGAGCGTGATTGGTTTAACAACATAAAATTAGCTTTCTAAAGTCAAAAGTTTTTGTTAACCCAGTGCACTTTAGTTTTTGCAACCTATATGATATGACACTATATCATGGTCACTATTCCCTAAGCCTCCAATTACCTTCATCTCCAAAATGAGCTCAGGGTTATTTTATGATCACCAGATCCAACAACGCATTTTGTCTAGTAGGAACTTCTACCATCTGTGAAAGAAATTGCTCATATAGGAAATTTAAGAACTTTATACCCTTTGAGGTGCTGGCAGTTCCCTTACTCCAATCTATGTCAGGGTAGTTAAAATCCCCCATAACCAGAACATGCCCCATACCAGTAGCCTTCACCAACTGCATATGGAGATTCATTTCCACCTCCTCCCCAGCATTTTGCGGCTTATAACATACTCCAACAATTAATTTATCTACCTTCTTGCTTCCTGTACACAGTTCCACCCATATTGTTTCTGCTGTATCGTTTACTCTCCCATGTATTCCATCTTTTAAATTTGGCTTCAATTCCTGTTTAACATACATACATACTCCTCCTCAAGGATTTGCAGGAAGAAGATCATTTCAGAACATATTTGGGGGAATGTACCAAAAGTAGCTATCTTTAAAATATTCACTTATTTCGGTGTTCTATGGTAATAGACAGTATCAAAGCTCTGCAACATTTTATTTTTACAGATGATCAGGTCTAAGGACCAGTACACACTGGTATGATGACTGTGTTGTGATAACTTGGTCAATCGGGATACATTTTGATCCAAATTGGACGATCGTTTTTTCAGACATGATGGGAAATTTAAACAGGCTGCACGATTAGTTGTGTCTGAATATCTGTGGTACTACAGGTTTTTTTGACTACCGATCAGTTTATTAATTGGTAGTCTGATGTAAGACAGAGTCAAACCTGAGCCTTGTATACTGGGCCTATTGCTTAGTACACACATGTGATTGCATGTGATCAAAAACAACGCACAACTGAGTGGCCACACACATGCTACAAGCCACATAATAAAGCTGGGTACACACAGTAATGATTTTTGAAAGATGACAGACTGTATCTGCAAGATCCTGTCTGTCATTTTTCAAAGATCTGGATACACACAGTCCCGAACTTTCTCTCTATACACAGCATATACACAGCATAGGGAGAACACTCGGGACTGTGTGTTTCCCTCAGCCATGGCTGACTCCCTCAATAGGAAAGCCGCTACACACACTAGCGATAAAGCCCTGATACCGTCGGATCTGACGGTATCGGGGCTTTATAGCTAGTATGTGTACCTAGCTTTAGAAAAGTCAATATCAAAATGTAGTATGGAATGCTATAAAGTTTCCCCATATCTACAGATAGTGGTTCGTGGTACTTTCCCCTATTTATTTTTATACTTTACATTCAATAAAGAAATAATAAATAGTGTTACATACTGCATTCACTTTACACTTCATTTTAATGACAGGTTAATTCACGCTTGTATCTTAAAAAAACAACATGCCATTAAGAAGATATCAGTTCCAATACAGACATTCTGTGTGTGATATGTTTTCTTTATTGTCTGGTTCTTTAATTAAAGTTTTATTTTTTTGTATGATTAAGAAGCAATTAGGGGTGCTTTGGAATCAGAAGAAATATGAATTCTATACTAATCCTCCTCATTGTACATTGCATTGTAAATAGAATGTTTTGCTGCTTTAATTACCTCTGTCGGAGAATGCAATTTGATTTTACTGTCAAAGGTTTAACCAGATAAAGCATCAGGCAGAATTTAAGATGCCTCTTTTGTGTATTCTCATTCTGCCACTTCAAGATTGTCCAGGCTCTGACTTGATAAAGAATGAAACCGATAAAAATGACTCAGAGAAGCCTGTAATGTATGCCTCTAATAGGCTTTGCTAAGTGTATATCTATTCCGAGTCCGAGCTATTTATATACCTGGTAAACAGTTTCTGTGGTAGTCGACACAACCAAATTGGTATTGATTGCTCCATATTACATCCTAATATATTCATGAATATTTCCAACTCCTCCATGCGTGCTGTTTGCCAATGTGATTTTATGGGGGAATTACAATTCTGTGTGTATCTTCTAATGTATACTAAAACATTCTGATTAATAATGCATGACAATTGTTTTTTTATTTACCAAGTCATAAAACCACCAGCGTAGTTACTCCCTTTTAAGTAACTCCATACAGTCATTCAACCGGGACAAATGGGTCAAATATATTAGCAACATAGTAACATAGTATCCAACCTTTATACCTTACCCATAATATCTGTCTAACAGTTACATAGTAACATAGTATTGGAGGTTGTATAAAGACATATGTCCATCTAGTCCAACCTTTATACCTTACCCATAATATCTGTCTAACAGTTACATAGTAACATAGTATTGGAGGTTGTATAAAGACATATGTCCATCTAGTCCAACCTTTATACCCTACCCATAAGGTCTGTCTAAAAGTTCCATAGTAACATAGTATTGGAGGTTGTATAAAGACATCCATCCATCTAGTCCAACCTTTATACCTTACCCATAATATCTGTCTAATAGGGATGGCATAGAACTCGAACTCGAACCCGAGTTCGAGCCGAACTGTTCGAGTTCGAACGGACCCGGACTTCTCGAACTGTCTCGGATGCGGACTTTCGATATTTCCCGGACTTTCGATGATTTATCGAATGTTCGAACGTTCGAATCCGCGAATCCGCGAGTAAAATGTCCATGGTATCTAGACGCGAACATCGAATCTGCGAGTAAAGTCTCCATTACAGCCTATACGAGAGCATTGAATCTGCGAGTAAAATGTCCATGTTACCTCGAATGTTCGAACGCGAAAGCTCGAAAGTAGCGCGCGTGAGAGTAAAATCGATTTTACTTAAGTCCTGGATATTGGAACATGTTCCCCAGACCATTTCCCAGGTCCCTCAGCCATTTACATTAAGTTACCATTAATATTTTGGTTGTATTTGACTCGAACTTTTCGAACTATTTGCCTCCCATAGACTTTAATGGGTCCGTTTTCGAACTTTCGAACTTTCGAACTTTCCCAATAGTTCGAAAGTTCGAAAACGGACCGAACTTTCAATAGTTCGACCATCTCTACTGTCTAACAGTTACATAGTAACATAGTATTGGAGGTTGTATAAAGACATACATCCATCTAGTCGAACCTTTATACCTTACCCATAATATCTGTCTAACAGTAACATAGTAACATAGTATTGGAGGTTGTATAAAGACATACGTCCATCTAGTCCAACCTTTATACCTTACCCATAATGTCTGTCTAACAGTTACATAGTAACATAGTATTGGAGGTTGTATAAAGACATACGTCCATCTAGTCCAACCTTTATACCCTACCCATAATGCCTGTCTAACAGTTACATAGTAACATAGTATTGGAGGTTGAGTAAAGACATACGTTTATCTAATCCTACCTATAGCCTACTCATGCCATAAGCTCTAAATAATAGTTGATCCAGATGAAAAAAATAACTGGAAAGGGGGAAAATATTCCTTCCTGACTACAAATGGCAATTGGATAGGATCCCTAGATCAGCCAAATAAATATTTTTGAATTTTAGAAACTTATTTAGTCCACATTTAAAGCTATTTAAGGAACTTTCTATTACCACATATGCTGGGAGATAGTTCGCAATGTGGGGAGTGCACGCTTCATTGTCGGGTCAATGGTTAGGGGGTTGTGCCTTCTTACTGCTCCGTTCCCTGCAGTATTTAAATCCAAGATTAACCAAGAAGGGGACGCCACGCAGGAGTGCTGCAAACACCTTGTGTTTATTCAATCCAACATGTTTCATCCTACAAATGGGCCTTTGTCAAGTGGTCCCGTACTGGGGCCACTTCTTTTTAATCTGTTTATAAATGACTTAGAAGGGGGCATTGAGAGCAAGGTCCCTGTATTTGCTGATGACACTGAACTATGCAGAGCTTTGGAAACTTCACTTGACAAAGGCCCATTTGTGGGTTGAAACATGCTGGGAGAATGTTCCACAGTTTGGGCATTACCAACTGGAAGACACTATATCAAATCTTCCCATTGTTCAAGCACCAGAATGAGAGACAGGGGGGTTCCTGACCACTGTATCACCTGTTGGTTAGAGTCCTCGCTCTGGTTTCTTTTAAGGGGAAGGGCAGGTTTGTGTGTGTGTGTGTGTGGGGGGGGGGGTTGCATTTTATAATTGCCCTTTAAAATATTTTGTGGTTTTTAATTTAGGTGTTTAATCCACTGTGTGACAATGCACGAAATAGACATTGTCTACATTGACTACAAGTTGAGTTGCATGAAAGTTTGAGGGTGTATAGTATAGTAAAGTTATAGTATAGTATAGTATAGTATGGTATGGTATAGTATAGTTATAGTCAGGGCCGTTTTTAGGCATAGACCACCCAGGTAAAGAACTAGGGCGCTTGTGTTGATCCAGGGCGCCTATTCTTCTCCCTAGCATCTTCCTGTCAGCTGTTACTTGCTGTGTTAGATCTGCTCTCCTTGTTCTGCTGTAGCCTGCAACATCGTATCTAGTACAGAGCCTGAACACCACACACTCTACATAGCAACAAATGTTACAATTTGCAAATGAACTGAAGGTGAAGGAAGGAGGGGGAGGAGAACAGTTCTAAAATGCCAGGTAAAAGCTGCTGCAGACTTTATAACAGTGTCCTCTGTGACTAGCAGCCATGAAATCCCTATGCCTGCCTCTTTTTTCCTTGTTCCCAACTCTCCAATTAGAACTTAGGGTAGGTGAGGAGTGAACAATTCAATGGAGGAAACATGGAAAGCAGGTACATACTGTATATCATGTTAATGCTGGCAGCTGGAAGGGTTAAAGATAATACTCTGCTGGCCTTGAAAGTGTTAATAGGAAACTCTGTTGGCATTGAATGGTTCATGGTAATACTCTTCTGGCACTGAAAGTGTTAATGGCAATACTATGGGGAAGTCTGCTAGCACTGAAGGGTTAATACCAATTCTCTGGAAAGATGCTGGCACTGAAAGTATTAATAGTAAAGTCTGCTGGCACTAAAGGGTTAATGGTTATGTTCTGCTGGCACTGAAATTATTAATGCCAATATTCTTGGAAAAGCACTGAAAGAGTTAAACATCTCAGATCTCAATAAATTTCTCTGTTCTGCCCTACCCATCTGGAAACAATTTCTGGTTTAGTATAGTTATAGTACAGTATAGCATAATACAGTATAGTATAGTAGTATATATAGCATAGTATAATACAGTATAGTATGGTATGGTATAGTAAAATATATACTATACTGTTTTATATATATATATAGTATAAAATACAGAGTATACAAACAAGGGGATAAGTGCAAGCAATTATACAGATAAATGAAAATTAAATACAATTTCATACATCTGTTAAGAAAGCTTATACACTATATAAATTATGTATAAATTGATATAAGTGCAGAATGGCTTGACACATTAGGAATGTAAATGAGGTTTCAAATTTACTTGTTTTTTTATGAAGAATTTAGATTCTGGCATAGCAGTAGACGTGTTATACCTGGATTTTGCTAAAGCTTTTGATACGCGACTAATGTATAAACTGAGGACTTTTGGCCTAGAAAAAAACATTTGTTCATGGATAGAGAATTGGTTATTGGATCGCAAACAGAGAGTGGTGGTCAATAGGGCTACATCTATGTGGGCTAAAGTTCTAAGCGGAGTGCCTCAGGGTCCCGTACTCGGGCCACTTCTTTTTAATCTGTTTATAAATGACTTAGAAGGGGGCATTGAGAGCAAGGTCTCTGTGTTTGCTGATGACACTAAACTATGCAGAGCTTTGGAAACTTCAAATGATGTGCAAGTGCTGCAAGCAGACCTAGATAGAGTATCAAAATGGGCAGCGGAATAGCAGATGAGATTCATTGTATAGTATAGTATTGTATAGTATAGTTATAATATAGTATAGTATGGTATAGTAAAGTATAGTATGGTATTGTATAGTTATAGTATGGTATGGTATGGTATAGTATGGTTATACTATAGTTATAGTATAGTACAGTATGGTATGGTATAGTATGGTATGGTAGGGTATAGTATACTATAGTTATAGTTTAGTATAGTACAGTATAGTATGGTAAGGTATAGTATAGTATAGTATAGTATAGTATGGTATGGTATAGTATAGTGTGGTATAGTATATAATAGTATGGTATAGTATAGTTATCGTATAGTATAGTATAGTATAGTACAGTATGGTATAATATAGTATGGTATAATATAGTATGGTATGGTATAGTATGGTATGGTATAGTATAGTATAGTATGGTATGGTATAGTATGGTATCGTTATAATATAGTATAGTACAGTATGGTATGGTATGGTATAGTATAGTATAGTGTGGTATAGTATAGTATAGTATGGTATATTATAGTTATAGTATAGTATGGTATAGTATATTATAGTTATAGTATAGTATGGTATAGTATAGTATAGTACAGTATAGTATGGTATGGTATAGTATAGTATAGTATGGTATGGTATAGTATGGTATCGTTATAATATAGTATAGTACAGTATAGTATTGTATGGTATAGTATAGTATAGTGTGGTATAGTATAGTATAGTATGGTATATTATAGTTATAGTATAGTATGGTATAGTATGGTATAGTACAGTATAGTATGGTATGGTATAGTATAGTATAGTATGGTATGGTATAGTATATTATGGTATTGTACAGTATAGTATGATATTGTACAGTATATTATGGTATTGTACAGTATAGTATGGTATTGTACAGTATAGTATGGTATTGTACAGTATA
Organism: Hymenochirus boettgeri; assembly: GCA_019447015.1. Classification (NCBI taxonomy): domain Eukaryota; kingdom Metazoa; phylum Chordata; class Amphibia; order Anura; family Pipidae; genus Hymenochirus; species Hymenochirus boettgeri. Next base: position 52,491,763 of record CM033469.1, on the reverse strand, counting down.
GTATGGTATTGTACAGTATAGTATGGTATTGTACAGTATAGTATGGTATGGTATAGTATGGCATAGTATAGTATAGTATGGTATAGTATAGTATGGTATAGTATATTATGGTATTGTACAGTATAGTATGGTATTGTACAGTATAGTATGGTATGGTATAGTATGGCATAGTATAGTATAGTATGGTATAGTACAGTATAGTTTCTGACAAAAGTCTTGTCGCCTGTGTATTTTGCAGTAACTCTGCTATTAACCTGATTTTTAATTGATCAATTGGTGTTAGAAATAGCTCATATGAAAAGCTAAGGCCCTCCCAAATAATATTAAATGTACTGGTAAAAAAATAGTTTCACTGAAAAAAGATTTATCATTTAATCAAGACAGATAGTTCAAAATGTTGCAAGACAAAAGTGTAGTCGCCTATACAGAAAATGATCTACTGGTACCTTACAGCCAATCCAAAAATATGTCAGCAAATTAAGTAGTAGTGCAGTGAGATCCAAATTTAATATCTTGTATGATTACCATGAGCTTGAAGGACAGCAACCATGTGGTTTGGCAAGGATTCATACAATTTATTGATGAAATCATCAGGAATAGTCTTGCATGCCTCCCAGAGTTCATCAATATTCTTTGGTTTCGTCTTCCATGCTTCCTCTTTCATCCTACCCCACATATGCTCAATGATGTTCATGTCAGGTGATTGGGCTGGCCAATCCTGGAGCATCTTGATCTTCTTCGCCTTAAGGAACGTTGATATGGAGATGGAAGTATGCGATGGAGCACCATCCTGCTACAGAATTTGGCCTTTTTTATGGATGGGAATATATGAGGTAGCTAAGATTTCTTGGTATTTTACAATATTGATGTTGCCTTCCACCCTGCAGATCTCTCGCACACCCCATACTGGATGTAACCCCAGACCATGATTTTGCCTCCACCAAACTTCACTGTTTTCTGGGTAAATCTCGGCTCCATGCGGGTTCCAGTGAGTCTCCTGCAATATTTGTGGCAACTGTGGTGTAATTCAACAGAAGATTCATCTGAAAAATCCACCTTTTGCCACTTTTCCAGCATCCATCCTTTTAGCAGACTGTGGGACTTGGCAAATGCCACACGTTTTTTCAATTGTCTTTTGTTTAGTGCTGGCTTATGGGCACTGATTCGACCATGGAGGCCATTTCGAGACAGAATCCGACAAACTGTTCTGGTTGACACAGGGATTTCAGGTGACTAGGTCTCCTGGAGCTCTGCTGCAGTTGAAAATGGGCTTGCCTTGGATTTTCGAACCAACAATCGGTCCTCTTCAAATCTTTTCTTTAGCCTCTGAACTTGATGCTGAGAGACATTGAAGGTGTGCGACACATCAGCAGTGGATTTGGTCTTCAGCCTCTTGATAATCAACACTTTAGGCTGGGTACACATGGAGGGACTTTTTGTCGAGCGGGCGCTCAGCCGGGACAAATGTCCGTCGGTCGTGGCAAATGCGTCCGCGGGCAAATTTGCGAGCAACCGATCGTGCAGTCCCATAGGAAACCGCACGATCGTTTGGAATTTACCGACATGTCCGATCATTCGTTTGGCCAATTTGGCCGAACGAACGATCAATGTCGGTCGTGGTCGCCCATCCCACACCAACCAATATTTTCGGCCGATTGACCGAAAGTGCCGGGAAATGGTTGGTCGGCCGAAAATATTGGCTGGTGTGTACCCAGCCTAAGTCTCAGGGTGAATCTTAGGCTTGTTTTGAGGGGTCTATTTGCAGTTGATGTGAAGGTCTAGTGTACTTGAAACAAAATCGGCATTAGAATTATTGTTAAGCGACACTTCAGGTCTCTTTGTACACAAGCGACAAGACTTTTGTCAGAAACTGTAGTATAGTATGGTATAGTATAGTATGGTATGGTATAGTATGGTATAGTATAGTATGGTATAGTATAGTATGGTATGGTATAGTATGGTATAGTATAGTATAGTATAGTATGGTATAGTACAGTATAGTATGGTATAGTATAGTATGGTATAGTATAGTATGGTATAGTATAGTATAGTATAGTATAGTATGGTATAGTATAGTATAGTATAGTATGGTATAGTACAGTATAGTACAGTATAGTATGGTTATGAAGCATTATAGTATGGTATAGTATATAGTTATAGTATAGTATGGTATGGTAATAGTATGGTATAGTATAGTATAGTATAGTATGGTATAGTGATAGTATGGTATAGTATAGTATAGGATGTATGGTATAGTATAGTATAGTATGGTATAGTACTAGTATAGTATGGTATAGTATGGGTATAGTATAGTAGTATAGATATAGTATGGTATAGTATGGTATAGTATGGTATAGTATAGTTATAGTATGTATGGTATAGTATGGATGGTATTAGTATGGTATAGTATAGTATAGTATGGTATAGTATGGTTATAGTATAGTATTAGTATGGTATAGTTATAGTGATAGTATAGTATGGTATAGGAAGTATAGTATAGTAATAGTATGGTTATAGTATAAGTATGGTATAGTTATAGTATAGTATAGTAGATAAGTATAGTATGGTATGTTATAGTATGGTATATTGTATAGTATGGTATAGTATAGTATATGTATAGTTAGTAGTATAGTATAGTATGGTATAGTATGGTATAGTATAGTATGGTTATAGTATGGATTGTATAGTATAGTAGTTGTATAGTATAGTATAGTATGGTATAGTATGGTATAGTATAGTATGGTAAGTATATAGTATGGGTTTATAGTATAGTATAGTATGTATGGAAGATAGGAGGTATAGGTATATGTTGTAGTATGGTATAGTATAGTATAGTATAGTATAGTATGGTTATAGTATGGTAGTATAGTATGGTAGTAGGATGGTATAGTATAGTATAGTTTATAGTATGGTATAGTATGGTATAGTATGGATGTATTAGTATAGTATGTATAGGTTGTAGGTATGGTATTTGTTGTATAGTATGGTATAGTATAGTATAGTATAGTATAGTATAGTATGGTATAGTACAGTATAGTATAGAATAGTATGGTATAGTAAAGTATGGTATAGTATAGTATAGTATAGTATAGTATAGTACAGTATAGTATGGTATAGTATAGTATGGTATAGTATAGTACAGTATAGTATGGTATAGTATAGTATGGTATAGTACATTATAGTTTGGTATAGTATGGTATGGTATGGTATGGTATAGTATGGTATAGTATAGTATAGTATGGTATAGTATAGTATGGTATAGTACATTATAGTTTGGTATAGTATAGTATGGTATGGTATAGTATAATATAGTATAGTATAGTACAGTATAGTATGGTATAGTATGGTATAGTATAGTATGGTATAGTATAGTATAGTATGGTTTGGTATAGTATAGTATAGTATGGTATAGTATAGTATGGTATAGTACAGTATAGTATGGTATGGTATAGTATAGTATGATATAGTATAGTATAGTGTGGTATAGTATAGTATCATTATAGTATTGTATGGTATGGTATAGTATAGTGTGGTATGGTATGGTATGGTATAGTATGGTATAGTAAAGTATAGTACAGTATAGTATGGTATAGTATAGTATGGTATGGTATAGTACAGTATAGGACGGTATAGTATGGTATAGAATAGTATAGTATGGTATAATATAGTATGGTATGGTGCAGTATAGTATAGTATGGTATAGTATAGTATAGTATGGTATAGTACAGTATAGTATGGTATAGTATAGTATGGTATGGTACAATATAGTATGGTACAGCATAGTAAGGTAAAGTATGGTATGGTATAGTATAGTATCATATAGTAGTAGTATTTGAGTTTAAATAAAGACATACGTCCAACCCATTTAGCAATACCCACATTTCCTGCCTACCAACCTTTACTGTTGATCCAGAGGAAGGTAAAAAAAAAAACAGTATGAAGGGGGGAAAAAATCCTTCTGGCAATCTAAAGTATATCCCTGGATCAACTGCATATATTTCTATCTGTTTTAATTTATTTGAATGAACAGGTTCTTAAAGCCAAATCATGAATCCATCTGTAAGACTTGAGGTAGCAAATTGCAATAGTGAGTGTTGGGGCCTTTCATAGGTTGGTAAATGAATGGGCTGGGGGGTTTTGCTGCTCAAAGGGACATGGCAGTAACAGTAATGGGAAGTTTAAATAGCGGTTTGGTAATTTCTATCCTCTAGATTTGTTTAATAGAGCTACACAGCTACATAAATGTCACAATGGCTAAACTCTATGACAGTATTATCCTAATAATGTTCCTCCTCTCCCTGCTCTGGCATAGATTCGAATTTCTTAAAAATGTTTATTCATTTCATAAATTCTGTGCATTAATTTGCCTTTTTATTTATTCATGTGAAGGTCTGCCTATCCTGGAATAAAGCAAACACAATACACGAACATACACTAACTCGTTCCTCTTAGGCATCGCGCTGCACAGTTCTATCCCTTAATGGTGTATACCTTGGGTTCTTGAATAGATTGTGCTCAGTGAGGCTTTTACTTGGTTTTACGTATGCACATTATCTGGCAGGAGTGTTAGTGGATGAACAATGAGCAGTTCTACTTAATATGTTTGCAAACTATTATGTACATTTCTAGGTCTTGATCGTGTTTTTTCAGCAGTCTTGTTAATGCAGAACAGCTATAAGCCTTAGGCTAAGCATGCAAAGCTGGCTGGGAGGGGGGTCTTTCTCTTATTTTAGCAATGCATAATTGAACCTTCCCAAACCTGTGCTGTTGTAGTCCTGTAGAAAGGCTTTTGTTTCCAGTAGGATTCTCTGCGTACAGGATGGAGATTTTGCCCTTTTCAGCTAAGGTTTCTGTGGCTCTTGAGTGAAACTTTAACCCCATTAAAAAGAACTTCCTCTGTACACCTGCTCCAACCCCCTATTACTGGCAAACAACCCGAGTTTCAGTGTGAATGTCGCGTTTCATTAATCAGACTTGTTTTTATCGTTTTCCTACCAGATATTTTAGGTTGTCCAAAATTCTGAAACGCCAAATGACTCCATTTCTTCCAACTTTTAAACATTTATAAACATTGTTAGGTTTGGCCATTTGTTGCCATCCTCCTGCGATGCTCCTTTGCATGTTCAAGATCTATGTCCTCCTTCGGATCCTTCCACATGGCTTCTGTGGTTTGTTTATGGCCTTTGCACCGTTTGGCGGTTCTGTTGCTTTTTGGCCTTCTCTGGCACGAGCACCAGGATACTTTTATTCTCTTCGACAGCGTGCGTGTTGGCCTTCAATGGTCTTCCTACCCACTCTGTGCCTTGCCTGCCTGTTTGACTCCCTTTTATGACCTTTGGCTCCATTCATGACCTTGCTCTTGCCTTATCCTTGTCTGTATCCGTCCTTTCCTGGACACCAGCTTCTCTCTTCCTAGCTGGTCCTGTGCCATCTGCTGTCTGTTTTGCTTCGAACTTCTTGAGTATTCCTGGCCCCAGCTCAGATACCACAAGGCAACCGTGCCCTGTGAGGCATGCCAAGCCTTGCCTATTGGTGAAGCGAGTGGTTGTAGATTTGGGTATATGGGCTGAAGGAATACTCGGGGACCAGGAGCGTTACACAAACTAAAAAGTTAGAAGGACACTGGGCAACCCTGTACAGGGGGAGGGTGCCTTACAGGTGATAAACAGTTAATAGATATAAGAAAGGAAATACCTGTTACACACCACTATATTTAAAATCCCTTTATTATTTAATTATACAACAATGGGGAAAATAAATTAATGCCAAGTACTAAATACCCATTAAAAGCTACCATAATAACCAAGCTGCCACTGCCAATTCATATCATTAATAATCAAAAATGTAATTATCATATTATAATCAAAATATTTCATTAACATATACCACAAACACTGTAATCAATCATAAATAGGAGCAGCAATAGAAAATTCATATGAAAGTGCAGATAAAGTGCATACAGGGAGATTCAATAAAAGTTCTTATCGTTTAAAATGGTGCTAATTTTGCCCCAACCAATCAGATTTTATTTAACATTTGAAAGCTAACATCTGATACAAAACCAAAGTAAAAAGAGAAATTTTACAAGCCTATAACTTTGGATTGAGAGGACTCTTTTCAATAGAGGACACTAGGAGATCTCCACAGTTCCCCTTTAAGTTCCCTATTTTTATTCTGCAGTTCATTGACCCCCTCTTAGGCAGAATGGCAGCCATTTACAATAGGTTCTGTATAAAGAGATCAATAAGATCAGGCCAAAATATTGGACTGCGTGTACACAGCCTAAGAAGCATTTTGTTTTGTTATCTATTCCCTAAAAATTAAAGGGTAACTGTGGTCTCCATAAAAGTGCTCTCTATTTAACAGGGCTCTTTCATACCTTGCAAACAAGCCTATGATGACATCTCTAGCTTCTCTGGATCTTAAAGGGCATGTCCAGCCTAAAATAAAATTACTTTAGAAATGTTAAGCACCCCCCCCACCACAAACCCAGTTTTCACATTATCTATAAGTTTCTAAGATGCCCCTGAAGTTCCTTAACTGACCCGGGAATCTTTGAAACATATAGATAATGTGAAACATAGGTTTGGGGAGGGGGTGATTTCTAAGGTGACTTAGAATGCCCAATCCACCCCTAATAAAAAAATGTAATGTTATTTAGGCCCCCCAAAAACCCAGTTCTGTTTTGCTTAAAAGTTTAAATAATGTTCCAAGAGTGAGAAATTATGCTTACAACCCCCACAATCCACCACCGCTTACTCCCTCTACACTTACGTGCCTTTTCTGTTCACAAGCAGCAGTGGAGGCTTATGCGGTAATGGCAGTCAGCCATTGGCCGTGAGGTTTTTAGTATAATTTCTTGCTCTGGGAACGTTATTTAATCCTGGGGTTTTGAGAGGACCTGAATATCACATTAACATTTTTTATAAGGGTGGACATACTCTTTAAGTTACAGGCTTGTAAAGTCATAGTTCCTGGTCAGTCCCGTCTGTCTGAGTCTCTGTGACAATCACTTGATGTTCTGTGTTAGAAGCCCAACCCTCAAACTAGTTACCGACCTGCAACCATTCTCTATCCTCTCCTCTATGTATGAACACCTTAAGGAAGAAAAAGTTTTAATTTCAGGCTTGTGACATTTAAAAATGCTTTAGATGTTTGGGGGAGGGGCTTATGATGCAGCTGATGTCCCAGTAGTGGGACAACCTTAAGACACCAAATTTCTGGTGATGTTACAAAAAGTGCTAAGGTCGCTTGTATGGAGACCACACTTCCCCTTTTAAAGACATAAATGTTAATTGTCTACCCATTTTTTATATATATGGCACAAAATCTTTTGCCTGTCAAGTGGAGATGGAAATATAAACTCATGTATAAATAACAGGACAGGTGAGTTGACAAACATGTCGCTGGTGCTACAGCTGACAACTCTCATTCAGTGTGCTGTGTCTCCTTCCACCATGGGTACCAGTGTCCAAGATGGGGAGGAGTGTCAGGAAACTGCGTAGGGGGAGCAGTGGAAAAGCTAGTGGGATGTTTAACAGCTCACTTCTCCTATTATATTGCAACAGGCTGCTTGTCTAGTGCTTTACATAGTATAGTATAATATAATATTGAATTGTATAGTGTAGTGTAGTATAGTATTGAATTGTATGGTATAGTCTTTGAATAAAGACATCTGTCCATCTAGTCCAACCTATTCCCAACCGTTGAACCAGTGGAAGGGGGAAAAAAAAGAAAAGACAGTATAAAGGGAAAAAAAAGTGTTCCCGACCCCAAGTGGCAATCGGAATTGTTCCTGGATCAATTCCTTCTCCATGTATCAATATCAGTAACTTGCAACATTCTTTATTTTTAGAAACTCATCCAGCTTTTTTTTTTAAACTGTCCAATGAACCTGCCATAACAACGTCCACAGGGGTGTTCCTAGGGTTTTTGACACCACTTAAATGCCGCTTATCGGCAGACGGGTGTATGAAGTAGACGTGGCTTCATCAGGGACCATAGGTGTAGCTTGTGGAGCTGGGTGTGGTGGGCTGACTAACACGGACTTGTGGACTGGAGGGCTGACTTAAAACTGATTGGTGGACTGGTGCTGAAATGCAGTATTGCAGGAAGAAGGATTTTTTTAAACTGCCTTTTAAGTGTTCTGCAGGGGCGCAAAAAAGCAAATGTTTCAGCTTGCTTCATGGTAGGGGCACCCCTGAAGTCTTTACCATTCTTACTGTGAACAACCCTTTCCGAACTTGAAGACTGAACTTCTTTTCTTCAAGTCGTCTAGTTCCCATGTCCTCTGACATGTTCTATTGGTGAACAATGCCCCAGATAGTATATTGTATGGCCCGTTAATGTACTTATACACAGTAATCATATCCCCATGTCCTATTTGAAATTGTAGAAACAGATTATTTTATCGATCCCGTACAGGATTTACCAGGTGATGCGTGGTTCTGGGTGAATCTCACCTACACGTAAGTATTTAATGCCAGCTATTAGCTGGCACTAAATACTTAAATACTAAATACTACTGCGCAGACTCTGGTAAATTGATTTGCATGACTGCCCACATGATTCCTCTTCCGGGTACTTGCGCAGCCACTGCAAACCGAGACTTATCGTTGTGCTAACCGATCTTAGCGCGATGTTAAGGGCTGGAAGTGAAGGGCTGCGTAAAAGCAGCGCTCCTCTGTAAATTGCCATGCTAGTATGTCTACCGTATATACTCAAGAATAAACCGAGGTTTTCAGGCTTTAAAAAAAGCCTGAAAACCGAACCTCGGTTTATACTCAAGTCAAGCACTTACCTTTCAGTAATCCGGCAGCCACTCGCTTGCATCCTCTGTTCTGCCAGCTGATGTCACTACTCGGTGCCTCTCACTTCCCGGCGCCAAGTAGTGATGTCAAGCAGAGCAGAGGATGCGAAGCGATCGGCCAGATTACTGAAAGGTAAATGCTTGACATGGCAGAATTTCATGTTTTTTAAAGCATTCCTTTTAAAGCTGCCAAGCTCACAGGGCAGTGACCAGCAATAAAGGCTATGACATCACATAAACCTGGGATCAGGTTTAACATTGCATGGAAAGTAGAGATGGCCGAACTTTCGAAAGTTCGGTCCGTTTTCGAACTTTCGAACTATATGCAAAGTTCGAGAGTTCGAAAATGGACCCATTAAAGTCAATGGGAGTCAAATAGTTTGAAAAGTTCTAATGAAATACAAATAAAATATTAATGGTAACTTAATGTAAATGGCTGTGGGACCAGAATGGTCTGGGGACCATGTTCCAGTATCCAGGACATTTGAAAACCAATTTTACTCTCACTTGCGCTATTTTCGAGCTGTCGCGTTCGAACATTCGATGTTCGCGCCTAGGTATCATGGACATTTTACTTGCAGATTCGATGCTCGCATATAGGCTTTAGTGGACACTTTACTTGCGGATTCGATGTTCGCGCCTAGGTATCATGGATATTTTATTTGCGGATTCGATGCTCACCTACAGGCTTTAATGGACACTTTACTTGCGTATTCGATGTTCGCGCCTAGGCATCATGGACATTTTACTCGCGGATTCAATGCTCGCGTATAGGTTTTAATGGACACTTTGCTCGCGGATTTGATGCTCGGATTCGATCGGACGAACATTCGATATTTATCGAAAGTCCGAAAATATCAAAAATCCAGGTCCGGGATAGTTTGAGAAGTCCGAATTCATTCGAATTCGAATAGTTCGTCTCAAACTTGTGTTCGAGTTCTAGTCCATCTCTAATGGAAAGCAATTTCCAGAAAATATTATAAAGATGGTGTTAATCTTGATATCTTTTTAATAAAATATATCTATGTTGCTTTGGAAATAGCAGAGGTTATCCAATTCCTTGCCACTGCAGATGTTTGTAAACTATAAGTTGTAGTTGCCAAACATCTGGAGTGCCAAGGAATGGGGGTTACTATATGGTATTACTGTCCATTTAAAGGGCAACTACAGTAATACCTCAAAACAATAAAGAATCAGGAGGATGGTATCTATTGTTAAAAAGATTGCCTTCTGATTCTGTATTGTTTTTTGCCCATTAAATGGACAGCAGAATTCCCATACAGTAATAGCCAAATCCAGTATGGTTATTACTGTATGGGACTACTGTATGAGAAGTCTGCTGTCCATTTAAAGGGCAACTAAAGCCTCAAAACAATGCAGAATCAGAAGGCAGTAGTGGCCACATGTTCCACCCCCGATTTTTACTCGAGTCAATCACTTGTAATCCTTTTTCCAGGTAATAATATGTACCTCGGTTTATACTCGAGTATATACATACATAGCCTTAGCTTTACAGCATATAAATATCATATGTGTTCCTTAATAATAGCTAGCAACCTTCGCAGTAAGTCAGAAAATAAAGGGAAGAGACGACAACCCTAAATTTGGGAACAATGTAAAATCATCAGAGTGCACTACGGTTTACATGTACACATCCTGCTATTTCTGGGCAGATCTGTAACATTCCTGCAATGATAAATAAGTTTTGGGTGTGGTTGCCAAAGCCTTGTTCTTGTTTCCATAATCTTAGTCACTATTTATATCCACACCTAAACTGCACCATGGATTTTGAAAAATCCTGGTCTGCTTGTCCTGGTGTGTATCATTCTCCAGGCTTTAAATATCATTATATTATATTATTATTATAATATTATTTATTCTTTGTTGGCCTTCATGTAGATGGTCTCCTTAAACTCCCCCAAAGTTCTTTCTTTTTATATTGACTTTTTTAGTGGCCATAAAGAGTTTTTTTGGGGATACATTTCCCCTTCCTAATCATCTCCTTGAGCTTTGCTTACAAACATCTTTATGTTTTTAACATTGTTTTGGCAAGTTTAGTGTCCCTTTAAAGGGATTGCGTGTGCGATTCCGCTGCATTTGCGCATGCGATTTCGTATCTCAAATGATTGCACTTTAAAATACTGATCGAATGCGATCGCGTTTCGCAAACGGAATCGCAATTGCTAAAAAAATCGCGCCAGTGTGGCCTAGCCCTAAAACGCATTAATTAAAGCAATATTATCATAAGGATCACAAAGTTGTTGTGCTATCTTTTGGCTACAATCCCACACAGGTGTGACATCATTTCTTTTTAGTACTTCAAGCCACTGTCGCCTTGTTTACTGTTATTGATTGTCACATGTGAAGCTCTGTCTTCTTTAAAATATATTTTGTCAGGTGTTGAAGGATTACTGAAAAAAAACAAAAAGCATGAATGAAAACAGTCCAGTGTAGTGGAAAGAAACATAAGAACAATGCGTTTGTCACGTGTAACCTCTAGTTTACGTGCTAGTGATATGAATGTATTGTTTAATCCTGCTTCCTTACCCTAATAAATAATCCAAGTCTGGTAAACCCAGGTTCAGCCCCATTGATCTTCTGTTGTGACCACAATCATGTCACTTACACATGTTTTCACTTCAACATGTTATCGTTTATAGGAATAACACGGAACAAAGGATTCTATGCTTGTTTTTTTCACAGGGACAAGTCAAGGCTGATGACTGAGCCCATCTGCCGGTTGTCGGTGAAACCTGTGCTTATATATATATACTTTTTTTTTAAAGCTCCTTCATGTTTGGAGAAGAATTGAATACTTTGTTGAGACACAACACAGGATTAGTACAACCCATTTCTTTTATTTATTGTCTCAGGGAGAGAAAAAAGAAATGTGGAGTAGGTTCAAGTGAAATATATCTGCAACAGGGGCGTAACTACAGGGGAGCAGGGAGAGCAACCGCAGGGGGGCCCAGGAGCCAAAGGGGCCCCATCCTCCAATTTTTCCTATGACAGATATAGCATCCTCCCAGAAAACCACTGTGAATGAAGCACGTATATGGGCCCCATCCTAGTTTTGCTGGGGGGGCCAGTAAATCCTAGTTATGCCACTGATCTGCAAAATAAAGTTGTGGCTTGGTTCCACACAGTACTGAATTATAGCCAAGGGTAGACAGATTCCATTGGAATACTATAGATCTGGCTACACACAGCACTGACAATCTTCCTTTATGTTGTTAAAGGAAATTGAATTTCCAGCTAGCACTATTGCCAACCTATACTTAAGTATAGGGACTGATAGAAATGATCGGTTTGTGGCCTTTTATAAGTACTGTGTGTACCCAGCTTCACCGTGCATTTTTATCTGTAAATGGGTAGGGCTGCAATAAGGGTGAAGGTCAGGGTATTGATATGGGAACAGAGCCAACTGCTAAATGGAATTTAAAGTGCAAGAAAATATTTGTAATGTATTAAGACATCCCACCCTGCCAAAACTCATTTCAGGTACCCACCCCCTAACGCCCAACCCCAAGTAAAATCCATGCATACAGATGCACACATGTATACAGTCAGACACATACATACAAACACATGCATCCCAGCAGACACACACTCATGACATTACACCATTAAGTGTTTCTGCCACTTGTTAACCTCTAAAAAACATCATTGTGCTCCCTCTCTCAACAAGACATTTCGGGGAGATTGTATATAATTTTAGGGAGTCGGGGAGCTGCCATTAATATCAGGGAGACTCCCTGAACTTCAGAGGGAGGTGGGATGTATACGAGAATAGTTTAATATACTAAGGAGTATTAAACACATACAATTTACTGAGAGACAGATTATCCCCATGCAAGCTAAAGTGCTCCCACCTAGGGCCTAGAAAACTTATGGGGGCACAGTTATGGCTCTAGAAGCAGTAATAGGAACATCCTTGTACGTCATGTCAGTGCTCCAAAGAGCTAAACTTAGTAAAATTAGTAGGGGTGACCCAAACCTGGTTTGGAGTAAAAACCACTGTATCTACTGAAAGTTCCAAAGTAATGAAGTTTAAATAAAGACCATCCATCTAGTCCAACCTTTATACCCTAATCATTAACCTTAACTAACAGTTCTAAAGTTAAAAGTTCACCAGTAGTTTTGACTGCAGAATTTTTACATTTTGACAATCAAAACTAGAATTTTTGTGGTTTTAATTTGTAAACCTGATTGGTAGCCTGTGTGATGGAAAATATGATGCACTGCTGATATTTTGGTGCAACCAATTGTGTAGCCCATTCAAAACTATAAAATCTAGTGTTCAGTTATAACCAACACATTAGACAGACATTGTGAGCCTTATTTAAGAGATGTAAACCAGCGCAACCAATTAGATTTTATTAAATGTTTTCTAACTATAGTAGAATAGAGATGGCCGGACTTCCTAAAGTTTGGTTTGTTTTCGAACTGCCAAACTTCAGTAATAGTTCTGTAGTTTAACAATGGACCAAATAAAGTAAATGGGAAGAAATAGTTCAAAAAGTTTGGATTAAATACAGATAAAATAGTAATGGTAACTTACTGTAAATGGCTCTGGGACCTGGAATGGTCTAGGGAACATGTCCATATCACCAAAACTCATTTATACAATAACTTTCCTCATGATTGGGCAAATGTCGGGTTTCCGCATTAAGTTTTGCTACATTCGAGGGTTACTGCTAAATTCGATGTTTACCAAACTATACATTTGAGGGTTTCCAAACAATACATCCGAGGGTTACCAAATGATACATTCAAGGATTACCAAAATAGAATGTTACATTCAAGGCCTAACTAGAATTGAACACTACATTCGAGGGTTACCGAATGATACATTTGCGGGGTTACCAATACCGAAGGCTACATTCAAGGGTTACCAAAACCGAAAACGCTATATTCAAGGGCTACTAAAATTGAAAGATACATTCAAGGTTTACCGAAATCGAACGCTACATTGCCAATAATTAGCGAAAATATATTTGCAGGTTCGAAAAACTCAAACTAGTTCGTAGTTTGTTATATTATATCTGTTGTATTCAATTAGATCAACTGGACTTGAAATGTAGTTCTTGAAGACGTTTCGCTAGTCATCCGACATACTGGCGAAGGAACGTGACTGGTTCAAGAGAGGTGTTAAGGAGGCCATTTATGTGAAAATAAAGAAACCAAGCCTAAATAGAGGTGGGGGGGTTCGACACCAACTGTCTGCTATGTACAATGCTGTTTTAACACCTTACTCTGGGCGTTCCTATAACACCTCTTAGCCACTATCTAATCACACCCTTAACACCTGGCTGTGATATGCTAATTGGGATTTTCCAGGTTACATAATTGCCACAGATTCTTGTACAAGTCATTCTGAATTGAGAAAGCCAGTTGGATGACTAGCGAAACGTCTTCAAGAACTAAACTTCAAGTCCAGTTGATCTAATTGAATACAACAGATATACCATGACCTGGATGAATGAGAACCTTCACAAGCAGTTTGTTATATTAAAGTTCAGGTCAAACTCGGGTTTGGTCATCTCTATAGTAGACCAATAAAATAGTATAATTTGATTGGTTGAGGCAAATAAACAGTTCATTTCTAAAATGCCGGCAGATTTAATTGAAATAAGGCAGAGTACACACGGCCGGAGGGATGCCAAGGGTTGATACCTTTCATCTTGATGGATATTGTAGTTGCACACTAATTTGGTGCTAGGTATTCACTAAATGGAAATTACAAGCTGTATGGCAATTATACACTGGGCATCTTTATTGCTGTGGTTTGTGATGTTTCCACACTTTCTTGCAATAACCACACCTGTCCCATAACCCACATTCTTACCGTTTGACATAGGTGGATAGCAATGATCTGCTGCTCTGGTCATTTTCTATGTAAACATTCAGGTACATTATACATTCACATTGTATATTGGTTAAAAAACAATACACGTTATCCACTAATTTGCTCAGAATCACTTTACTTCCTGCCAACATTCTGTGGCCAGTTAACTTCACACCTGCAACTTCACATTGACTTCTTAACTTTTGCCTATCAGGTTTGGATAATATGTAGACCCATTTTATTAATAATTAATAAGGCCCCTGACCCACCCCCTTCCACGTTCCACCATCAGCTATTTTTAAATAGCTGATCACGTGTATGAATAAAACATATGCACAATCAGCTGTTTCAAAGACCGGACCCAAACTTCCGGTTCGGTTCTTTTAAGCAGCTGATCGCACGTATGTTTCATTCATACATGTGATCAGCTGTTTTTAAACAGGAGGTTGTGGGCTTGTGGTGGGACTTTCTACCCGTCCGGGGCCCCTTGTGGGGGTGGCAGGGCAGTAGTAACGCCACTGAATTTCAGAGATGGGAAAATGACACTGACAACGACTGTATAGGGATGTCACGCAGACCGCATCAGCCTTTAAAGGGGTTTTGGGGTGTCTGGTACAGGTTTGGATTAGTCACTTTGGTGTCGTGAATATTTGACAGCTGCAGTAAGAAAAGGGAGACCTGCATTTTTAAAAGGACCCCCAGGAGATGGTGCCCTTTCCAGTCACACTCAGTAAAGTCTGGCTCTGACACCTTAATATCAACAGATAAAACTTGCCATTTTGTTAGAATGCTCTTTATTTTTCCTGTTTTAGGCCAGGGGGCACATGATGTGCTGCTTCCCAATGCCAATGAGGCACCCTAGCGGCTTAGGTACAGTATCTTGCATAAACATTAAAAACTGGGTCTGTACCACAGGTGGCCACTTAGGTGCCTCTTTAGCTTTGGAACATGGCCCGTGCTTTCTACTGCCCATGCCCAGAGAAAATAAAAGGTTTTATAATAGCAGATTCCAATCCTTCCAAACAAGATTAAAATTCAGAATTGCCTTAATACCAAACTGCACACAGCCTGCAAAGCAATCTATGAATTCATTATCACAATATTCGAGAGACGCTTCCATTTTGACAAATGGTTAGATAGTTTATGAAAGTGGCTACCTGGGCCATTAATCATTATTTTCCTGTGACACGGGGAATAATTGCAATTTGAAGGAACAGTTGCATGTTAATGCTTCTGCATGATTAAATATTTTAGATTCAGTAGTTACTGTGGCAGGTTTGACAATTTGCTATATTACGTATTGTTGTTATTGTAATGCGAATTCATATTTATGATTGATTTGATTGGTAATGTTATGCGAGTTACTGCATATATGTTTGCCTGTTTAATCATCTAAGGGTATTTCAGGACAAAAGGTACATCATCATTAGCCAAAAGAAAATCATATGAATCATATAAAACAGGAAAAAACATTGTTTACAGCACAGGACAACTTATTTTGGGCTTAGACTGGGTTACTTTAGAACAGTGTAAGAAAATCACCAGTGGGTTATCACGGGAACTAAACCGTCAGCAGGTATCTCACCCCTCCTGCTATCTGGGGTAGTCTCCCGCACTCCTGCAGTGGTCTGCAAGACCACTGCAGACTCCTGCAACCCCAGACTCTAATCTCCTCCCCATTCATGCCCACATTTGCTCGCCATGCCCCTGGAATGCCCCTAACCCCACCAACCTCCACCCCCTAGGGCACTGAGCCCACCTTCCTCCACCCCTAAGTGATGTCACAAACGTTATGCCACTTTACCATGCCCTCTTCCCCCACCCTGCCTGGAAGTATCAAATTGCAGGGTGGGATGTCTGCATGAGTATAGACCATGATGCCTTCTTCCCCAGCTCCAGATCATACTCCCAACTGGGAGGAACACAAAGTCCTAATAATACCAGAGATGGAAGGAAAAACAAGGTGGCTACTCTTGGAGACTAGAAATATACCTTTATTGACATAGCATGGAAAATGTAAAACAACACCATAACATGGGTTCCTGCTTGACACGTTTCGTGATTACAACCACTTCTGAGGAAGTGGTTGTAATCACAAAATGGGTCAAGCAGGAACCCATTTGGACTGAACGATCAATAAAATGTTCGGTAGTCAAAAACTCCACAGTGCATACAACATTTCGATACGAGCCATCGAAGATCGCTTGATTGGCCCAAAGTAACTTCCATTTTTTGACCTGATCAATCAAGTTTCAATTGATATATCAATTACTTTTGGGGAACTGAACAAGAAAGGCAAATTTTTTTTTTTATACCATAACTACAAGAAAGGCAAATTAATTTGAATAAAAGAATTGAATAGTGTATGGCTAGTTTTTAGGTGACCATATTCTATTGCAATCTATTGGTAGTATGTGGTGATAACTGCATTATTGGACCTTACAGACCTCCCATACATTGTATGGGGATTGGTCGGGCATGCACCCATGCACCCAAGCTGTAGTTTGTCAACACTGTAGGTGTCAGTTTTCAGCCCGCACGTCTTGACATTATTAGGTTAATTCAACATGATTGTGTAATGTCAGCCACATATATGGCAGGCTTAAAGGGTATCTCCACTGGTAAATTAACTTTTGGTATTCAGTTTTATTGAAGAACAGGAGGTAAAGGAGCTGTTTCTTACCTCCCTTTCTTCAATAAAATGTTCAGGAGACGAGAATGAAGGTAAGGTACTTACCTGATCCCTCGCTCCTCTGCCGCGTCCTCTGACAGGTCCTGATCGACTCTGTATTCTATGTGCATGTAAAAGTGTGATGCCTATTTGCATAGAATACAGAGTCCGTCGGGACCTGTCAGATTACACAGTGGAGGAGAGAGAGATCTGGTAATTTTTGTAACTTCTTTTGCGGTTCCTGCAGGTTTTATTGAAGAACGGAAGGTAAGACACATCTCCTTTACCTCCTGTTCTTTAATAAAACTGAATACCAAAAGTTGTTTTACCACTGGAGATACCCTTTAAGGCTATGTACACATATGGTAATATTGTGACCCAACTGACTGTATTAACTTAATTTTCAGTCGTTTATGCCTTGAATATTACTAATTATTAGTGGGGCTATGTGCCTAGAACAACTATTGGCTATTTCTGTCTGAAAGTAGCGTTAACCAATGTACTAAGGGTTAACACAAGAGCACACAACTCCCGCAACCAATGTACCGAGCCGATAGCGGCTCTTTATGACGAATTCTTTAATGCCAGCAAATAGCTGCCTTTAAAGATTCAGACAGGTTAAATACCATTCGCTATGTACTGAGAGCTACTGTTGGCTTAGTGCATTGCCTAAAGGGGGCAAAAGGGAACAATTGTGGTACATAGCCCCATAGATATTTTCTAATTACAATTGGACAGTCAATTGATTTATCTAAAATTTAGCATTGAAACCAGCATATGGACAGCGCTGTAGACAGGATTGCTGCTAAATAAAGGTATACACAGTTTACCAAGGGTGTCCCATATACAGATATACAAACAGTCTCGCTGTAATTACCGAAAAATTGCAGGATTAGTGTGAACACCAAAAAACCCCCAAACAATTGTCAAGAGTTTCCTAGAGGGGCTGCAAATTGGATATCACCAAAGCCTTTTGCTGTAGCAGAATGGAATTAATATGTCAATCTATTTCCTGCAGCAGAATTAAGAAAGTTAGCAGAACAGTAAGATTGTAAAAGATTAACTTTAAGATGCCGCCAGAGAGGGAATTATAAATGGATTATCCAGTGAAAGGACACAAAAGTGGCAGAAATGAGAGCAGCACTGGAGACTGCTGCATAAAAGAACAAGAACAATTGCAGACTGGAAATAAAGGTACACACAGAAGGGGGATATAGAACAATTGCAGACTGGAAATAAAGGTACACACAGAAGGGGAATATAGAAAAATTGCAGACTGGAAATAAAGGTACACACAGAAGGGGAATATAGAACAATTGCAGACTGGAAATAAAGGTACATACAGAAGGGGAATAAAGAACAATTGCAGACTGGAAATAAAGGTACACACAGAAGGGGAATAAAGAACAATTGCAGACTGGAAATAAAGGTACACACAGAAGGGGAATATAGAACAATTGCAGACTGGAAATAAAGGTACACACAGAAGGGGAATAAAGAACAATTGCAGACTGGAAACCAGGAAATAAAGGTACATACAGAAGGGGAAATAAGAACAATTGCAGACTGGAAATAAAGGACACACAAAAGTGGAATAAAGAACAATTGCAGACTGGAAACAGAAATAAGGTACATACAGAAGGGGAATAAGACAATTGCAGACTGAAAATAAAGGTACATACAGAAGTGAATAAAGAACAATTGCAGACTGGAAATAAAGGTACATACAGAAGGAGAATAAGACAATTGCAGACTGGAAATAAAGGTACATACAGAAGGAGAAAGAATTGCAGACTGGAATAACAGGTACAACAGAAAGGGGATATAGAACAATTGCAGACTGGAAATAAAGGTACACACAGAAGGGGAATATAGACACAGAAGGGGAATATAGAACAATTGCAGACTGGAAATAAAGGTACACACAGAAGGGAATAAAGAACAATTGCAGACTGGAAATAAAGGTACATACAGAAGGAGAATAAGGAATTGCAGACTTGAAATAAAGGTACACACAGAAGGGGAATATAGAACAATTGCAGACTGGAAATAAAGGTACATACAGAGAGGAAAGAACAATTGCAAACTGGAAATAAAGGTACATACAGAGGGGAATAAAGAACAATTGCAGACTGGAAATAAAGGTACATACAGAAGGGGAATAAAGAACAATTGCAGACTGGAAATAAAGGTACACACAGAAGGGGAATATAGAACAATTGCAGACTGGAAATAAAGGTACATACAGAAGGAGAATAAGGAATTGCAGAGTGGAATAAAGGTACATACAGAAGGGGAATAAAGAACAATTGCAGACTGGAAACCAGAAATAAAGGTACATACAGAAGGGGAATTAAGAACAATTGCAGACTGAAATAAAGGTACATACAGAAGGAGAATAAGGAATTGCAGAGTGGAAATAAAGGTACATACAGAAGGGGAATAAAGAACAATTGCAGACTGGAAACCAGAAATAAAGGTACATACAGAAGGGGAATTAAGAACAATTGCAGACTGGAAATAAAGGTACATACAGGTCGTGGAATAAAAAATAACAAAAAGAAGAAAAAGTGAATAAGGAATTGCAGTACTTGAAATAAAGGTACATACAGAAGGAGAATAAGAATTGGAGACTGGTAAATAAAGGTACTACAGAAGGGGAATATAGAAAATTGCAGACTGAAATAAAGGTACATACAGAAGGGATAAAGAACAATTGCAGACTGGAAAGAATAAGGTACATACAGAAGGGGAATAAAGAACAATTGCAGACTGGAAATAAAGGTACATACAGAAAGGAATAAGAAATTGCAGAACTGAAATAAAGGTACACACCAAAGGGGAATATAGAACAATTGCAGACTGGAAATAAAGGTACATACAGAAGGGGAATATAGAACAATTGCAGACTGGAATAAAGGTACATACAGAAGGAGAATAAGGAATTGCAGACTGGAAATAAAGTACATACAGAAGGGAATAAAGAACAATTGCAGACTGGAAATAAAGGTACTAAAGAAGGGGAATAAAGAACAATTGCAGACTGGAAATAAAGGTACATAAGAAGGAGAATAAGGAATTGCAGACTGGAAATAAAGGTACACACAAGGGGAATAAAACAATTGCAGACTGGAAATAAAGGTACACACAGAAGGGGAATATAGAACAATTGCAGATGAAAATAAAGGTACATACAGAAGGAGAATAAGGAATTGCAGACTGGAAATAAAGGTACATACAGAAGGAGAATAAGAACAATTGCAGACTGGAAATAAAGGTACATACAGAAAGTGAATAAGGAGTTGCAGACTTGAAATAAAGGTACATACAGAGGAGTATAAGGAATTGCAGACTGGAAATAAAGGTACATACAGAAGGGGAATAAAGAACAATTGCAGAGTGGAATAAAGGTACATACAGAAGGGAAATAAAGAACAATGCAGACTGGAAATAAAGGTACATACAAAGTGAATAAGAATTGCAGATGAAATAAAGGTACATACGAAGGAGTATAAGAATTGCACAACTGGAAATAAGGTACATACAGAAGGGAATAAAAGAACAATTGCAGAGTGGGAATAAGGTACATACGAAGGGGAATAAAGAACAATTGCAGACTGGAAATAAGGTACATACAGAAGTGAATAAGGAATTGCAGCTTGAATAAAAGGTACATACAGAAGGGGATAAAGAACAATTGCAGACTGGAAACCAGAATAAAGGTACTACAGAAGGGGAAATAGAAACAATTGCAGACTGGAAATAAAGGTACACACAGAAGGGAATATAGAACAATTGCAGACTGGAAATAAAGGTACACACAGAAGGGAATATAGAAACAATTGCAGACTGACGAAATAAGTAATACAGAAGGGAATAAGAACAATGCAGACTGGACTGGAATAAGGTACATCACAGAAGGAGAATAAGGAATTGCAGACTGGAAATAAAGGTACATACAGAAGGGGAATAAAGACAAATTGCAGACTGGAAATAAGGTACATACAGAAGGAGATAAGAATTGCAGACTGTGAAATAAAGGTACACACAGAAGGGGAATATAGAACAATTGCAGACTGGAAATAAAGGTACACACAGAAGGGGAATATAAGAAAATTGCAGACTGGAAATAAAGGTAACACAGAAGGGGAATTAGAAAAATTGCAGACTGAAATAAAGGTACACACAGAAGGGGAATTAGAACAATTGCAGACTGGAAATAAGGTACATACAGAAGGGAAATAAGAACAATTGCAGACTGGAAAAAAAGGTACACGAGAAGGGGATATAGAAAAAGCAAGACTGGAAATAAAGGTACATACAGAAGGGGAATTAGAACAATTGCGCACTGGAAAAA